>CM051258.1:34429773-34617273 GCA_027921565.1 Artemia sinica
TAAGATAGATGTTAAGGAGGAATCCTTCGGTTTGAACTCTAAAATGTTGCACATGTAAATATTCTATAGATTACATATACACAACAGTTATTACAGATTCACACTAAGATACCCAGTCATTGCAAAATTTTAGGATCCCTAATATAGTTTTCTGTGTGACTGGATTGGTTGCAATTTTTTCACCACATATGCATTGTTAAATAAAGCAGTTTCTCCCCAAAAATCATTAGCGAAATTAGCATACTAATATAAAGGCTAGAAAAAAAAACAATAACGCAACTTCATACAGGGAAAAGCTGTAGGAAAAAAAAAAGAAGCAAAATACAAGAATTTAGACTATAAAATTCAAATGTAAAAGTTTCTCACCCCAACCCTCTAAAATTACAAACGGTTTGGAGCATTTTGTCGATAAAACATTCGCACAACCATTATGAAAATAGAACTTTGGTAATACCCGCACCATGATGAGTCGGGCACCAAAAGATGGCATTTCTCATTTCCATTTTATTTTAATCCTAAATATGACCAAATTATATATGGTATCATAGTTTCACACAGCGCTTTCTTCTTCTTTCTTATTTATTTTATTTCTTTGTATCAGGATAATTTCAGTAGCGTCAATTCATGAAAGTTGAGGGAGGAAGGGTAAAATGTATTTTCACAATACATTTTGTATGTATTTTGTATTTTATGTACTTTTCTAAATACGTTGTCTTATAAACGAATTTTATCGACGAAAACAAAAAATGCAGACCTCACCCCCCCCCCCAAAAAAAAAAAAGAAAGAAGAAAATGGTATTTTTCAAAATCTGAGGGAGGCAAAAGAATTTAGAGAAGGTGGTACATACCCCCTCTCTCCCAATTGACACCACTGAGTATTTTTACATTTTATGTTTTTGGTTTGACACATATAGGTTTTTTACGTATTTCTACCAATTTTAGTGCTGCAAATAAAGTATTAAAAAGTTGTAAAAGAACAAAAGAAAAGACAATATAATGAAGAAGAAGAAGCAGAACTCGGAATAAAAGTAAACTTACTGGTAGTCTTTGGTCAGAATTGTCAAAAATTATCTCCACGTAAGCTGAAATAACTTTGGGCCCATTCCCTTCATGGAGTAATGCCTGCCTTTGCTCAGGTCGTAGGTTATTGAACTCATCACTTAAAACAAACTGAATTGCTGAAATTCAAACATATGATATTAGAAAACAATGTTTCTTTCGTTAGATCAAGATTACAACGTGGTGAAAAATCACTGAGTTTGAAAAAACATAAATGAATACAACCCCATGAATGCATTATCAAAGGAAATTTTAGCAGCTATGGCATTTTGCCAAATTGGAAACAACATCATAAAAAAGGGTCTTGTTTGACAGGGATGCAACTGTTTCCTTTCCTTTATGTTTATCAAGGACAATATTTTTCCTTCAGTCACAAAAGACGAAAATACCACCCTCAAATTATTTTTACAACTTTCATGAGTTCTATAATAACTGGTAGCGGAATAATTCTTTAAAGAAGGAAAACAAGGCTTCTCCCAATGTCATGCATTTCAGTTTTCTAAACTTTTATCGTTTTGCACAAACAGTTTCAATAAGGCTGGTAATATTTTCTAATGAAACAAAAAGCAATACTGTCACAGCAATAATACCTAACTTCTGCTACTTAATAGTTATAATCCCACAAGAGATATTAAGAAACATAAACAAGTACAGTTATCTCCTTATCTTCCTAATAGTTAGCAGATACTAACTATTGTAATAGTAGGCTAAGAATTTAACAGCTTCTATTGAGTTGTCAAATGCAAAAAAAGGAAAAAAAAATCCAAACCATGCCAGAAAAATCCAAGACCTGACAACCTTAGGCTTTAGCAAACGATTTTATATCACACTACAATGCTCCCAAATTTTCCCAGGATCTATTGCGTAACTGAAAGATACCAAAATTTGCAAAGCATTTATGTTTTTCCCTACATTGTTGTTCTCTGCTTTTTTTGTCTTCTTTTTTATTTCAAGTTATTTCAAATCAATAAGTTATTAAGTGTTATTTTTGTGGTCATTTAAACAAATTCTTCTCAAAAACTCACTCTTTTACGAAAGCTAAGAAAAAAAGGTTTGATATGGCGCTTAAAAAAAGAAGCAGATATCTAAAAAAAGGTAATGCAGAACTAAGTTCCCAATAATATGTTTTCTACTTGCACAGATATACATAAATAATTAATTTACATACTTAGTTGGTAATCTGCACAACTATTGGTGGGGAGAAGGCAACTGGAATAGGAAAAAAATAAGCCACAAATTTTGCATGAGTGGGGGTGCTTCTGACCAACCAAAGGCTGGGGGGTTCTCTGTACCCCCCATGTGTCTAGGTATGTTACTATATGTATGAAAACATATAATAGTTAAATGATTGCTAGAAAAACAATACAATAGAGTTTATGATTAATTATAGGGGCATTCCTAACAACCTATCGTATTCACAGTTACCAAAGCTCTTGAAACAGTGGCGGATCCGGGGAGGCGAGGGGGGCGCCCCCCCCCCCCTAGCGTAGTCTAAAGTAGTGTAATTTAATTAATTAACTCGAGTGTGTGTTAATTAAACTTGCTCCTAACGCAAGTTTATCGGATCAACCTATTTTGCCCCCCCCCCCTAATACATTTTTATCGGATCAACCTATTTTACCCCCCCCCCCCCCTAAAAAAAATCCTGGATCCGCCCCTGTCTTGAAACCTATTCGATTTCTGACCTCGTGGTAAACCTTATTCCCAGTCAACAAAGGTGTCTGTTAAGGGTTAGTTTCATCCTCTAATCTCTTTAATAACTTCACGGTCAAGCCACAAGATAGCAGTCATTCATTTTGCACTGTCAAATCTGTTGGCATTGCATTGTTTTATTACACTAATGACATGCTAAATCTTAGTAGACTCTTCAGAGTCCTTCAGAAACATATTCATATCTGTTGTCTAGTTACAAGAATGTAGGTCTGAGACTGAACTGCCAAAAGTTGGGACTTTTGCTTCTCAATGAGTTTCAAACCAGGCAATTGCTTAGTCAAACTAGTTAACAAATCATCTATCTGAGGCTACCAATAGGTGCCTCTACAATATATCTGCTCCTTTCTATTACATATCTTGAATAGCAAATTTCTGGCTTCAATGCTTCTCATGATAAGTCTATTTGCAGATTCAAACCAGATTGAGCCCTTCACTCCTGGCAATTATTTACAATGCTTTTGATCTACCACACATATTATACACAGCTCCATTCTGAAAACTCATAGCAAAGCATAAAAAGTCTGAAATCCACTCTTTTTTCAATATGTCATGTACCTTTATAATTTCCACCATGGACATGAAATAGCTTCCTAATTTGGCACTAAAAACAAGCTAACCCAAATTTAGTGATTGAATAACTTCTTAGCCAGCAAAATAAAACTTGTAGTTCCAGTACACTAATGGGCCAGTCAGCTAGTCTAAGGGTGCACTCCAGGTTGTGAACCATAGTAACTTTGCATTAACTACAGAAGTTTCTTAAAAGCAACAACCACCAGGAACAGTTATTAACAAAGGGCTTACTAGGCTTATAAAGGGACGACCTTCACAAAGTTCGATTGTATCCATCTCTCATTCACTCTAATAGTATTTTCAATCTGTTTAAATCTCATGGTAATGTCTTGGAGACAGTTTTACACCAATTAAGATGCACATTAAGCATCTTTAGTCAAAGTTAATAGAAAAAGTAAATACAAAGTTACTTTTCTATTATTCCATCAATTACAACAATGCCAGCTAGAACAGAAGTTAGGTTTTAGTAACTTTTTTTAAACCTGGAGTACATCCTAAGTTTTCTGTTTATTTCCTTTTCTTTTTTTTTCTTCAGAAGTTACTGTGTTTTTACTACTGCTTTTATTTAAGTACCTTTTTGTTCCCTTTTCTTTTTCTCTTTTCCTTCTCATGATTTATCATTGCCCACTTGTTGCATTTGAAATGTTTTCAAAGACAACATTATTATTATACTGCTAAATAAAAAGCTACAAAATTCAGCATTTAGAGAAGAGAAGTCAACAGTACTGCATAAATCAGCAAGCTTGCCTGCTGATTTATGCTGATTTGTAAAATCCTGCCCTAACAAATATCTGGGTGCCTTGACAGAAATTTGACAGTTTACCTTCTACAACCAACCTTACTTACAAACAAATAAACCTTGAATTGATGCAGCTGCATTAATCACAATTTCTCATCCAATAGCTGTTTGGAATACAGATATTGTGATCTTATTTGCTCTGAATGATTCCATAAAGGATCTAATGGAACTCATCTCATTACAGCCCCTGATCCTTGGTTGTTGGCCTTGTAAAAGCATCTTTCAAATCATAACTATAAACAAGTCATTGGGGTTCTCAATTTAGCTTACTTTCTAAAGTAACACAACTTTTCAGTGCCATATTTAGTGCCAAACTAGCTTGTACCTCATTGAAAGGGTAAATAGGAACGCTAAATATGCCTAGGAATGATACTAAATGGACTTACTTATTAAAGAAAAGTAATAACACAGCCATATCTACATATATTTTCTTTTAGTTTTAAAGTGAAAATCTACACAAATCCCTCCAGATAGCAATGTCCTGTTGATTCTGACATATGCAGCTGAATCATGGCATATTAATGGAGAGTGAGAGCGTCGGTTCCTGGCCTTTGAAAAGGCCAGATCTCCAAACTCTAAAGATGAAGTCACAAATGTTGAGATACAAAAATGACCAACCAGCCTCTTGTATCATCTGCCATCGTTGATAGCAATACCTTGCCCATGTCTTAAGAATATGAGAGCCTAGAACTGCTAAGGCAATCTTCCAGTGGCAACCTGTAGGATTCAGAAGGAAGGGTCATCTCAAAAAGACACTACGTCACACTTAACAGTCAGATCGCCACTCTCTTAAAACGTTCCTGCTAATCAAGTTGGAAGATGTGCTCGCGGCACCAGATATCGTGAAGTCTGGAGACTCCCACATGATGCTCTAGGCGCCTCTGGGGGCACATGAGGGTCTAAGGTAAGGTGATTTAATCACAATCCCTTCAAAATTTATTACAACAAATTAGCTTATAACGATCTATGATAATCTTTTATATAATATTCTATGATATTACATAAATTATATATTTTGTTACTGCAATATCCACAAACATTAAGGAAAGAAAAAATCAATGACTTACCATAAAAGAAATTACTTTTTCCAGATCCATTTCTGCCAACAACAACATTATGCTTGGGATGAAATGGTTCAACAACTGTTTGCTCCCTATAGCTTTTAAAGCCTTGAATGATTACCTAGAAATGAGAAATTCCAATCATAGGACTTTTTCCATACTACAAGAAAAACAATACACCAAATTTTCCTCCTAGGTACAGTCAACATAGATATTAGGTACCTGCACACTGGGTTGGGACAGTGGGTTTTAAGAACCTAATCCAAAAAATTGGAACATTTCAGGTATCGAGCAACTATTATTAATAATCACTTGTGCAGTGATTATAAAGTATGTGTGACTTTGCTGGTTTTTAAGCTTTTGATGTGGTCAGCCATGACCTATCAAAACCTCCTAATATGGAATCTATACAAATACTTTTCAGTTGTTGAAGTTTTCTATCTGGTAAAAGCTTCTTTACTGTTTTCATTGTTTGTAAATAACTGTTACTCCAGTTAACGTGGACCTTATCAAATCCACCATGGATCCTAACTTTTCTCCAAAATGTGAATTAAGGTAACAGTTACTGTGTTGTTGGTATAGTTAAAAAAAAAACAAGATTCCATACCCTTGGTTGCAGCCACCATAGCAACTTTATTAGAAACAACATTGGCTAATTTTCTACAACTTACAAATTCTTAGGAACAAGTTAGTAAGCTACATTTAAGCAATAGTAAATCAGAACTTTTGGTCTTTGATAGATCTATAGATTATTAACATTGGATTACATGGATACTGATATAAAAAAATGGTAAGAGATTGAGACCTACGTGTATAATGTTTTTTAGGTTATATAAAAGATGATAGTTCCAGTAACACATTGTCAAGGTCAGTGCAGACCTGCCTAGAAACCAAAAAATCATGAGAAAGTCAAAATATTTATTCCTTTGAGTGTTTTAAGAACCTTGTATGTTTCACTTACACACAAATTCATCCTCTGTTGTTGCAGTTTTTTAGGGGTATATCCTCTCACAATAAAACCATTAAAAGTGTTTTAAAATTTTATAATTCGTCTTTTGAGAAGTAAACAACAACGAGAATCAGTTGGAAATAATTTGTTCTGGTTTTCTCTAACTTATAGAGATTGCAAAGTATATAATGATTATAAGAATAGATAATGATTGTAAGAATTTAGATGGTACTCGCTTATTCAAATTATGCTACATAAAACTTATTATACAGTCATTAGGCCTACATACAGTTATGTCACTGTGTATGTTTGTGTCTTGGGAGGTAAACAAAGAAATTTTATTTTAATTTGACTATTCTATTAACTGACACAACGTTTTCTCTTCCTTTTTTATTCTGTGTTTATCATAACTTGCATGGTTTATCTTAGTCTGATAATGAGTTCCTTGGAAAAGTGTATGCTCTTGGCATATTGTATTTTCTTGTTCATATCCTTCTAAAATTAAAAGAAACAAATTCTAGTGTAGATTTAAACTAAAAATTAAATCAATTTCCTTAATTGTTACAGAACTAATTCAACAAAGAAAACAATCAGAATCAAAATGAGATTGGAAAGCAAATGCCTCCTTTCCTATTGAAGGCTTTCATCCTTTCAGGTAAAAAGTATAATAATATGACTTGTTTAGAAAATCAACCATCAAGAACATTAGTGGATAGTTAGTAGGAAATTAAATAAAAGTTCAAATAGGGATAAAATCCTTTTAATAGACAGTGAAATAGAAATTCACAAAAATACCAGATATTTCGGTCACATATACAGTGACCGTCATCAGTAGTAAAACTCCTACTGATGACGGTCACTGTATATGTGACCGAAATATCTGGTATTTTTGTGAATTTCTATTTCACTGTCTATTAAAAGGATTTTATCCCTATTTGAACTTTTATTTATCGTCATGGAAAGGCAGTGTGGTCTCCGAAATTATCTAGTAGGAAATTAAGAAACTAAGTATTTTTCTAAGATAGCAAGCGGGTTAAACAAGACACACTGGCGTTTTAGGCTATTAATTTAAAAAATACTTTCCGAAAAATAAGTTTTTCAAAGAAAAGTAAAGGCCATTTTAAAGATAAGCTCAGCAGATACAAATACCTGTTAAAATTCAAACTCAAAACGACCAGAAATTACTATTAAAGAATAAATGAAACCCAAAACGAACAGAAATTGAATAAACAATCAATGCAAACAAACATGCAATAGATATTAATGTAAATTAATAAATAAATCTTAAAACGAGTGAAACTTAAATTGAATATGCAAATCAAGCTTGAAACAAACAAATATCACAACAAACAAGAGTTTGGGTATTGCCTCCTTCTCTCACTGTACAAAGTCTAAAACCTAATGGGTCATTGGCGCTTTACTGAAAACCAATGTTATTACAAATATTATCTTTTGTAGTTAATATTTAAAATCAACATTAAAATTCTAGTAAAATTTTGAACTGATCAGCTTTCAGCAATTAACATAATTATACATCAAATATTCAGTTTTTTTTAGTTCTTTTTAAAGTTGTTCATAAAGAATATAGTTACACTACAAACAAGAGTTTGAATACTGCCCCCTTCCTTAACTGTAAATAAAAACCAAACGCCTACTACGTCATGGGTGCTTCACTGAAAACGAATTATATTACAAATATTTTCTTTTACAGTTCTTACAGCATTAAAAATAAAAATAAAATGACAGTGAAATAAATTCTTGAACTGATGGATCTTTCAACAATTAAAATCATTATATATCAAGTATTCAATTTCATTTTGTTTATACTTTCTAAGACTGTTCAAGAAGCATATAGTTTTCAGTAAAGCGCCAATGATGCAGTAGGTTAGAGACTTTTACAGTAAGAGAAGGAGGCGATACCCAAACTCTTCTTTGTAGTGATTTTTGTTCGTTTCAAGCTTGATTTGCATATTAAATTTCAAAAAAGGGCGTGGGGGAGGAGGGGGCTGGTTACCCTCTGATATCTTTTGACATTTAAAAAGTGAACTAGAACTTTCAGTTTCCAATCAAATAAGCCCTCTCTGAAGTTTATACAATCATTCCTTCCATAAGAACTATATATGTCCCCAGGGAATAAATTATAACCCTTGCCCTGAAGACTGTGGGGGGAGTATCCTGCTCAAAGATATGATTTCCAGAACTTTCAACTATGTTGAACAAAATGGATATCTCAAAATTTTGATTGGATGTGTTGGGGGCAATGGTGGGCGTGGAAGGGGTGTTAGGTGCCTTCCAATCACTTTTGACTATTAAAAAGAGCACTAGCCATTTAAATTTCAAATCGAATGATCCCTTTTTGAATTTTCTACAACAACGCTTTCTATAAAACCGTATATGCCCCCGGGCGTAACTTACAACCCTTGCCCAGAGGACTTTAGGCAGGGGGGGGGGGGTTGTCATCCTCAAAAACCAATTTCTAGAATTTTTAACTACGTTGAACAAAATAGCTATCTCAAATTTTTTATTGGATGTGTTTAGGGAAAAGGTGGATGTGAGAGGGGGGTTAGTTGCCCTCAAATCACTTTCAACTATTAAAAAGACCACTAGCCATTTAAATTTCTAATCGAATGAGCCCTTTTTGAAGTTTCTACGACAACACTTTCTATAAAAACCTTATATGCCCCCAGGGCATAACTTACAACCCTTTCCCTGAGGGCTGTGGGAGGGGGGAGGTTGTCATCCTCAAAGACCTAATTTCCAGAATTTTCAACTACGTTGAACAAAGCTGGCAACAAATTCAGATTCCACAATCAAGCACAAACAGAAGCTGCTAAAGCATCCCAGACCCCATAATTAAGCTTAAAGTACACAGCAGATCACCTAAAGTTATGATCAAGCTATATAAGAGCCTTGCACAGCCTTGGCTTGAATTTTGGGTGTGTTTTGCCACACCCCTGAACAAGGGTGATCAGCAGAAATGAGTCAGTTCAAAGACAGACAACAAAAGTTGTTGATGGAGGCAAAAATCACGACTTAATAAATTAAAGCTCCCAGCACTCATGTACAGACGCCAGAGAAGTGACACCACAATGGCTTAAGCTTTTGAATACCAACTCATCCAGTCAAAAGCCCTTTCAACTCAATAAATCCTTCAGAACAAGAGGAGTTAGTAAGAAGTTATGCCAGAAGAGAAGATATACCAGAGTCCATAAGCCAATACTTCTCCAATAGTGGAAGCTTATTAGAATAATCTTCCTGAGACACCTGTTACTGCCTACTCTGTTGATGCAGTAAAGATTGCTGTTGACAAGTGTTGGTCCACCAAGCCATAGAAGACACAAGGGATGTCATTGAGTCATTGGCTTCCCATCATAACTGACCAGCAGCCCTACAGCAGTAATTTCTCATTTTGCTCCTTTGCTCTAATTTGGGATGTAGATACACTCAGGAAACTTTCATCCGCCTATCAAAACAACATTCAAAGATACTAAAAACCCCCTAAAATTGGGACACATATCACCTAGAACTTTAGGCTGGTCAAATTTACATTTTAAGGCTGAAAAATTAAAGAAAAAAAACACAGAATTTAATCCCCTACTCAATGCTCCTTCTAAATTTGATAACCCACTACTCTTGCAAGGGCATCCCAATACCCCCTCTAATGGGGCTGAATATGGCCCAAGGCTATACACAAAAGTTGGCACTTTTTGGTTTTCTAAATTAATTTGCAAGTTAATTGATGAACAAACCTTTTGATCAATGGGGAATTTAGGATTTCTGGTTGGGGGGGGGGGGCACCAGCTAAAAGCAACTGGAAGTCCAGAAACTTACCCTCAACTATGCGTATTACTGTCACAGTATCCTTTATGAGCTTGTTTATTGCTATGCTACTAAACAATAGATAAAATAATGAGTTCAATTAATCAAACTGAACAGCTCTATTCTTGCTAATCTTTGAATCAGATGCAAAAAAATACATAAGCACTGTAAATACTTCTTACATTTTAACCAGTCTTGATTTCCTCCCAAAGTTACTTAAAACATTATCAGCATCACCTTGACAGTGCAATCAATAGAAATGTGTGCAAGATCCTTAAACCTGCCCTCTCCTGTCTGATTTTCGAGGCATGTTTTAAGCTGCTCTAGCATGCTAAACGAACAGTCTGCAGAAGTCGTAATAACAGGGAGAATACAATCAAGAGTGAATGCAGAGTTGGAAAAAAGCAGTTGTTGCACATACGAAGAGTTTCAGAAACTTTATTGGGATGATGAGACTTACCTACAGACCTTTATTTGGCTTGCCGGACAGTTAGACAAATAGAAAGCAGTGTTCATAGAATGCACTTTTTTTTTGAGGGACTGAACATCAACCATGAATACTTTGGAGCCATGTACTTTGAAAATGATGATGTTGCGTCACTATACCCTCAACATTCTGATTAACTATTTCAGGGAATTTATACTCGTTTCCTGGTTTTCAGTGCCTACACATTAAGGCCAACTTTTGACCATCAGAAATCTTGTCGAGGTTATCAACAGACTCCAGAACAATGTCAAGCAAGGTGATTATCGTTGCAGTGACTGAAGTATCTTCTGAATGTTGGTCTATTTCATGAAAGGCATTATTAATGATTTGGCTTAAAGTTTATTGTAATTTATTAGGCAAAATAACTTGAAACGTCGGTTTCATTCACAAATTTTCAAACTAGAGCCTTTTCAGAAATTGAAACACAAAAAAGAAGATTTTTCAATCCAATGACCAATAGATCTTTTGTGTGGCTCTGTTACCCAACATTAATCAAAAAACATTAATCAATTAATGTTGGTTAACAGAGCCACACAAAAGATCTATTGGTCATTGGATTGAAAAATCTTCTTTTTTGTGTTTCAATTTCTGAAAAGGCTCTAGTTTGAAAATTTGTGAATGAAACCGACGTTTCAAGTTATTTTGCCTAATAAATTAGAATAAACTTTAAGCCAAATCATTAATAATGCCTTTCATGAAATAGACCAACATTCAGAAGATACTTCAGTCACTGCAACGATAATCACCTTGCTTGACATTGTTCTGGAGTCTGTTGATAACCTCGACAGGATTTCTGATGGTCAAAAGTTGGCCTTAATGTGTAGGCACTGAAAACCAGGAAACGAGTATAAATTCCCTGAAATAGTTAATCAGAATGTTGAGGGTATAGTGACGCAACATCATCATTTTCAAAGTACATGGCTCCAAAGTATTCATGGTTGATGTTCAGTCCCTCAAAAAAAAAGTGCATTCTATGAACACTGCTTTCTATTTGTCTAACTGTCCGGCAAGCCAAATAAAGGTCTGTAGGTAAGTCTCATCATCCCAATAAAGTTTCTGAAACTCTTCGTATGTGCAACAACTGCTTTTTTCCAACTCTGCATTCACTCTTGATTGTATTCTCCCTGTTATTACGACTTCTGCAGACTGTTCGTTTAGCATGCTAGAGCAGCTTAAAACATGCCTCGAAAATCAGACAGGAGAGGGCAGGTTTAAGGATCTTGCACACATTTCTATTGATTGCACTGTCAAGGTGATACTGATAATGTTTTAAGTAACTTTGGGAGGAAATCAAGACTGGTTAAAATGTAAGAAGTATTTACAGTGCTTATGTATTTTTTTGCATCTGATTCAAAGATTAGCAAGAATAGAGCTGTTCAGTTTGATTAATTGAACTCATTATTTTATCTATTGTTTAGTAGCATAGCAATAAACAAGCTCATAAAGGATACTGTGACAGTAATACGCATAGTTGAGGGTAAGTTTCTGGACTTCCAGTTGCTTTTAGCTGGTGCCCCCCCCCCAACCAGAAATCCTAAATTCCCCATTGATCAAAAGGTTTGTTCATCAATTAACTTGCAAATTAATTTAGAAAACCAAAAAGTGCCAACTTTTGTGTATAGCCTTGGGCCATATTCAGCCCCATTAGAGGGGGTATTGGGATGCCCTTGCAAGAGTAGTGGGTTATCAAATTTAGAAGGAGCATTGAGTAGGGGATTAAATTCTGTGTTTTTTTTTCTGTAATTTTTCAGCCTTAAAATGTAAATTTGACCAGCCTAAAGTTCTAGGTGATATGTGTCCCAATTTTAGGGGGGGGTTTTAGTATCTTTGAATGTTGTTTTGATAGGCGGATGAAAGTTTCCTGAGTGCATCTACATCCCAAATTAGAGCAAAGGAGCAAAATGAGGAATTACTGCTGTAGGGCTGCTGGTCAGTTATGATGGGAAGCCAATGACTCAATGACATCCCTTGTGTCTTCTATGGCTTGGTGGACCAACACTTGTCAACAGCAATCTTTACTGCATCAACAGAGTAGGCAGTGACAGGTGTCTCAGGAAGATTATTCTAATAAGCTTCCACTATTGGAGAAGTATTGGCTTATGGACTCTGGTATATCTTCTCTTCTGGCATAACTTCTTACTAACTCCTCTTGTTCTGAAGGATTTATTGAGTTGAAAGGGCTTTTGACTGGAGGAGTTGGTATTCAAAAGCTTAAGCCATTGTGGTGTCACTTCTCTGGCGTCTGTACATGAGTGCTGGGAGCTTTAATTTATTAAGTCGAGATTTTTGCCTCCATCAACAACTTTTGTTGTCTGTCTTTGAACTGACTCATTTCTGCTGATCACCCTTGTTCAGGGGTGTGGCAAAACACACCCCAAATTCAAGCCAAGGCTGTGCAAGGCTCTTGTATAGCTTGATCATAACTTTAGGTGATCTGCTGTGTACTTTAAGCTTAATTATGGGGTCTGGGATGCTTTAGCAGCTTCTGTTTGTGCTTGATTGTGGAATCTGAATTTGTTGCCAGCTTTGTTCAACGTAGTTGAAAATTCTGGAAATTAGGTCTTTGAGGATGACAACCTCCCCCCTCCCACAGCCCTCAGGGAAAGGGTTGTAAGTTATGCCCTGGGGGCATATAAGGTTTTTATAGAAAGTGTTGTCGTAGAAACTTCAAAAAGGGCTCATTCGATTAGAAATTTAAATGGCTAGTGGTCTTTTTAATAGTTGAAAGTGATTTGAGGGCAACTAACCCCCCTCTCACATCCACCTTTTCCCTAAACACATCCAATAAAAATTTTGAGATAGCTATTTTGTTCAACGTAGTTAAAAATTCTAGAAATTGGTTTTTGAGGATGACAACCCCCCCCCCCTGCCTAAAGTCCTCTGGGCAAGAGTTGTAAGTTACGCCCGGGGGCATATACGGTTTTATAGAAAGCGTTGTCGTAGAAAATTCAAAAAGGGATCATTCGATTTGAAATTTAAATGGCTAGTGCTCTTTTTAATAGTCAAAAGTGATTGGAAGGCACCTAACACCCCTTCCACGCCCACCATTGCCCCCAACACATCCAATCAAAATTTTGAGATAGCCATTTTGTTCAACATAGTTGAAAGTTCTGGAAATCATATCTTTGAGCAGGATACTCCCCCCACAGTCTTCAGGGCAAGGGTTATAATTTATTCCCTGGGGACATATATAGTTCTTATGGAAGGAATGATTGTATAAACTTCAGAGGGCTTATTTGATTGGTAACTGAAAGTTCTAGTTCACTTTTTAAATGTCAAAAGATATCAGAGGGTAACCAGCCCCCCCCCTCCCCCACGCCCTTTTTTGAAATTTAATATGCAAATCAAGCTTGAAACGAACAAAAATCACTACAAAGAAGAGTTTGGGTATCGCCTCCTTCTCTTACTGTAAAAGTCTCTAACCTACTGCATCATTGGCGCTTTACTGAAAACTATATGCGTCTTGAACAGTCTTAGAAAGTATAAACAAAATGAAATTGAATACTTGATATATAATGATTTTAATTGTTGAAAGATCCATCAGTTCAAGAATTTATTTCACTGTCATTTTATTTTTATTTTTAATGCTGTAAGAACTGTAAAAGAAAATATTTGTAATATAATTCGTTTTCAGTGAAGCACCCATGACGTAGTAGGCGTTTGGTTTTTATTTACAGTTAAGGAAGGGGGCAGTATTCAAACTCTTGTTTGTAGTGTAACTATATTCTTTATGAACAACTTTAAAAAGAACTAAAAAAAACTGAATATTTGATGTATAATTATGTTAATTGCTGAAAGCTGATCAGTTCAAAATTTTACTAGAATTTTAATGTTGATTTTAAATATTAACTACAAAAGATAATATTTGTAATAACATTGGTTTTCAGTAAAGCGCCAATGACCCATTAGGTTTTAGACTTTGTACAGTGAGAGAAGGAGGCAATACCCAAACTCTTGTTTGTTGTGATATTTGTTTGTTTCAAGCTTGATTTGCATATTCAATTTAAGTTTCACTCGTTTTAAGATTTATTTATTAATTTACATTAATATCTATTGTATGTTTGTTTGCATTGATTGTTTATTCAATTTCTGTTCGTTTTGGGTTTCATTTATTCTTTAATAGTAATTTCTGGTCGTTTTGAGTTTGAATTTTAACAGGTATTTCTATCTGCTGAGCTTATCTTTAAAATGGCCGACTAAAAGAGAGAAAAGAGATATTAAACGGAGCTACAATGAAGTAATGCAGTCAAAGATAGTGGACACTGGAGTCCAAATCAGATTTAACGATGATTTATTATTTTGCGCGAATGACAGAATTGAGAAAAGTAGAGACGAAAGAGGAATGCAAAGAAGAGACAAAATTTGGAGATTCAGCCTGCAGTGGCGAAAAACAAAAACATGTTGGAAGGGCTGTGCCTTGAAAACATAGTTAATAAGGGGGAAAAAGAGGTCAAAGACCCATGGGGAATAAAACAAGATGGTTACAAAATAGAGATGAATGACATACAACGGGTTGGGGGAAAGTTGGGAAATATTGAATGTCGATTCGGATTGAAAAAATTTGGAAATGAATCTGAAATTAGTATTATCAATTCAAAAGATATGTCAATCCTTTATGAGGGGGAGGAATCCCTTGGGGAAGATCCCCTGCGGGAAGTCGCGAAAGATAGCCCTTTTCCTCAATGCACAACTGGCGGACAAGTTGTGATTCCTTTACTGAAGCCTTGTCTTTCCAGTCTTCAATATTATTTTCATCCCTCATCGCCGAGCATTATTCATTCGATTATTTTAGGGGATGGGACCCAGAGAAAAGCGATTCATGGTTCACTCAAAATTTTACTTCATTTCCCTGTACCCCTATCGTTGTCACAGGCCTTTGTATTTTCAGCCTTAGATTATTTGAAATTATGCCAAGGGGCAATTTACTTTTTTATTGAGATGTGGGGTTGTTTCCACAGATGGAAATTAAGAGGCTAGTGCAGCCAATTTTCCACGATGGCTGGCATCATCACATGTGCCAGAAACTGATTCTCTGTTCCTCTCAAATGTGAATTCGTGAGAGCGAGAAAATTTGTTATTTTGAATTGTGCTGCGCACAATCATTACCAACGAATCTTGAAGATTTCAACTTTCAAAAGTTAGTGCGGATGCTATGCGATTTAGACCATGGTGGTCCTAAAGTAGGGACGTGTCGAGGACGACCGATCTGGAGCCAAGCGGTGGAAGAGAGAAGGCAAATGGATTTTGTAAAGTTGAAGTTAAGTGTTTATATTTGTAAGGGTGGACCACGGTAGCGCGTGGGGCGGTCATTCATCTTACGGGGGGAGGTGTTGGGGTTCCAACCCCTGTTTCTTTTCCTTTCAGATAAATGACCTGTTTTCGTTTTCTTAATTACACTTGCTTATAGTATAATTTCAAAAGACAGGTTAAATTCCGTTACTAAGCGATAGTGGTTTTGCAATAGGTAAGCTGTGAACCAAGTTTATTTTTACTTCCTGGTTTGGGAGTCATTGAAAGATAAATCTAAGAGGTAAAATTGGGTTTGAATGAGGATGTAGCTGATTGGCTGGGCCAAGCGGAGGTCCACCCATACAAACAGTGCTGTAGAAATTATTATTATGTTTTAGTCTATGTTTTGACCCCGGTTGGGGAAGGAGTCTGCGTTTTGACCCCAGTCGGGGATATATATATTTTTGTGGTATTTGTGACCCCTTTGGAAGAATACAAGTAAGGTATTTTCTACAAACTGTGTACTATTTTCCGTAACCCAGGCAGGGTAGGAATAGAGCTACGAGGTACCGTCATTATTATATTGACAGGGAGGGTTGTTACCTCCAAGGAGAGAGTAGAGATTGTTAGCCGTAACCCAAGGCGGGTACATTTGGCTTTAGAAAGTGGCCATTTGACCACTCGATCGCGTTATTATACCCTGGGACAGGGTATACTGTAAATAGGGTAGTACCAAATCCGATATTTGCAGAACCGTTGGGGTAAGAGCGGGAATCTCACTAACATTTGGGCCGACAAGGGGTTCTCCCCTTCGAGTAAGTGGCGTAGCAAACTCTTTGCGCCATTTTTGCCTTTAAAAGTGGTGACCCCGCACGGTAAACCTCCAATAATACTGATTTGTGATAGATGTATGCTTGGTAGATTATTTGATTCTTTTTTTTGTTTATTTTTGGTTTAATGGAGTTCTTTACTTTTTTTTGAAAAACTTATTTTGTACAAGAAGTTTTTTTGATTAATTTCTGTTTGTTTTATATTGACATAGTCCTTTTCAGGAAGAAAGACTGAGCCTCTTCTGAAGTTAAACAACCATCCCTTCCATAAAACCTTAAATACCCTCTGGGCAAAACTTACAATCCTTGCCCCTAATCTCTTGGGTTTTTTTCAACCCCAAAAGCCTTGTTATATGAAGATTAGACTATTTTGAATAAAATGGCTATGTCAAAATTTCTATTAGACGCATTTTGGGACAATATGACGTGTGTGTAGGGTGGAGATGGTAGCTGCCATTTGATCAATTTGACTCTTAAAACAAGCACTAGAGCGTCTGATTACCAATCCAATTAGCCCCCTCCAAAATTTAAATGACCACAATTTCTATAAAAACCCTATTTGTCACAAGGCATACCTTAGAATCCTTGCCCTGAGGGCAGGGGGATTTGTTATCCTCAAAGACATAATTTCCAGACCTTTCTGATAGGCTGAACAAAACAGCTATATCAAAATTATATTGGAAGTGTTTGGGGAAATGATAGGCATGGGGAGCATTTGCCTTCTGATCCCTTTTGACTAATAAAAAAGGCACTAGTCCTCTGAATTTTGCTATCGAATGATAATTTTTTGAAGCTTCTACAACAAAACTTTCTGTAAAAACCTTATATGTCCAAGGGCATAACTTACGACCCTTGTCCTGAGGGCTATGGGGGGAGGGTTGTCATCCTCAAAGACATAATTTACAGATCTTTCGACTACGTTGAACAAAATGGCCATATCAAAATATTGATTGGAAATATTTGGGTAAATGATGGGCTTGGGGGGGGGGGGGGAATTCTCCTTATGATTACTTTTGACTATTAAAAAGGGCAATACCCCTCTCAATTTCCAATCGAAAGAGCCTGTTTTGAAGTTTGAAGACAGCACTTTCTATAAAAACATTATATGCCCCCAGGGCACAACTTACAACCCTAGCCCTGAGGGCTGTGAGGGGGTTGTCATAGTCAAAAACATAATTTCCGGACCCTTTAATTATGTTCAACAAAATGGCTATATCAAAATGTTGATCAAAAGTGTTTGGGGAAATGATCGGCGTGGGAGGGGGGGGGGGCATTTGCCCTCTGATTGCTTTCTACTATTGATAAGGATTCCTAATTCAATGAGGCCTTTTTGAAGTTTCTACGACAACACTGGCAAAGACCTAATTTCCAGAACTTTCAACTATGTTGAACAAAATTTCTACTCAAAATTTTGATTGGATGTGTCTGGGGAAATGTGAGCTTGAGAGGGGCGTTAGTTGGCCTCCAATCACTTTCGACTATGAAAAAGGTTCAAACACTAGAATGTTTTATTTTAGTTATGCTGACTGTAATGTGTTTTATTTTAAATTATATTAAAAAATAAACATGTCCCTTACAGTACTTCATATGGGAAAACTTGGGCTGTGAAAAACTTAGCGGTAGATATTCAACAGATTATATATATATATATATATATATATATATATATATATATATATATATATATATATATATATATATATATATATATATATATATATATATATATATATATATATATATACATATACATATATATATATATATATATATATATATATATATATATATATATATATATATATATATATATATATATATATATACATATATATATATATATATATATATATATATATATATATATATATATATATATATATATATATATATATATATATATATATATATATATATATATATATATATATATATATATATATATATATATATATATATATATATATATATATTAAGACCTAATTTCCAAAACTTTTAACTACGTTGAACAAAATTGCTATCTAAAATTTTTTATTGGATGTATCAGTTTTTTTTTCCATACACGAGCACTTCGTATCGAAGGAGTTGTTGTAGAAAGTTCGAAAAGGGCTCATTCGATTGCAAATTGGAGTGGCTAGTGCCCTTTTTAATAGTCGAAAGTGATTGGAGGGCAACTAGCCCCCCCCACGCCCATCATTCCCCCAATCACATCCAATCAAAATTTTGAGATAGCCATTTGGTTCAGCGTAGTTGATTTCCAGATAGAAAATATCTTTTTGAGGAGGACACTCCCCCACAACCCTCGGGGCAAGGATTTTAAGTTATGCCCTGGGGGGCATATAAGGTTTTTATAGAAGGCGTTGTCATAGAAACTGCAAAAAAGGCTCATTCGATTGGAAATTCAAAGGGCTAGTGCCCTTTTTAATAGTCGAAAGTGATTGGAGAGCAACTACCCCCCCCCCCCCCCCCCCCACACACCCATCATTCCCCCAAACACATTCAATCAAAATTTTGAGATAGCCATTTTGTTCAGCATAGTTGATTTCCGGATAGAAGTAATCTTTTTGAGGAGGACACTCCCCCAAAACCCTCGGGGCAAGGGTTTTAAGTTATAACCTGGGGGCATATAAGGTTTTTAAAGAAGGCGTTGTCGTAGAAACTTCAAAAAAGACTCATTTGATCGGAAATTCAAAGGGCTAGTGCCCTTTTTAATAGTCGAAAGTTATTTGAAGGCAACTAGCCCCCCCCCACGCCTACCATTCCCCCAAACACATCCAATCAAAATTTTGAGATAGCCATTTTGTTCAGCATAGTTGATTTCCAGATAGAAATTATCTTTTTGAGGAGGACACTCCCCCAAAACCCTCGGGGCAAGGGTTTTAAGTTATAACCTGGGGGCATATAAGGTTTTTATAGAAGGCGTTGTCGTAGAAACTTCAAAAAAGGCTCATTCGATTGGAAATTCAAACAGCTAGTGCCCGTTTTAATAGTCAAAAGTGATTGGAGGGCAACTAGCCCCCCCCCCCGCACCCATCATTCCCCCAAAAACATCCAATCAAAATTTTGAGATAACCATTTTGTTCAGCGTAGTTGATTTCTAGATAGAAAATATGTTTTTGAGGAGGATACTCCCCTACAACCCTTGGGGCAAGGGTTTTAAGTTATGCCCTCGGGCATATAAGGTTTTTTTATAGAAGGCATTGTTGTAGAAACTTCAAGAAAGGCTCATTCGATTGGAAATTCAAACGGCTAGTGCCCTTTTTAATAGTCGAAAGTGATTGGAGGGCAACTAGCCCCCCCCCCCACGCCCATCATTCCCCCAAACACATCCAATCAAAATTTTGAGATAGCCATTTTGTTCAGCGTAGTTGTTTTCCAGATAGAAAATATGTTTTTGAGGAGGACACTCCCCCACAACCCTCGGGGCAAGGGTTTTAAGTTATGGCCTGGGGGCATATAAGGTTTTTATAGAAGGCATTGTCATAGAAACTTCAAAAAAGGCTCATTTGATTGGAAATTCAAAGGGCTAGTGCCCTTTTTAATAGTTGAAAGTTATTGGATGGTAACTAACCCCCTCTCACGCCCACCTTTTCATAGGCAGTGTGCTAGCGCTGCCTAAGTAAAGAACAATGTGGGCATAATGTATTGTTTTTTGGGTTTTTTTCTCCATACCTGGGCACTTTGTATTGAAGGAGTCGTTGTAGAAACTTTGAAAATGACTCACTCGATTGGAAATTGGAGTGGCTAGTGCCCTTTTTAATAGTCAAAGGTGATTGGAGGACAACTAGCCCCCCCCCACCACGCCCATCCTTCCCCCAAACAGGTCCAATCAAAATTTTGAGATAGCCATTTTGTTCAGCATAGTTGATTTCCAGATAGAAAATATGTTTTTGAGGACACTCCCCCACAACCCTCAGGGCAAGGGTTTTAAGTTATGCCCTGGGGGCATATAAGGTTTTTATAGAAGGCGTTGTCATAGAAACTTCAAAACAGGCTCATTTGATTGGAAATTCAAAGGGCTAGTACCCTTTTTAATAGTCAAAAGTGATTGGAGGGCAACTAGCCCCCCTTCCCATGCCCATAATTCCCCCAAATACATCCAATCAAAATTTTGAGATAGCCATTTTGTTCAGCATAGTTGATTTCCAGGTAGAAAATATGTTGTCGAGGAGGACACTCCCCCACAACCCTCAGGGCAAGGGTTTTAAGTTATGCCCAGGGGGCATATAATGTTTGTATAGAAGGCGTTGTCATAGAAACTTCAAAAAAAGCTCATTCGATTGGAAATTCAACAGGCTAGTGCCCTTTTTAATAGTCAAAAGTGATTGGAGGGCAACTAGCCCCCCCCCCACCCCCATCATTCCCCCAAACACATTCAATCAAAATTTTGAGATAGCCATTTTGTTCAACATAGTTGTTTTCCAGATAGAAAATATGTTTTTGAGGAGGACACTCCCCCACAACCCTCGGGGCAAGGGTTTTAAGTTATGGCCTGGGGGCATATAAGGTTTTTATAGAAGGCATTGTCATAGAAACTTCAAAAAAGGCTCATTTGATTGGAAATTCAAAGGGCTAGTGCTCTTTTTAATAGTTGAAAGTGATTGGATGATAACTAACCTCCTCTCATGCCCACTTTGCATAGGCAGTGTGCTAGCGCTGCCTAAGTAAAGAACAATGTGGGCACAATGTGTTGTTTTTTGGGTTTTTTTTCTCCATACCTGGGCACTTTGTATCGAAGGAGTCGTCGTAGAAACTTTGAAAAAGACTCACTCGATTGGAAATTGGAGTGGCTAGTGCCCTTTTGAATAGTCAAAGGTGATTGGAGGGCAACTAGCCCCCCCCCCCCCGCCCATCCTTCCCCTAAACAGATCCAATCAAAATTTTGAGATAGCCATTTTGTTCAGCATAGTTGATTTCCAGATAGAAAATATGTTTTTGAGGAGGACACTCCCCCACAACCCTCAGGGCAAGGGTTTTAAGTTATGCCCAGGGGGCATATAATGTTTTTATAGAAGGCGTCGTCGTAGAAACTTCAAAACAGGCTCATTTGATTGGAAATTCAAAGGGCTAGTACCCTTTTTAATAGTCGAAAGTGATTGGAGGGCAACTAGCCCCCCCCCCCTCCCACGCCCATCATTCTCCCAAATACATCCAATCAAAATTTTGAGATAGCCATTTTGTTCAGCATAGTTGATTTCCAGATAGAAAATATGTTTTTGAGGAGGACACTCCCCCACAACCCTCAGGGCAAGGGTTTTAAGTTATGCCCAGGGGGCATATAATGTTTATATAGAAGGCGTTGTCATAGAAACTTCAAAAAAAGCTCATTCGATTGGAAATTCAACAGGCTAGTGCCCTTTTTAATAGTCAAAAGTGATTGGATGGTAACTAACCTCCTCTCATGCCCACTTTTTCATAGGCAGTGTGCTAGCGCTGCCTAAGTAAAGAACAATGTGGGCACAATGTGTTGTTTTTTGGGGTTTTTTTCTCCATACCTGGGCACTTTGTATCGAAGGAGTCGTCGTAGCAACTTTGAAAAAGACTCACTCGATTGGAAATTGGAGTGGCTAGTGCCCTTTTTAATAGTCAAAGGTGATTGGAGGGCAACTAGCCCCCCCCCACGCCCATCCTTCCCCTAAACAGGTCCAATCAAAATTTTGAGATAGAGCATAGTTGATTTCCAGATAGAAAATATGTTTTTGAGGAGGACACTCCCCCACAACCCTCAGGGCAAGGGTTTTAAGTTATGCCCTGGAGGCATATAAGGTTTTTATAGAAGGCGTTGACGTAGAAACTTCAAAACAGGCTCATTTGATTAGAAATTCAAAGGGCTAGTACCCTTTTTAATAGTCGAAAGTGATTGGAGGGCAACTAGCCCCCCCTCCCATGCCCATCATTCCCCCAAATACATCCAATCAAAATTTTGAGATAGCCATTTTGTTCAGCATAGTTGATTTCCAGGTAGAAAATATGTTTTTGAGGAGGAAACTCCCCCACAATCCTCAGGGTAAGGGTTTTAAGTTATGCCCAGGGGGCATATAATGTTTGTATAGGTGTTGTCATAGAAACTTCAAAAAAAGATCATTCGATTGGAAATTCAACAGGCTAGTGCCCTTTTTAATAGTAAAAAGTAAATGGAGGGCAACTAGCCCCCCCACCCACCCCCATCATTCCCCCAAACACATTCAATCAAAATATTGAGATAGCCATTTTGTTCAGCGTAGTTGATTTCCAGATAGAAAATATGTTTTTGAGGAGGACACTCCCCCACAACCCTCCGGACAAGGGTTTTAAGTTATGCCCTGGGGGCATATTAGGTTTTTATAGAAGGCGTTGTTATAGAAACTTAAAAACAGGCTCATTCAATTGGAAATTCAAAGGGCTAGTTCCATTCTTAATAGTCGAAAGTGATTAGAGGGGAACTAGCCCCCCCCCACGCCCATCATTCCCCCAAACACATCCAATCAAAATTTTGAGATAGCCATTTTGTTCAGCATAGTTGTTTTCCAGATAGAAAATATGTTTTTGAGGAGGACACTCCCCCACAACCCTTGGGGCAAGGGTATTAAGTTATGGCCTGGGGACATATAAGGTTTTAATAGAAGGCATTGTCATAGAAACTTAAAAAAGGCTCATTTGATTGGAAATTCAAAGGGCTAGTGCCCATTTTAATAGTTGAAAGTGATTGGACGGTAACTAGGCCTAACCCCCTCTCACGCCCACCTTTTCATAGGCAGTGCACTAGCGCTGTCTAAGTAAAGAACAATGTGGGCACAATGTGTTATTTTTTGGGTTTTTTTTTTCTCCATACCTGGGCACTTTGTATCAAAGGAGTCGTCGTAGAAACTTTGAAAAAGACTCACTCGATTGGAAATTAGAGTGGCTAGTGCCCTTTTTAATAGTCAAAGATGATTGGAGGGCAACTAGCCCCCCCACGCCCATCCTTCCCCCAAACAGGTCCAATCAAAATTTTGAGATAGCCATTTTGTTCAGCATAGTTGATTTCCAGGTAGAAAATATGTTTTTGAGGAGGACACTCCCCCACAACCCTCAGGGCAAGGGTTTTAATTTATGCCCAGGGGGTATATAATGTTTGTATAGAAGGCGTTGTCATAGAAACTTCAAAAAAAGCTCATTCGATTGGAAATTCAACAGGCTAGTGCCCTTTTTAATAGTCAATAGTGATTGGAGGGCAACTAGCCCCCCCCCCACCCCCATCATTCCCCCAAACACTTTCAATCAAAATTTTGAGATAGCCATTTTGTTCAGCATAGTTGATTTCCAGATAGAAAATATGTTTTTGAGGAGGACACTCCCCCACAACCCTCAGGGCAAGGGTTTTAAGTTATGCCCTGGGGGCATATAAGGTTTTTAAAGAAGGCATTGTTGTAGAAACTTCAAAACAGGTTCATTCAATTGGAAATTCAAAGGGCTAGTTCCATTCTTAACAGTCAAAAGTGATTAGAGGGGAACTAGCCCCTCCCCCACGCCCATCATTCTCCCAATCCAATTAAAATTTTGAGATAGCCATTTTGTTCAGCATAGTTGATTTCCAGATAGAAAATATGTTTTTGAGGAGGACACTTCCCAACAACCCTCAGGGCAAGGGTTTTAACTTATTCCCAGGGGGCATATAAGGTTTTTATAGAAGGCGTTGTCATAGAAACTTCAAAAGAAGCTCATTCGATTGGAAATTCAATGGGCTAGTGCCCTTTTTAATAGTCGAAAGTGATTGGAGGGCAACTAGCCCCCCCACGCTCATCATTCCCCCAAACACATCCAATAAAAAATTTGAGATAGCCATTTTGTTCAGCATAGTTGATTTACAGATAGAAAATATGTTTTTGAGGAGGATACTCTGCCACAGCCCTCAGGGCAAGGGTTTTAAGTTATGCCCTAGGGGCATATAAGGTTTTTATAGAAGACGTTGTCATAGAAACTTCATAAAAGGGCTCATTCGACTTGAAATTCAAAGGGCTAGTGCCCTTTTTAATAGTCGAAAGTGATTAGTAATTTTTTTTTTGTTGTTTAGACCAGGGCACTTCGTATCGAAGGAGTTGTCTTGAGAACTTTGAAAGAGGCTCATTTGATTGAAAATAGAAAGGGCTGATGCCCTTTTTAATAGTCGAAAGTGATTGGAGGGCAACTAATCCCCCTTCCACTCCCAACCTCCCATTTGCCCATTATGTTTAAAAACTAAATGTTGCCTCAAGATTAAATCAAAATGCACTGTGATAATGCTAATTCCCAATAAGACATCTCAGCAGTATCCCAAGAATGACTGAGGGTATTATGTTCAAACTTTCGAGGCTACTTCTGCTCTTAAAATTTAACCAAATCAAAATAGTGTAAGTGTATCAAAGCTATCAAAGAAAGTAAACAGATTTTTTTGCAAATGGTATCAAGTTTTCCATTTCAGGTCAACTAGAGGAGGTACGAAACTAAGTTAAACAGTACTATTTGTGTCCAGATTTTTAAAATGGTGTATGTTGTTAAAAATTGCTGAAAATTTTTCTCCAGCATACAAATAGCAGGCCAAACTATAAAGTCTTAAAAAACGAAAAGATTTAAAGTGTTATTTTCGTTTTCCCTGAAAAGACTGTGTCAATATAAAACGAACAGAAATTAATTAAAAAAACTTTTTTTTAAAAAAGGGGTTGGGCGCAAAACCCCTATGCCTTCCCAAGGGCAGAACAAAATTTGCACTTTACTGAAAAAAATATAATTTTTTTTACTTTTATAACTTTAATAAATCAAATAATTTTAACATTTTGATTACTAAATATCAGTATATGTATATTAAACTGACAGTGCAAATTCATTTATATTTTTTCAGTAAAGTGCAAATTTTGTTCTGGCCTTGGGAAGGCATAGGGGTTTTGCGCCCAACTTATGTTAATTTCTGCTTGTTTTGAGTTTGACTTGGTTATTTATTTTAATTTCTGTCGTTTTGGGTTTCATTTATTTATTGATGCTTATTTGTGGTAGTTTTGAGCTTGGTAGATTATTTGATTTTATTTTTGCTCATTTTTTGTTTAATGGAGTTCTTTACTTTTTTTTGAAAAACTTATTTTGTGGGAAAAGTTTTTTTTAATTAATTTGGGGAAAAGGTCACTTTCGACTATTAAAAAGGGCAGTAGCCCTTTGAATTTCCAATCAAATGAGCCCTTTTTGAAGTTTCTACAACACTGCTTTCTATAAAAACCTTATATGCCCCCAGGGCATAACTTACAACCCTTCCCCCGAGGGATGTGGGGGGTTGTCATATTTAAAGACCTAATTTCCAAAACTTTGAGCTACTTTGAACAAAATGGCTATCTAAAATTTTTTATTGGATGTATTTGGGGAAAAGGTCACTTTCAACTATTAAAAAGGGCACTAGCCCTTTGAATTTCCAATCAAATGAGCCCTTTTTGAAGTTTCTACAACACTGCTTTCAATAAAAACCTTATATGCCCCCCAGAACATAGTTTATAACCCTTGCCCTCAAGACAGTGGGGGAGTGTCCTGCTCAAAGATATAATTTCAAGACCCTTCAACTACATTGAACAAAATGGCTATCTCAAAATTTTGATTGGATGGGTTTGGCAAAATGGTGGGCGTGAGAGGGGGTGTTAGTTGCCTTTCAATCACTTTTGACTATTAAAAAGAGCACTAGCCATTTCAACTTCCAATGGAATGAGCCATTTTTAAAGTTGCTACAACAATGCTTTTTTTATAAAATTTGATAAAATTATAATTGGAAGTTTTTGGGGAAATAATGGGCATGGGAAAAACCTTATATGCTCCCAGGGCATTACTTACAACCCTTGCCCTGAGGGCTGTGGGGGGGGTTCATCCTCAAAGAACTAATTTCCAGAACTTTCAACTTTGTTGAACAAAATGGATATCTCAAAATTTTGATTGGATGTGTTTGGGGAAAAAGTGGGAGTTGCCCTCCAATCCCTTTGGACTATTAAAAAGGGCACTAGCCCATTGAATTTCTAATTGAATGAGCCCTTTTTGAAGTTTCTAAAACAAAGCTTTCTATAAAAACCATATATGCCCCCAGGGCATAACTTACAACCCTTGCTCTGAGGGTTGTGGGGGGAGTGTCCTCCTCAAAAACATAATTTTCATCTGGAAATCAACTATGTTGAACAAAAGCTCAAAATTTTGATTGGATATGTTTGGGGAAATGCTGGGCATGGAGGGGATGTTACTTGCCTTCCAATCACTTTTGACTATTAAAAAGGACACTAGCCATTCAAATTTCCAATCAAATGGGCCCTTTTTGAAGTTTCTATGACAACTCCTTTGATATGGAGTGCCCTGGTCTAAGGAAAAAAAAAATAATTTATTGTGCCAAAATTGTTCTTTATTTAGGCAGCACAATTGTGCTGCCTATGATTAATTGTGTTTTCGTTCAAAAAGTTTACAGTCCTTCCTCCTAAGTCCTCTCCCCTTTCTAATAATTTGACTGTTTTTTAACACAAGAGTTATAACACCTTTTTCCTAAGACAATGACCAAAAAACGACCTAATTCATATTCTTATGTTTTATTGAAATTTAACTGCATTTCATAACCTTAAAATTCCAAATTGGGTTTTCAATTCTTGTAACCTCCATAGCTGCATAACTGACAGCAATATTTCTTATGCTAATTCCAAGAGGAGATAGGAGAACTGACATCAGAGTTGCCATTCTCCTGCCTTTGCAGGATTTAGCAGAAACGTTTTGGTTCCAAAAAGAGAAAATGAACTAAAGCCCTCAGAAGATAGGGGACAAAATTTGCAACTATGATTTTCTAACAATCTGTTCTTGTATACCTTGGCTCATCAACAATCCTCTTGTCTTATTCAAAAAACGAAATTTTATGGCACATATTGCTGGGTAAATATGCAAGGTGTTTTTTTTTAGTTTGAGTTATGAGATTAGAAAGTTGGTAATTATAAAGCAGCCACTGTAAATCTAGTTCTTGTACACATTTTCATTTCACCCCATCTTTCCCAGGAAATTAAAATCCTTATTCAACTTATATTACAAAAAGCTTATTATACAGTCATTAGAATCCTCCCCTTTCTAAGCGTTTTGAATTTGAAGAAAAAAGACCAAATAGATGATCAATATATTCATTTGCTTAAGCTACTAAGTAAATAAAAACTGTAAGAAAAAAAAACAAAAAAAGATGCTGTGCAGTGTAGTTTCTCTGATGGAGTTATGGACTTACATCTGCTTTATACCTACCAAAAGCTTTAAGAATTTTGTAACTTAAGCTGAAGTGAAATAAGGTATTTTAAATGTTTTTTTTTAGTTTTTATATTGGCCAACATAGTCAACAACAGTAGAAGATCCAGAGGGGCGGGGGGGGGCGATCGCCCCCCCCCCCCTTGCTTGGGCAAAAACTTCTATCATTAGATTTTCTGTGACTTGATTGCGGTATCAACGCTTGGATCAACGCATCTTTGAAAAGGATCGGATGACACTTGGTCTGTCTGCCTTAAGTCTTTAGGGAATTGTCTAGAGTGTTTGGTGTCACCTGAACTTACAAGGCATTTTGAAGCTTGTCATCTCGTAAATCGTTGAAGCTTCAAAAAGTGTGCGCGTCAAAACCTGTTTCGTATTCAATAAATAAGCAAAAATCTTGAAATGACTCCAATAACACATATGCCTTAGGGTTAGTCGCGATTCTAGAAGGGTTTGAAAAGTATACAATTTTTAGATAATATTAACCAGTTATGGTGTCAAAGCGAAAGCAGATAACTCTCGACAACTTTTTTGGTTCAGAAGCTAAAGCTAGGCGAGTGGACGCCGTAACTGAAGATAGAAATAATGAGAGTTACAGTGTTAATAGTGATTCCAGCGCTTTGACTAATAGTGAGATAGTGCATGATTCGTTAGCATCAATCAAAGAGTGTAGCCCCAAGCCTAACACAAACATCGAAAATATAAGCACTTTCTACGAAAATGATATCGGAAGCTATATCGATAGACTTGAAAAACTGGATGATCGTACGCGATATCAATTGCTTCAGAACCCGTGGATTCTGACGTCTAACTACAGCTTCCCCTATTCAGTTCACAAGAAGCAGGGCAGGGACGAAAAGAGATTTTTCAATCGTACTCGCTTGGAAGAATTTCATTGGCTAGTACTTTCAAATAAGATGAGGGACTTATTCTGTAAATATTGTGTTTTGTTTAACGTTTGAGGGGTTGGAGGCTCCGATCAATTGCAAAAGTTGGTAAAAAAGCCCCTCGTGACTTTTGCTAAGCTAACTGGAAAAGACGGTGACTTGGTGTCTCATGAAAATAATCAGTATCACCGCAATTCAGTTGACGCAGGCAAACATTTCCTTCTAAAATATGATAACCCTGAAACCAACATTTTAAGCCTTGTAAACGAACAACGTAGCCAACAAGTGCAGGAAAACAGAGCGAGATTGAAGCCAATTGTAGAATCAATTGTTTTCTTGGGTCGACAGAACATTGCTCTTCGTGGCCATAGAGATGATGGAGAATTATTGGTAGAAAAGGACCCATTGACAAACGAAGGGAACTTTCAAGAACTTTTAAGGTACCGTGTAAATAGTGGCGATATCACTTTAAAACAACATTTGGAAAGCTCAGGTGCAAATGCTACAACACAGAATGAATTAATTGAATGTTGTGCCAAAGAGATTCTTAAAGAAATTCTTGCACGAGTTCATTCTGCCAAGTTCTACAGTGTGGTTGTTGATGGAACAACGGATGTGTCACACAAGTCACAACTGAGTATTGCCCTTTGTTACAATTACAATTGCACAAGACGTGAAGATTTCGTTGGTTTTTTAGACCTACACGAAACATGTTACTCGGACAGCATTGGAAACTTCGAACCAACCATTAAAGGGGAAATGCTTGGAAATGTTGTGTTGGATTTTCTTTGATCTCTTGGGCTAGACTTGGAAAATTGTGTGGGCATAGGCACTGATGGATGTGCTATGATGGTTTCAGAACATTGTGGAGCTGTAAAAGAAGTTCAAAAGGTAGCAAAGAATGCCCTGCGTTGCCCATGTTTCAACCATGCTCTAAATCTTTCCATGTCAAAAACTTCTTCTATCCAGAGTGTTAGAAACTCCATTGGAGTAATAAAAGAAATAGTTGCTTTTTTTGGTGCTTCTGCAAAGCGCAATTATGTTTTAACCAGAGTAATGAAAGCACAGCTAACTGGCATGTGTGAAACACGCTGGATCGAAAGGCACAATTCCTTAATGCAGTTGTGGTAGAGCTCCCTAAGATAGTACAGGCTCTTGAGATCATCAGCGGCTGGGCAGAATGCACAACTGGAGCAAAAGCAAAATCCTTATTGACTGCTGTCACATCCTCTGACCTGATTGTAACCATTTACTCTCTTAGTAACATATCTGGACTAATTTTACTGCTCAGTCGGCTATTTCAGAAGAAGAGCTTAGACCTAGCGTCTGCAGCAAGCCATGTTAAGGACCTTCTTACCCAGCTGCAAGTCAAGCATCAGGAGAGTGAAAGCGAGTTTAAAAACACATTTGACGAGGTAACTAAAGTGGCAACCGAGCTAGGTTTAGAAATAACAGTCCCAAGGATAGTGAAAAAGCAAACGAATCGGATTAATGTACCATTCAGTTCACACGAGGAATATTATAGATGGTCAGTTTTTATTCCCCTGTTGGACACAATCATTTCAGACTTAGAAAGCCGTTTTCCATTGAAATACTGGACACTTTTAAGCTCAGTATTTTCTTGCCAATAAATTGTATGGAAACGAACAAACAACAATTCGCTAATACAATTCATGACTTGTCACAGCAATACTGGTCAGTAATGGGTTTCCCCTCCCAATCAGTTTGTGAATCTGCCCTGGCCGGAGAAGTGACAATATGGAAAACTTGGTGGCTTTGTCTGAGAGAAAGCAATGCAGGCACGGGTAGAATACCTGAAACACTAGGGGAAACTTTACAGAAACAGAACTGCAATGCTGATATTTTCCCAAATATTTCAGCGCTCTTGCAGATTCTCATGACCCTACCTGTCAATGTGGCATCTGTTGAACAAAGTTTTTCTACCTTGAGAAGATTGAAAACGTGGCTAAGAAATAAAATGACAGAGGAAAGACTCACCGGACTTGCCCTTCTTCATGTTCACCATGATATTGACATAAGTGTAGAAAGTGTTATTGATAGATTTGCTAATAGTGGAAATAGGAGGCGAGAATTTGTTATATAATATTGATAGTGTTTCTATAAATGTATTTTTGTGGATAGCTTTACAGAACTGACAGCTAAATGACGGATAGAAGCAGAGGCATGCAACTTTCAATATCAGTAAGGTACGTTAGGCTTAATTTTGAATGGGAATTTTTCGCAACGAGTCGCCCCCCCCCCCCTTCCTAAAATCCTGGATCCGCTACTGGTCAACAATAATTATAATCTCCACAGAAGGAAACATTTTAATAAAATTAACATGTTGACTGCCAAGCAATTTTCAGAAATCTGTCCATAAATGACAATCAGATCAAATGCTTTCATACTACTCTTCCTTAGAAAGACTATTAGATGGCCCAAAAAGATTTCTCTTCATATTATAGCCAAGCCTAATCATAGACACACACTTTAAGCTTGAGCCTAAACTTGGAAAATGCTGCTTAATCTTAGACATGGGATCCTAAAGTCAAACAATGGTAGTTTCTTTGTTTTTTTTAAGTCTTTAGGTTTTCTTTTGCTTTAATGATGTTGACTCTATTGTAATGCATCTGTTTATTGAAACATTGAAGAGCTGCAAAAATATAAGTCAAGTGTGCTAAAATGAGAAAGAACTCTATATTTGTGAAGACCTTTGCATGACAATGTTACTGCTCTTCCACAAACAGAGCTAATTCAACATGTATGGCAAAAACATGATTAAGTACCTGTCCTTGGGATAACCATCAGATGTTGGAATGCTACAAAACTACCTTGAATTCAGATCCCATTTCTCTATGCAGTGCTTCAGAGTAATTTTTCACAGATGGTTATATATTTCACAAAAATTTTAGATGGTTTAGCTAGTTTTGGAGGCATTGTTTTTTGTTGTCAACATATACCTTTGCAGGATAAAATGCATAAAATGACCTTTCACTGGTGTAGCAAAACCAGACTTTCTTCCCATCATGGCTGGAGTTCTATTTCTACAAACTGCAGAAACCATATATAACCAAAGATTGTTCTCTTCAAAGAAGTCATTCATTTACCTTAGTTATCATTGTAGAGGCTTACAAAATTAAATTCTTACTTTATCATGTCATCTTCTATATATGGGATGAATTCTGCAAGCTGGTTTAGCCTAGATTAGAGAAATCTGTGATCTTGTCAAGTTGAAGGCTGTATTTTGCTGGGCTTGAAACCAGATCAGTAAATTTTTACAAAATCACATTATTGACTTACAAATAAAGTGGATACACCACTCAATGCCTTTTTTTATGCTCTTTCCAAATATAATAATCATTTTTGTCAGAAATGAATTTTACCCCCATCCCTATATACCAATTCAGGGTATATATTTGCACAATAGGGGAGTGAGGGTAAAGTTTAAACTTACCTCTCATCTAAATCAAAAATAATATTTGCCCCCCCCCCCCTAATGTGCAAATATATACCCTGAATTGGTATATATAGAGTAGGGTGGTCCTTATGTATATATCAAAAAAATATTTTTTGTTTTTCCTGCCTCCCACCATCCTAAACTATTCTTCTATGATAGAAAAAAAAGTGTCATTTATTTTTAGGATAACTTCATGTTTGGGGTATGCTCAAGGCACCCGAATTTTGATTATACTCGAATGTTATAGAAATCGGGTGTATATAAAGAAAATCATTGGTTCAGGGCATATATTTATTAGTTAATTGTGTATTTATTGTGAATTCTAACACAAAACAGGTGTTATGTGTTATATAGAGAGATAACTGAAGGGATTCAGGGTAATATATTAATAATCAATTAGGTTAACTTCAACATTTACTTACTGAATCAATCAATGGTTTATTATTACATTTGATTAAATATTCTTGCAGCAGACATCTTTAGTATTGTTTAGTTTTTATTTTCTCAGATAAAGATTGATTATAAATACATAGGATACCAAGCTGATAAGACAATATCAGGTGAATAACTGAATATATCAATTTACATTTAATGTTTGTTGTTATAACTGAAATTTTGTCATTTGTCAGATATAATAAATTCATATTTGAAATTGACTTGTTATTAATTTGCTATTAGAACAATACTATTTTTGATTCAATGTTGTCTGCTATGTAATTTTCTGACAGATTGGACAATTGTTAAAGTACACATAAAATGTTTTGTTTTACAGTCGGTCATGGCGATTTCCACATCCACATGCAGTAAACAGGAAGTGTACCTGCTTGGTTCAGCTTTGGAAGATCTATATGGTTCAAAATTGCCATCAATTGGTGATGTTCTCAGGGTCTACGCCACAAAGCTGAAAGTAGCCAAGACTAAACATGAGGCAGCAGTATCAGTAATTAAGGACGTTCAAATGTTCTGGGAGAAAGCCAGAATACCCATGCACTGGAGTGATCATGCAGTTGCCCAACTTGAAGTTTTAGTGCAGAGATGGGAAGGGTTGAAGAAAAACAAAGCAAGAAGGACAGCAACTCAGATAGCCAATGAGGAAGAATTCAAGGAAGCTTTCAATGATCTCTTTGACATAGCTCACCAGGAAGCATTACAGCTCATCAAAATTGAGGAAGACAAGCAATTCTTGTTGGCCCAGCGGGAAAAAGGAAGGCAAGGGGTTATGGCAGGGGTTGACATGTCACTTACAAAAAAGGAGAAAGTACAGGAAAATAAACAAAAAAGCCAGTTTCACTTGAAGACGAAACAGCAACTTGACATAGCAAATCTGGATCAAACTGTGTTGTTGGAGTCTTCTGATTCGTCTTCTAGTAATGATGATGCAGACATGGAAGTATTACAAAGAATTGGCAGTGAAGCCACCAAACAACCATGTACACCAAAACAAAAACATGGAAGAACTAAAATTTTAACTCCTGCACTCCTGTCATCCCTAGACTGCACAAAGACAAGTGACAGGCAAGCAGTTCAGATCATTGCCCCAATAATTCAAGCAACAGGTCACAATGTTCTGGATTTCAGTATCAACAGATCATCTATAAGACGTTACCATCAGAAGCATCATGTCATACTTTCATCTCAGTTGAAGTCTGATTTCAATCCCCAGAAGCCAATGGTTCTTCACTGGGATGGAAAGCTTATGGAAGACCTCACTGGAGATGAAAAAGTTGACCGACTGCCAATAATTGTTTCTGGATCTGGAACAGAACAACTGCTTCGTATCCCAAAGCTGGCTTCAGGTACTGGTAAAGCCATGGCAGATGCAATGATGGACACAGTGTCTGACTGGGGCATTGTAGACAGCATCAAGGCTCTCAGCTTTGATACAACATCAAGCAACACCGGCCAAATGAACGGTGCCTGTACTCTGTTTGAACAGCCTCTTGGTAGAAGTGTTCTGCATCTTGCATGCAGACACCACATCCATGAGTTAATGCTGGAAGAGGCATTCAGCATCACAATGGGACCTTCAAGTGGCCCAGACATCCAGCTGTTCAAACAGTTCAAAGCCTTTTGGCCAAACATTGTATATGCTGATTACAAGCCTGGTGTTGAGGTTCCAGTCATTGCTGCAGCTCTGGTTGATGCCCTGGATGATATGAAGACCTTTCTGACTGATCAGCTGGGTATTTGTCACCAATGTGAAGACTACCATGAGCTCCTCAAGCTTTCCCTGCTGTTCATTGGTGGCCTTCCGGCTCATGGTGTGATGTTCAGAAAACCAGGAGCCGTTCATTGTGCTTGTTTCATGGCACGACTGATTTATGCATTGAAAATATACATGTTCAGAGATTCTGGCTTCAAGCTGACAGATTGTGAAATCACTGGTCTGGGCAACTTCTGTGCTTTTGGTGTAGGAAGTTATGTTAAATCGTGGTTCCTTTCTCCTTTGCCAACAGCAGCACCAGCCAATGATTTAATGCTTCTGAAGTCTCCTCACTTGTGGATTGCCAGCAACAACTGGTGCACTGAAGAAACTGTGTGAGCAGCTGTGGTATCTTAGCAAAGAACTGATAGGACTGGCATTTTTTGACAGGGGTGTTGATGCAACTGAAAAAAGAGCAATTGTCAAAACACTCTGCCATGAAGGAACAGAGGGCCCACCAAAGCACATCACTGTGGACATAACTACAGTCACCAACAAGAATCTACAGGACTTTGTTACACACAATACAAGGAACTTCTTCCATATCCTTTCCATTCCAGATAGTTTCTTGTCTACAGATCCTGAGACCTGGGTGGATAATGAATCCTATGTGAAGGCTGAAGCAATTGTCAGAGAACTACGAGTAGTGAATGACAGCCAAATGTGGAGTTGCCCTTATGCAGGACTACAATTTGCTGCTAACAAAAAATGAAGACCAGATGCAATTTGCTCTGCAAGAGTTAAAGAGCATTGCAAACGTTTTCCTGATTCTAACAAGTCAACAATCCTTCAAGGGCTAGCCACAACCTCTGACAGCCCAGGCCCAGCATGACTTTGTAGTGTGTAATTTTTTATCAATTACCAAAAGATACGTTTGATATTTGCTATGCCAGTGACATATTTTAACCAGTCATTATGATTGTTTTAACAAACTAATGATTGGATGAGTTTAGTATTGATTATATCTAATATGTCCTCATTAAATTTTGTTTGCTGAATGAATTTCCTAAGTGCATCCAAAATTACATTAAACATTGTCCAAGCAGAAGTATAGCAATTGTATGCTAAACTTCACTTGAATTGAGCATACCCTAAATATTGACCAATTTGGAAAATTTTTTGCCCATGTTGTTAACTTTTGATGTAGACAAAAATGGCAGGGTGGGAGGTTTATAATTCTGAAGTGAAAAAATAAGGACCACCCTAATATAGAGGTGGGGGTAAATTCATTTCTGACAAAAATGATTATTATATTTGAAAAGATCATAAAAAAGGCATCAAGTGGTATATTCACTTTAATTGTAAGTCAATAACTTCAGATGCTTCTTCTAGTATGATACTTGTCATCTTCAATACACCTGGTTTAATGACTGTTTTAACAATGACTTGTGGTTTGTCCTGCTTTGCTATCAGGTAAGCAGCTTTTTTGGCAAAATTCTACTTTAACTACTTTTGGCTATCTTGGCAAGGGGTTAGGTTAGGAAAATGAAACTTTCAGGGATGGGTCAACATGCTAAAGTATGTCCTGGGAAGATATTTTTTGAAGTACCTACCTCTACTCCTTCTCTTTCTAGAGAGTCTTGAAATTTGCCTACATGACAGGTCTATTACCTATTGAAATTTTGACAAAACAATATTTTACCTTGATTTTCAGTTATCAGTTTCTTTGTCTCTGGCTTTAGTTCTGAAAATGCAATTCTTGTTATTTGAGTAGAATATCAAGCCATATCAATGTTTTGTTTCAAAATTTAGGAAATGTATTTGCAAATCTTTATAACCTTATAAATTGGGATTGAGCAAAGTTGTGAAGCTGAAAAAAAGTTTGTTGTACTTCATTTAAGCAGAAGATTTATTTTGCAGGGTTTCACTTTTATAACATACAGATTTTTAAAGGTCATCAAAGGTCAGGACCCTTCATCTTCCTAACTGGGATACCACCAGATGGCTAATTTGACAGTGTATATATATACAAATCTTTAAATTAGCCAACTGGCCAACCAGTATTTTAATCCTAGGAGTCCAGCTGTACATAAGGAAACATATTAAGAAACAATTCTTACTCCATAATATGCAGAATAATCCTAGTTAACACATTTTGTAGGGGGAGCGCCTTTATCTTCATTTCTTTCCTGGCTTTTACAGTTTTTCTAAGAAATTCATGAATTTTTTAGGACTTAGGGTAAGACACCCAGTAGTTGGACACTTTAATCACTTTGAAAACTTTTTGACATTTAAATTACTCTAATTACTGTATTATACCACCTAGAAACTTAATTTTTGTATCAAAAAATTTCTGAAGAATTTCTGAACAAGAAGGTTACTAATTTAAATAGTTTCACTTGTACAGCACCTCCTATTTTTGAATTTACTAACAAGTGACAATTCTGCCTAAACTCAGACATACAAACGGGTCATTGTAAATTGGTCATTAAAATAGTATAAAAGATTCTGTCCAAGAATAGGCAGGTGGCCGACTACTGGGTGTCTTACCCTATATATTCACAGAATATACACCTTCAACTCCTAATGTGCAAATATATACCTAGAATTGCATGCTCAATCTGAATATAATATCCATTTGCATCACAAATGAAGTTTACTCCCATAGCCTACTAGCCATATGGTAGGATATCCTTCCTAACCTCAGGAAGGGTTTGCAAAAGCATAGGTTGGCTGGCCCCCAGCCCCCCATTGCACTTCCTGGCTGAAGGGCCACAAAACAGAGATCAGCACTGCCGGTTTGGACCTTAAGGGTCTAGTGCCGCATCCTTTACCCTTCTTTTATATCCTTCCTAACCTAGCCCCTTTCCAAGATAGACAAAAGTAGCTAAAGTAAAATTTTACTTTTTAATACTTTTCCAAGAACAGGTAGAGTAGCCTAACATTTTAATCAAATCTTGCTATCTTCTTCTTTTATTCAATAACTGCTGGATTCTTGTAAATTATATCTCCATGCAGTTCAAGTAAAGTTTCTTTTATATGGCAGGTGCAAGACTTGAATTGAATTGTTCAACTTGACATTAAAAATATTGCAGGTAGGATGGTGACTTCTGCCATGTTCTAGGCCTAGTATGAATGTAATGTAGCCTATAGGCCTAGTGAAAGCACATCACAGTGGAATGTGTTAGCTAGCTATAATTCTTCTTACCATGTTTCCTTCTCAAGAGTCTTAATTCTAGCCTTCTACCAAATTACCTTCCCAAATAGGCCTACCTAATTTTGTCTGGGGATTCATTCCTAGAAGTTTAGTTCACCTAGCTCTAGCTTTCAAGGGTAGTGAATACTCTCAAAAGTAGACATTTATCAAGTTTAATATACATCAGCCTAGTTAAATTAGAGGCTTACAAAAGAAATTACCTGTTTTATGTACATTATTCTTTCGGAAATCAAATTTCCTTTCAGAAAATTCTTCTTCTTCTATTTAACAGCAGGCGGGCTTTTCAGTAGTACTATTTAGCCCTTTTCCTTTTGCTTCGATCTGTGGGCTACAGGGCTACTGGCTTGATTTCCTCATATTTATTAGATATTTTCATATATCTTTCAGTAGATCTTTCGACTCTAGGAGTTCAATTATGAGATGGTAGATGGTAGATGGTATGATTTCTATGCTCTGTGTGCAGGTATAGTTGGCTAGGCTCTTGGCTGATAGTGAGATTTTGTGGTGTTTGAAGTAGACCCCGAAGCCGCGCCGGAAATCGGCGGCGCGCCACCGAAAAAAAAACAGCGGCGCGCCGCCGAGCTTGCATCAGCGCGCTGACGCCGCCGCTGATTCTATCGGCGGCGGCGTCACTAATACGCCGCCGTTTTTTTTTTCTCTTTTTTTGATTATCAATATCGACCTCCGGGCTTCAACCGTCATCCCGGCTAATCTGTTTCTTAAAAATAAATACTGTCATCTTGGGCTCGCCATGTATATCGGTTCATAGGAAGGAGAAGAAGAAATTTTTCTTGAAACAAAAATTCTACCTTCCACTTTAAAATTCTGTTCATTTTTCGGATGAAAAGAGGTAGGTAAAAGAGCATTAGGCAATTCAGGATGTTGTCATAGGCAGCGCAATCGAGATGTCTAAGTAAAGAACAATGTTGGCACAATGTATTATTTTTTTTTTTTCATACCAGGGCAATTCGTATCGAAGGAGTTGTCGTAGAAACTTCAAAAAGGGCTCATTCGATTGGAAATTGGAATAACTAGTGCACTTTTTAATAGTCGAAAGTGATTGGAAGGCAGCTAACACCCCTTCCATGCCCACCCTTTCTCCAAAAATATCCAATCAAAATTTTAAGATAGCCATTTTGTTCAGAGTAACTGATTTCCAGAGAGAAAGTATGTTTTTTGAGGAGGTTACTCCCCCACAACCCTTAGGGCAAGGGTTTTGTAGTTATGCCCTGGAGGTATATAAGAACGATGTTGGCACAATGTATTATTTATTATTTTTTCCTTTAGACCAGGGCATTTCATATCGAAGAAGTTGTCGTAGAAACTTCGAAAAGGGCTCATTCAATTAGAGATTGGAGTTGCTTGTGCCCTTTTTAATAGTCGAAAATGATTGGAAGGCAACTAACACCCCTTCCACGCCCACCATTTCCCAAAACACATACAATCAAAATTTTGAGATAGCCATTTTGTTTAACGTAGTTGAAAGGTCTGGAAATTAGGTCTTAGAGGATGACAACCACCCTCACAGCCCTAAGGGTAAGGGTTGTAATTTATGCCCTGGGGGCATATACGGTGTTTATAGAAAGCGTTGTCGTAGAAACTCAAAAAGGGATCATTAGTTTGGAAATCGAAAAGCCTAGTGCCCTTTTCAATAATCGAAAGTGATTGGAAGGCTTGACATTTTTATAGTAGAGATCGATGTGGGTATAATGTATCATTTTTTTGTTGTTGTTGTTGTTTAGACCAGGGCACTTCGTATCGAAGGAGTTGTCGTAGGAACTTATGAAAGGGCTCATTCGATTGAAAATAGAAAGGGCTGATGTCCTTTTTAATAGTCGAAAGTGATAGGAGGGAAACTAATCCCCCTCCCACGCCAACCCTCCCATTTGCCTTTATGTTTAAAAAGTAAATGTTGCCTTAAGATTAAATCAAAATGCACTGTGTTTATGCTAATTCCCAATAAGGCATCTCAGCAGTATCCCAAGAACGACTGAGGATATTATGTTCAAACTTTCAGGGCTTCTTCTGCTCTTAAAATTTGACCAAATCAAAATAGCGTAAGTGTATCCAAGCTATCAAAGAAAGTAAACAAATTTGTTTGCGAATGTTATCAAGTTTTCCATTTCAGGTCAACTAGAGGAGGTATGAAACTAAATTAAACACTATTATTTGTGTCCAGATTTTTATAAGGGTCTATGTTGTTAAATTTTGCTGAAAATTGTTTTCCAGCATACAAATAGCAGGCCAAACTATAAATTCTTAAAAAAACGAAAAGATTTAAAGTATGATTTTCTTTTTCCCTGAAAAGACTATGTCAATATAAAACGAACAGAAATTAATTAAAAAAAACTGTTTCCAAAAAAAATAAGTTTTTTCAAAGAAAAGTAAAGAACTCCATTAAACCAAAAATGAGCAAAATTAAAGTCAAATAACCTACCAAGCGTGAAACTACCACAAATCAGCATCGATAAATAAATGAAACCCAAAACGAACAGAAATTACAATAAATAACCGAGTCAAACTCAAAACGAGCAGGAATTAACATAAGTTGGGCTCAAAACCCCTATGCCTTCCCAAGGCCAGAACATAATTTGTACTTTACTGACAAAAATACAAATGAATATGCATTGTCAGTTTAATATACATATGCTGATATTTAGTAATCAAAATGTTAATATTATTTGATTTATTAAAGTTATAAAAGTAAAAACATTTATATTTTTTCAGTAAAGTGAAAATTATGTTCTGGCCTTGAGAAGGCATAGGGGTTTTGAGCCCAACTTATGTTAATTTCTGCTCGTTTTGAGTTTGACTCAGTTATTTATTGTTATTTTCGTTCGTTTTGGGTTTCATTTATTTATCAATGCTGATTTGCGGTAGTTTCCCGCTTGGTAGATTATCTAGAGCTAGTATAGAAATATATCTATAGAAATGAATAACATTTTTTTGCACAGTTAGCAGAGCACACTGAAGTTGAAGTAGCCTTAAACTTTGACTTGAAACGTTATATATTGACCACTTCTTTTAGAAAAGAATTTCGGAGGGTTATTCCGTGTTGATAAAAAAAAGAGGGTAAAGGTGCAGTTTAGTTCCTCCTGTAGTGTAGTGCGCAGGACCCCTATGGTGAAGGTGCAGGTTTGTTCTCCCTTATAAAACAACTTATTTCAGCAGACACAAAGAAGAAGCCCATTTGCGGCATTCTGTGGGACCCCAAGGTCCAGTACTAGTATCAGATCCCGCGAGTGGCAGTTTACGCTCGTCAAGTTCTGGCTGTACCGGCCACATGTGCCCCAGCTAAACGGCTTTCTAGCACGACAGGCCTGATAGTGACTACAAAAAGATCAATGGCTCCAGGCAGAGTGAACAAACTGACTTTTGTTACATCATTTGTAACTGTTGTGATGTAACCACTGATTTAAAATTGTGTTGTTAAGCCATGGTATCTGATTTGTATACAGTGTTTTTTCGATGTTGTTATTTGTTGTTTTTTTTTCACTTCCTTTTCGTGTGTATTTGATGAACAGGAGATGTTTGAACTTCAAACTTTGAAAGTTATACACACATTAGCCCAAATCATTAACAAGAAGGAAATGACTAAACACGGGATTTTACAGGAACAATGCGATGTTAAACATAAACACAACATAGGTTTCCCTGGGTCTAGTCGCTAAAAATGAGAATTCTACTTGGTGAACATCGAGAATTCGACGGTGAACATAAACACTTTCCGCACGGCCCAAAAAATTCTTGTTTTGTCATATTGTTCTTGCATGTTTTTAGCCAACCATTTAAAAATCCTTACTAAAATCGAGGTTGAACGTGCTCGGTGAAGTGGAATTTTTATGATTATTTTTAATTAGAAAAATCCGCGCGCCGTGGCGCGCCGCCGGTCTAAAATCGGCGGCGCGCCGCCAAAAAAAATTCGGCGCGCCTGGCGGCGCGCCGCCGCCGATACTGAATCACACATTCGCCGCCGTCATTTCGGCGTGGCGCGGCTTCGGGGACTAGTTTGAAGCATTCAATTATCAAACGTTGGTTTTCCTTAAGGTGTTCTAATGCCATGATTATGGCATTTAACTCAGCAGACATTATAGATACATTATTATGTAATCTCTCGCCCATTGCAATTTTCAGGTGAGGAAGGAAAGCACCACTTGCTACCTTCTCATTGATTTTTGACCCATCAACAAATATTTGGAAGTGGTTTTTAAAAGTAATTGTATTAAGTTCAGCCAATTTTTTTATGGACAAAAGCAATGGGGGTTAGATCTTTATTCCACTTTGAGAAATCAGTATTTATTATGGGAATTGACCAATTCCATGGAGGGGATTGGTGGGAAAGTAGGTGCAATAGACGTTGCTGGTACAGGGAACTTCTTCTGAATATTGGCATACTCATCTGCAATGCCTCTATACATGGCTGGATTTCTTAATCAATTATGTAGGGTGTGTGAGCTATTTGATTCAATTTTTGTAAGAGGTTTTGTCAAAAGAAAGCTACGTCTCTCCCTTATTGTTGTTAATCCACTCTTCGTAAGCAGAAACTTGGTGCTTGTGGGTTTCCTAAGACCAAATATCAGATGCATTATATCATTTTGTGTTGTTTCAATTTTTTGCATCTGGGTCTTTGCACATGCACCATAGACAATGAGCCCATAGTCAATATGGGGTCTTATATGTGATTTGTAAACCTGGAGTAAGGTTTTCTCCTTACAGCCCCAGGGTGTGGAAAGAAGTCTTTTTAGTATATTTGTTTTTCTATATCATTTTTTTATTGTGTTTGTGATGTGGAGGTTGAAATTAAGTTTTTGGTCAAGCATGAGACCTAGGTAATTAATATGATTATCTTCTGGAATAGTTGTTCCATTTAGAGTTAGTTTTGCATTAACATGGTTCCACTTTCGGTGAAATTGGATTATTTTTGACTTGGTAGGTGCAATGGGTAAATCTGAATGTTGAGAGAATTTTTCAAATTGGAAAAGTGACTTTTGCAGATTTGACTGTGCTATCTCAAAGGTTTTGCCAGATGACCATAGCACCAGATCGTCAGCATATTGTAGATTCGTGTGGGGGAGGTTCATGTCCCAGAGATATAGGGCAAAAAGGAGGCAACTGAGGACTGCTCCCTGAGGTAGTCCTTTGGTTATTGTCTTTTGGGGTGAAGAGGCTGAACCAACACAAACAATGAAACTTCTCACTTCTATGAAATATTTTATAAAAGATACTAGCTTGGGGGGTACTCTAAGGTTTGCAAGTTTGTTTAAAAGGGTTTAGTGGTTCACATTGTCATATGCCCCTTCAAAATCTAGGAAAGCTGCAACTAGGATGTTATTTTTTGAGAATGATTCATTTATTGCATTTGTTAGCAAAATGAAAGCATCTGTTGAGGAGTGGTATTTCCTGAATCCAGTTTGAGTGTGAGGGATCATATTATTTTTTTAAACAAACCAGAGGAGTCTGTAATAGATCATTTTCTCCGTTACTTTCCCCATCACATGAGTAATCATTATGGGCCTATAGGACTCAGGGTTATCTTTGGGTTTATTTTTCTTTAGGATTGGTAGGAGGGACGAACATTTCCATATATTGGGGAACATAGAAGGTGCCCAAGCGTGATTATAACAGTTTAGCAGTTCCTGTTTGTATGAAGGGGTTAGATTCTCTATCCATGTAGGGTGTATATTGTCATAGCTGCCGCTAGTTTTGGTCCTAATATGATGTATTGCATTATTCATTTCCTGGATTGAAAATGGACTAGTTATATACTCGGATCCTAGGCGTGGTTGGTAACTTGGGTTCATAGGAAGTGGGGGTATTTTACTTCGATTATTTGATGTTAGCTTATTAACAAATAGAGTTGCAAATAGCTTAGCTTTTTCATAATCATTGTCATAATGGGTATTATTATGTATAAGCTCATAGAGTGGGTTGGGGGAAGTCTTTTTCCCACAGATGTGGCTTATGAATTTATGTATAATTGGCTCATGTGTCTCTCTGGAGAGATTATTCGCAAAATTATTCCAGTATTTATATTTAGCATCTATTATAGTCCTTTTTAGATTAGATTCTGCTTGTAATTTTTTGAAATATGTAGTAGGTAATGGTTTTTTATGAATACTCTCCTAGCTGCCTTTTTTGTTCTCCATTTATTTTGGCACTCATTTGTCCACCATGCTTTGGGAATGTGTTTAGGGAAGTTTTTTTTTGGTGTTGTCCTGGGGATAGCATGATTAGCTGTATTTATTAGTAAAGATGCCAAGACTTCAGCATGTGTGTCAACTGTTGTGTTTGAAATGCATGAATTTTGGGTGAAACTTGTAATTTCATCATTTGGCTTATTTTGGAACATAGACCAATTTGCTTTAGTGTTGATATATTTTGAGGTGTTTGATCGGGTTTCAGCAGGTTCATTTAGGGAGAAAACTATAGCAAAGTTGTCAGTACATAGACTATCAATTTTATATATACAAATTTTATTCAAAATGTTTAATGACACAATTTGTAGGTCAATTGTAGAGAAACTGCCACTTTTGGGGTTGAAATATGTATTCAGGTTTGGAGGGGTGGCAACAGCTAATTCAATATTATTTGAAGTCATATGCTCAATCAATTTACCAGCTTTATTTGCTGGTTTATTCCCCCACAAAAGGCTGTGGGCATTGAAGTCTCCGCAAATAATGATATTTTTTAACATATTAGAATTATTTATATAATTAGAGAAATCCATGGCATCTGTAGTTTGGCCATTAAGATTATAAAAGCTTATTATGTAGGTTTTTGTATTATTCAGCCTAACACTGATACCAAATATAATAAAAAAAATAGTAAGCTATCATAATTATAATGGCTTTCTTCAAAAGTTCACTTTTGCCTTTCGGCAATGTTGCACAAAATCTCTTGGAAGGCTTAAAAAATGTGACAGGCTCAAAATTACGCTAGTGAAGCAATACAAGGACCCTGGACGGAAAGAAGTGGTAGGAAACCAACAACGTAATATTAGTTGTTCTGCCATAAAGATATAGAAAAAGAATAGAAACCAGGATAGTGTTCACTGTTTATTAAATTTTTACATTTTAAAAATTAACCATGGCTTCGGGCCAATTTAGCTAGAACATTTCGCTGAGTCTGGGCCACCGACAAAATGTGTATAATAGAGACGTCCAATTGAGATAATGTTATGGTATCAATCAATTTGGTACTTAGGCTGGTCTATCCTCAATTTTTCAGGCTTCTAGCAACCATAAACGTTATCATACATAGCCTCAACACACTCGGACACTCGACCTTTTGTAACATTAAAAGAAAGTGCACGTAAACATCTGTATCATACACTTTTTGTCTCTGATCTGGGTTCTATTTTTTATTTTTAAGGTTGTAGGTAAAAACAATTGACATGATCACTGCAGCATAAATTACCTAGCGTAACAGTTTTATACTGGCTAAGTATATGTAAGCCCTGTAATATCAGAGAAGGTAATCGCAATCATATCTAGCTGGCAATGCAAGTTAAGTTAATCTAATGTGAGTAAACTTAAAACAACGGTTTACAAAAGGTCCTTTAAAATTCAACATTTTTTTGTTTTTACTAGTGCTGCATTATTTTTAGGTCACCATTCGAACACCTTTTTTCGATCTTGCGTAAAGGCAGGGAAGCTAAATTATTGAGATATTTCTTAGAAATAGCTGAAAGACTTGGCTAACCATTCCAACCAGAATCATTTCTGCAGGGGGGAATAATAGTTTAGTAATACAAAAACAGTTTAAGATTGGTATATTGGATCTGTGATAAGCACGTACTCTTTAAGTAGGTTACTCTCCACTGTCTTCACCTTTGGTATGTTCAGTTCATCATAGAAACCGACAAAATTTTCCGTATCAGATATATTTACAACGAAATAAATCAACGAAATGAAATGACAATTCTGGCATTAAGCATTTGATAAACAGTAATTTCTGAAAATACGTCAGCGAGTTTGAGTTATGATTTGCTGCGCTTTATAGTCTTGGGAATATGGACATGGCGGGCTAATGAAGCCTTTGAACACACATATATATATATATATATATATATATATATATATATATATATATATATATATATATATATATATATAATATATATATATATATATATATATATATATATATATATATATATATATATATATATATTATATATATATATATATATATATATATATATATATATATATATATATATATATATATATATATATATATTATATATATATATATATATATATATATATATATATATATATATATATATATATATATATATATATATATATATATATATATATATATATATATATATATATATATATATATATATATATATATATATATGTATATATATATATCATTTTGTTCATTAGGGTTCTCTTTTTCGTTGTTGTAAAATTTAGTTAGAAAATGGCTGTGTATTTTTGTTGGCAATATTTTCAGCGCTAAAGTATGCCACCAGGCTGTCTTGCGCTGTTTTGTGACATTTATTTATGTATGTGTTATAAATAAAAATATTCTACTCTACTCTTCTACTCTAAATTCGCAATTTATTTTATTGGAACCACTTTTTATTTAAATGCTATCTATGACTACCACTACTACTATTAACAAATTTGTGAAGCATTAAGTCACCTAAGGTTTACAAAACTGTACAAGTCCCTTTTCCACCATAACCAATTGAAAGCTTCATTCTTTACCCCATCTAATCAAGCTCCAAATTTACATAAATCTTCCTTATGACCTCTTTCTACCCGATTCCTAGAAGGAACTGCTTTTTTCGTTGGCCCCAGTTGGATGAGAGGAAACCAGGGTTTTTGGGAATCTGTCTTTCAGTCACTTCAGTTCATGAGAATGTAGAGGGGGATGGAACAAAACATATTTTTTCATAATTGCGAAGGACCAATGTTATGTTTACTTAGTTAATTAAAAAGAAAAACCAAAAATAAAACTTTCTTTTTAATGAAAATGCCCCAAAAAGAGTATTTTCAAAATATAGGAGAGTGACATAAGATCTAGAGTAGAGGGCCTTGAGCAAATAACCGTCCTTTGAGGCAAGCACGCAAATCCCAGAGACATATTTGATTGCTGTTATCTTCCTGGTCATCTAAAATATTTCCAACTGTGAAAAAACACAGTGCGCTTTGTGCTATTATATTTTTTACATCTCCACTGCATCCAAGATTTTACTAATAATACCCCTGCCAGGTAAAGCTATCCACTTGATCGGCTTTCTCATTACCTAACATTACCCCTTCACACAGGCCGGTTTTAGCAAGAAAGTCCAATTCTGATTCATTTCCACAATTTCTACGCTTTATTAATGAATGATGTTAACTTTAGCTGATGAATGAAAAATAGGCAAACTTGTATTTTTTAAGGAATGATTTCTTCGCTGTCAAACCATGTTAACAACAATATGAACTTGGAACATTTGCCAGTTTCTACCATTCCTTAGCTTGGTTAGACAGGGGAGGAATCGCTGCTTAATAAAAGAAGAAAAATTCACCGATTCTTTATAGGCAGTCAAAACGAAAGTCATTCCCTAATAAAAGTTAGAAACTGAGAGATGAATTGGAACAAGTTTTGTTTTTCTTAACAAAACAGACCACCTTTGCTATTATACAAAGGACTTATTATTCCTCAACTGGGTTTGACAGATAAGGAAGCCTTCTTTAATAAAACGAGAAAACTTGATGAATTACTCTTTAACGTCATTTCGTAATAAAAAATAGAAAGTGGAAATACATTGGAATGGTGCTTTCCTAATCAAACAGGCCTTATAGTCAGGGTTGCCAACTGTCGCAACTTTTTGGTCATTGTCGTACTGTAGTACGTACGACACAGAAAACCGCACTTTTCCATTAAAAGCCACAAAGTGTGGCACAAAAGTGCTACAATTTCTTTGTCAGTTAGAAAATTGACTTTAATATGTGAAAGAAAAGAAAAATTGCCAACAGCGACTTTTCTGTGTCCGTTATGTGACTAGAATATAGCGTCACCTCTAATTTGTTGAAGGTATGTCACTTCAAGCAATTTGATCACCTGATAAAGAATCCTCACCGAGAAGAAAAGAACCTAAATATTTGAAATTTAGATTAATTAGTGCTCAGTGAATTTGATCCAATTTAACTTTGTGTTCAGTCATGGAACGAAGTAAGAACCAATAAAACGAAAAGAAACAAAAAAGATTTGTGAAGCTACTAGAAAATTCTAGTAGGTTTTTAGCTAAGTACTAGCGTTACGTGTTAGCTGCGGGGAATGGTGTTCCTATTACTAGGCTAAAATACCAACAAAGGGGCGACACTTCTAGTTAGTATACAGTTTTCAATGTAAAATAGCTAGAATGAAATTGAATACATCGCTTGATGCTGTTTTTTATGCTCTTTTTTCTCCAGTAATCGCTTTTTGAGGAGATTATAGTTTGAGCCATTTAAGAGGGTTTGAAATAGCGAATGGTAACCAAAATTCCAGAAACATGTTTCTGAAAAAACTTTCAAGGTAGGAAAAATTGTCATTTCGGTAAATTTGCACTTTCCAAGATAATTTAGCACGGATGAAAATGAATACATCACTTGATACCTTTCTTGTCAAACAGTTCGTGGTAAAGGGCTGTAAATAAGGAGCGATGCGGCGCATTAGTAGCCAAAATTCTATGAAACAAAAAAGTTTGATATAAATATTAAAGGAATCGGCTTATTATGTTGATTCCCAATACATAAGATTCAATAAACTCAGTGTTACCAATCAAATGCTGCGAGCCTGTGAAAAATTTGTCTGATTTTCGAAAATGAGGGGAAGTAGCCCCTAAAAGTCAAAGAACCTTAATAATAATCACACAACCAGATTCAGAGTATCAGAGAACCCTATTGTGGAGGTTTCAAGCTCCTATCTGTAAAAATATGGAATTTAGTAATTTTTGCCAAAAGAAAGATCACGCATAGGTGTTTTTTTGTTGTTTATCCCCCAGAGGTAATCATATTAAACCACTGATCCTATAATATCGGGGATGGGGTCATTTGAAGATAAAATAAGAGTTCTAGTGCCACTTGAAGTGACCAAAAATATTTGAGGGCAACTAGCCCCCCTCCTATGCCTTCTTTTCCCCCAAATCGTCCGGTCAAAATTTTAAGATAGCCATTTTGCTCAGCTTCGTTGAAAGATCCAAAAACAATGTCTTTGAAAATAATATGATCCCCAAAGACCCAGGGGTGAGGCTCTTAAGTTGTAAACTTTGCCCATTGTTTACATATAGTAATTGTTATTCGAAAGTTTGCATACATTTTTTGAGTGAGAGAGGTGTGGTCAACTCCGTTACTGGGGGGATTTTCTATGGGGAAGGAAGTCTCTCCGGGGGCTGAACTTTTCAGGTGAAATTTTACACTAGGCGGAGTATGTCAGAGTTCCTGTACCATTTTTTGTTTTTTATTTGCTTTACTTTCTCTTTGCCGCCTCAATTTTACGTGTGAAGACGTTAAGGGTGACTGCCTGGGGCTAATTTTCACCATTATTGAATTGTCTATAGGATTTTTTTTGGGCGGGAGGGGGGGGGGGTGGATTTTTCCTTGGAGGTGGAGCTAGATTTCTCAGTATTATTTAAAAAACATCAAAAATTAAATTTAAAAAAAAAAGTTTTTTCAACTGAAAGTAAGGAGAAACATTAAAACTTTAAAACGAACAGAAATTACTGTGTATATGACGAGGGTTACCTCCTCCTCGACACATCGCTCTTTACGCTAATTTCTGAATTGTGTCCTGATTCTTTAATAACCACTCCTGAAACATAAGATTCGTTTAATTAGAAAAATAAGAAGATTTTTTTAAGTGCTAAACAACTTTAGTGTGAACAGCAAGGTGTTGAGGAAGGGTAACTCTTTTCATATACAGGAAAGGAATGTAAGTTTTGAAATTTACCTGTATTGTTTACACCAAGTTTTTGTTGTTGAAATGAACTGCAGATCGAAAGATCACCGGTTCAAAAATGGTTGTCCCTGATTTTTGTCAGAAGTGAAGTGAAGAGTTTTGACTGTGACATTGAATGTTAACACAAAGTAAGTAACAATGTTAACGAACAGTTATAAAACAGTTTATCGAACAGTTATATGCTTTATTGTATTATTTTAAAAACGATCAGAAATTAAATTCATAAAAGCATGCTTTTTAAAACTGCAAATAAGAAGCAACGCTAAAACTTAAAACAAAGAGAAATTATTCCATATATGAAAGGGGCTGTCCCCTCCTCAACGCCTCGCTCTTTACGGGGATATTTAACCTCCTATCACTTTTGACTTTTTAAAAGGACGCTAGAACTTCTGATTTCCGTATGAATGTACCGCATAAGAAGTAAATACGATATAGGACCATCCTATCTAGAAAAAACCTTAAATGTTAATAATGGGCAACAGCTATATCTTATAGCCCTTGCCCTGAGTACCGTGAGGGGGGGGGGGTTGCCATATCCAAAAACATAACTACTGGACCTTTCAATTATACTTAACGAAATGACAAAAGAATATTGATTGGATGGGTTTCGGAGAATGATGGGCTTATAAGGAGGAAGATTCCCTCCAATCGTTTCAACTATTATAAGGGTACTAGAACTTCTGATTTCCCATCCAATAAGCCCCCTCCGAAGGTTTTATGGCCACCCTTTCGATAAAAACATATATTCCGCCTGGGAACAGCTTGTAGCCCCTGCCCTGGAGGTTGTGATGGATGGAGTTTGTCATCTTCAATGAAATATTTACTGGATCTTTCAAATGCGCTGAACAAAATGGCTATCGGAGAAAATGTTAATTGGATTTATTTAGGAAAATCATGAGTTTTGGGGGGCTGGTTGCCCTCCAATTACTTTGGACTATTAAAAAGGGCACTAGAACTTGCAATTTCCAATTGAATGAGCCTCTTTCGGAGTTTCTACGACAACTCCTCTTACACAAAGTGTCTTTGTCTAAAAATAATAAGAGTACATTGTACCAACATTACTTATTACTTAGGCAGTGCTATTGCGCTGCCTATGATCTAAACAAGAAGTTTTTTTGAAGCCAGGAATTAAAGCTCTTATCTGAGAAGAAGAAAAGGTAAATTTTCCTTTTTTTTAAACTAGTGATTTTTCTTATCTGCCTAATATGATCTGTTTAATATATGGTGTAACATATGATTTTTAATATTTAATGGGTTAATTTCGATCACAGGGTTCCAGAACTCCGGTCATAGAAATCAATGAACAGGCTTGCACTTTTTGTCACACTTTTGTGCGACAAAAGCCCGGCTTGTCGCACTTTTTAGGTAGAAAAGTACTTTTTCGGCTCTCTTTGTCGCACATTGACGACGTTGTTAGTTGGCAACTCTGCTTTAATATCTGAAACCTGAAACGGCAAGAATTTTAACGAAGAGGAATGTGGATACTTTTTTTCATCTCTCTCCTTGGGCTCTTAGCCCTTGTATTACTTACAACACTAGCTTTAGGTAAATAAATCAACTTTTTTAAAAGTGGTTAATGCTCGCCTAGATCTTTCATTTGATTTAATTTGTTGGGCCTGTCTTTGGATTAGCACAGTTCTGATTCAATCAGAGTTAAATAGACATAGACTATGCTTGGTGAAGACTTATAGAGGTAAATATATGGGGCTGTACACTTTTGAAGAGAAAATGCTAAATAAATAAAAGTAATACACTTGATTCCTGGTTTTTGATTGGCCTATGTCATGGTTAGGCTACTTTACTGACAGTGCATACCCCCCCCCCCTCCCTTTGATGGTCTCAGATTTAGTGTTAGGAATTAGGAAACTACAAGAAAGCATTAAAAGATTAAATAATTACTTTATAATATGCAGGATGTTTCTATTAGTAGTAATTGAAGGAAATATGATGGGTTAATCTGAGTAGGCCTATATGCTTCTTCATATCATTTCAAATTATCCTCATTCTTTAGTAAATTACTCAGGAAAGACTAAATGTCATCAAGTTCAGATTACAGAAATCTGTTTGAATAAGGAACCTATGACATAGGCCTATCACAAGATTCAATTAAGGAAGAAATGTAGGCTATATTGTTGAGACTAGGGTAAAAAACCAGTATCCAATTGAGCAAAATTATGTAAAACTAAAACCCTCACATCTTGTTACCAAAGATGAATTGAGAAGGATTGGGTATATTAGGCCTAATGAATAGCTAAAAGTCTAAGCTATGCATCAATATGGTTATTATTCAGATTATTTAAGGTCAACCACTTGAAACTTTTAGTTTATTGACTTACCTGCAGGGACCTCTTTTTGGAAATACCAATTAATCTATTTTGATGTATATATCCTTTTAGTGTTTCAGTTTTATTCATATATTAACAGAAAGCTGATTTTCTTCTGATTCTAGAAGTGTGACTTTTATTGCTTGATGTTTATTCTATAAATCACAAACATTTAAATATATTTTTTCTTTTCCATTTCTTTTCAAAACAAGAGACCTCATTTTCAATTTATGCTGACAAATTATTGGTGAAAATTTGACCAAGAAGGCAGGGTTCTTGTTACTGCCCTCACATTGCTTCATGTTGTAGTAAAAATGGGTGTTCCAAAAACCCATTGCTATTTTTCTGGAATGCCAAAGAAAAGTGGTCTTTCCCAAAAAGAGGTCTTGTACCCTATATCTGGGACCATCACAGGGAGGAGAAGGATAAGGTGCATTGCCAGGAAAGCAACCATAATATCTTAAAATAGCAAAAACAAGGAATTTAATGATAATACTTCTGTTGGTTTAGCTCATTTCCTTCATAAATGGCCAATTGCTATATATTTAACCTTTACTTTAACTTTGGGATCCCAGGTCCAAGATAAGGCAGTATTTTTTAAGTTTATGCTAGAGTTTAAAGTGTGCATCTATGATCAGACTCCCTGTTGGCTTTCAGTTTCTTTAAAATTGTTAGTATTTTCTATGGTTAAAATATTTAAGCTAATTACACATTTATCAAGAGAATTTAGGCAAATTTAAGGGTAAAAAAATACATCTTCTAGGTTTTGTCTAGCCTAATAGATAATTTACAGTGATTTACCTGTTGTAACAGTGATTAGTTGCCCAACATCTGGATATCTTTGCCTCTTTCTGTTTTTTTTATGTCATTTCTACCTTACAATGTGCTTTTACTACAAATAAGATCTTAGGATACATTTTCAGGATCCAACTTTGATTGTGGATCCATTCCTGAAAGTTTAATTCACTTGTAAAGTTGGCAAAATTTCCAATACTGAGCAATAAATTAGGTAAACATACCACCTGGTGCATTTTTTTATGCTCTTTCTGAATATAATAATTGCTTTAGTCAGAAATTCAATTTCAAGCCCTTTGTGGACATTTGAAGATGATACCATGAACATACCTTTATGGATCTTTACCTGAATATGCAACCATCTATACCCAATGTATTGAGAGGCTATGGTACTCTTTGTAGAAAAGCTACAGTAGGATGGGGATGAAGAGTTTTTCTCTTTTCACTTTTATTATTGTTGATTAATTTTACTTATTTTCATGCATTTTTTGGAAGGAAACCAATCTGTATTTTTTTCTACAGTACTAGTGCTTGCTTTTCTATCTTCACTATTGCAATGTCAAGCAAATTTGAGTGCTCAAAAAACTTAACCTTTAATAGGACCTAAACAGCATAAAGTAAACATGGCAAAATTAGATCATTTTTAAATTTGTTGTCCAATTAGATTATGAAAATACATGCCCATGGAACATTTAACTTTAACAAAATAAATTTATTACCTAATTGTAAGTTTTTACTCTTTTCTGTAGCCAAAAATAAGAGAAAAAGGAATCATCTTTAAGAGTCCATAAAGAGCTTAAAATTGAATTACTGAGTAAAGTAATAGTTATGCTTAGAAAGAGCATAAAAAAGGCATTGAGTGATATTTTCACCTAATTCATAGATTGGTAATGGTAAGATCTTGAAATTTTCCAATTCACCTAGCTTAAAATTCTTCCAAGGTAGTGAATACCCTCTAAGCTATATTATCAGAAGTAGCATAACATAAGGAACTTAATGGGTATTACTTTTATTTGTTTAGAATATTTCCTTCAGAAGTACCAACCATTATGTATCTAGCCTAGAGATATTTGGTACCCATTTTTCCAATCCATAATGTTCACCAGCTTGATCTTAACTCTAGCTTATGCCATATTTATTGCCCAGTCCCTCTTCCAAGAAGCTTCAAGTTGGACATGATGGTAGATAAGCTAAACTGGCTGTTCTTTTACCCCTAGTTTGTTTCCTCCATGACTGCAACAAGAGATACCTTAGGCATTGCTTTACTATTGTATTATACACATCCAAACCAATAGGGGTACCTGTCAGTGAAATTGATTCATTGAAATGGGGGGGGGGGAGGGACAATTTTCTCTTCAATAAAATAATATAAAAAGGATGTTTTTCAGTGAAAGTACCAAAAAAATGTATTTTTGAAATCTATTATGGAGGGGGGGGGGAGTAAATGCCCCCCTCCCCAATGGGCACTTCTATTATATGTGCTCAGAGATATATGAAATAGGTGGCTGGATTTAACAGAAGTATGGTAAGTTTTCTAAGCTTATGTGATAAGGGGGGGGGGGTGTTTTACAAAATTTCCTACCTCATTCTTACCATGTTTTGCCAAAAAAGATTGAACAGTATTCACTAAACATGCTAAGTAGGTCGTTCTTTCTTCCTTTGCAAATATAACAAAGAAATCTTTGCCATCTGTTTGTGCTGATGGTAGAACATTTTTCAGTTCTTTTGCAATAGTGAAAGCATCACTATTGTAGCCAACAATGTTTTTATTTGTTGATTAGAATATAGAAGTCCAAAATCAAAATTTACTCTCTCATAGGTGATGTTTGATTTTTTCCAAAGTCTGTATTTAGGAATCTTTTGTTCGTAGATTGCATATCTGAGGATAATATTGCAACATAGAAATACAAAATGTAACCATGATAAGTAGCCAATATGTTTCACTGGTTATGTTTGATTCTACCAAAGTTGGTACTTCAGTGATGATAGTGATGAAGTATTGGCCCAGAGGCAAAATTTTTAATAATACAAAATCACTGCTTTTTGGTGTGACCAGGTGTTCTATTTGTATGTAAAGTTATACTAAAGTGTTCAGAAAAGTCTTATCTATCATAATAAATTGACTGGAAAACAAAATATTATCCATTGCCCAGATATAGGGTACTTAATTTGCCATAATGTTCTGCCATCTATTAAACTAGACTACCTGAAGTTATTCTAATTGGATAGGTAGCGCTGTGGACAGCCCTTTTTCTTAAACATATGATTCATAGTGCCATCATAATCATCATTGTTTACACAAACAATTAGCAACATAAAATATCAACAATTAGACTATATTTGATAGCCTACCAAATTGAGTAAATAAACCAATTTGAGTAAATAAGAGAAGTATTTTTATTTTTTGTTGCTGGTTATAGTTGATTTTAGAAGAGATCTTCTTCCAGGTGGTATCCTTGCTTTGATAGGCCTAGCATATGGCCATTCCCTGATTAAGTTGATACACAATGTCCAACAAAGCTAAAAGAAAACATATTAGCCCAATTAAAGGCAATGACAAATGTGCTGCCTGTTCTACTGAACTGGATGAAGGGTCCTCTGCTATTGAGTGTGACATTTGTGAGAAGTGGATCTGTGATGAATGTCTGGACCTGTTCCCTGGAGAATATAAACTACTAACTAAGATGATGCAATCCCTTACATGTTCCTGGTTATGTCCAGCCTGCAAAATTAGCCCTCCCCCTCCCCCCTCTAGTGAGCAAGCTATGATAAATAAGTTAGCACCAGTTATGGACAATTCCTTCAAATCTTTCAGGGAAGATCTTAAGCAGGAGTTTGTCACCACTAGTCAGTTGACACAAACACTTTCCCAACTGAGAACAGACATAAAAAGTGACATTTCTGCCCAAGTTAGCGATATTGAAAGCAGGGTATCACATATTGAAAATTCATTACAATCTGTTTGGTCTACCTCAACAGTTCAGGACCTAGTGGTATCTACAATGTCCTCTAAGTTGTCTCAACTTCCATCAGCCCAATTATCTGAATCTGGTGTTCATTGGATAGCATGTTCAGAGTGTCAGCGTTTTGAAAGACGTCTTAATATTGTTGCTTATGGTATTCCCCCCCCCCCCAGTCTGATGATGCAGTTTTCCTGTACAATTATCTCTTATGCAATTATGGAGTTGACATTGGTGCCCCCCCCCCCCCCCAGCCCAAGTAAAAAGACTTTCTAATAGCCATTTACTATATGGTAGCCGCCCCCTTCTCTTCTCTTCTCTGTACCATCAACTGAATTTAGAAAGCAAATTATATGGAAATCCTTTGAAACAAAAGGATCAATTACTTTTTATGGAGATAGTCCTAAGGAAGATCACATAAAGCACAAAGCTCTAGTTGAGGAACTGAAATGCAGAAAAGCTAAGGGAGAAGCAGACTTGATAATCCATAATGGTGCCATCATTCAAAAAAACTTGCCAGTTGGAGCAATCCCCCAGACCACTCCAATGTCCCGCTAATGTACAAGCCTCCTACCTCTAATAATTGTTTAAATGTTTATGGACTTGCATCACCTAATTCTGTCTCTCAATGGTTTAGTAGTGAACACAATAACAATAGCTTCCTTTCTGATGCTGACACTTCTCTTGTTTCTTCAACAACAGCTTGTTTAATTGATGTTTCTTCCTTGTTGTTTCATAGTGCTGTATCCAACAACCTTACCAGTCCTTAAGTTCCTGAATCCTTACTAATTCCTACCTCTCAGGGGATGAGATTCCTTAGCTCCAATGTTGATAGCCTCCCTAATAAGCTTTCTGAACCTTCTTTTGAAATCTGGAGGAGTGGATGTTGCTGCAATTACAGAAGTTTCACCAAAAAATACCTTGTCAGTTTTAACTCCTGATGAAATCAAAATTGATGATTACCAACTTTTTTCTAATCTGAATTCCCCACTCTGCCACCAAGGAGTGTGCCTTTATGTAAGAGATGGACTAAATGTTAGTCTCATTCAATTCAATTCTCTGAATACTGATGGACTTGAGTCTGTGTGGATTAAATTACACAATCAAAGAACTTCAATTGTAGTGGGTGTTGTTTATAGAAGCCCCAGTGCTCCATGTGTTATGGACTCTGAATCAAATTTGGCTGCCTTGTTGTCTCATATGATGACCAATTTTGCCAGCTATGATCTTGTCCTTATGGGGGACTTTATTCTTCCTGAAATCCAATGGATTAATTGATCTGGTTTTTGTAATAGAGATTCTTCTTTTTTGTCTGCCCTTTCTGATAATTTCCTCTGTTAAACAATTTCACAACCAACTCGTTTCAGGTAAGGTCAAGTCTCCAACATTCTTGATCTGGTTATACTCAGTAACCCTGACCTTCTTATTAAGAATGTTATAGCCACACCTGTTGGTAACAATGACCATGTTGTAATTATTTCAGAGTTATGTCTACCTACCATTCAGCCTTCCTCTAAGCAACGAAAGTATGTTAACTACAAAATAGTCTCTGAAAAACTTTCCAAAGTCAACTGGAAAAAGCTTATTACTGATGATATCAAGGAGAGTTGGTTAAATGTAAAAACGGAAATTCTAAATGTTGAAAAGTCATGCACCAGAATTTTTCAGGTAAAACAGGCAAAGAGTTTACCTTTTTTGACTACTAAAATTAGTAAGCTAATCAATAGAAAACACAGAGCATGGAACTGTTATAGAAAAAATAAGACCACAGAAAATTATCTAGTCTTAAAATCCTTTTGTAATCAAACAACAAACCAAATAAAGGTGTTGAAGAGAAGGTTTGAGGAAAAACTGGTAGAGGAAGTTAAGGTTAACCCTAAATCTTTCTGGCATTATGCCACTCAAAAATGTTGCAGCAGACGCACAATCCTGGATATCCTGCATGATAGTAAATCAGTTGCTGATCCTGAACTGAAAGTTGAAATTTTCAATCAATATTTCTCTTCTGTTTTTTTGTCCAACCCCAGTATTGTATATCCTACACCTCCCTTATATGATGTATCACATAATATGGAACCGATTCTGATTACAGATACTTTGGTTCTAAAGGAACTGATATCCCTCAAACTGAATAAATCTGCTGGCCCAGACAGCATTCACCCACATATCCTACACGAATGTAGTACACAGTCTTGTGTCAACCTCTTTCCCTGCTGTTCAAATTATCATTAAATCTTTCTAGACTACCTCAGGATTGGACAAATGCACATATTATTCCCATTTTTAAAAAAGGTAGAAAGGACCTTGCTGAAAATTAGCGACCCATCAGCATGACATCAGCAGTTGTTAAGGTTCTTGAAAGAATAATTAATTCTGCAGTTGTCAAACACCTTGAAGCAAATAATGTTTTACACAGTTCACAACATGGCTTTTGTTCTGGAAGATCTGTTGACACCGATCTCCTTGAATCATATGATCACATAACCAAGTTGCTTGATATTGGGGTTCCTGCTGGCATGATTCTGCTTGACTTTTCTGAAGCTTTTGACAAAGTGTGTCACAATCGACTTGCAATTAAATTGCGTGCAGTTAAGCTTGAAGAGAAATCCCTGCTATGGATCCTTGATTTTCTTTACTCGTGAAACCAATGTGTTCAGTTGTTTGATGACTCTGGAGATCATATTCTTTCTTCCTCAATGTGTGTTCTGAGTGGAGTTCCTCAGGGAAGTGTCTTGGGTCCTACATTATTTAATATTTTCATCAATGATGCTCCTTCCATTATCAGTAGTAATTCAACTCTTTATGCAGATGACCTGAAGCTTCTTGGACCAGCTTTGTCCTGTGAAGATCATGCCCTGCTGCAAAATAATCTTCATCTGCTGGGTCACTGTGCTGTGGCCTGGCTTCTTGAATTCAACGTTGCCAAGTGCCATATCATTCACTTTGGCAAACAGAATCCATGCTGCTCTTATTTTTTCTTAGGCCACCCACTCTCCTCTGTTAATAATGAGCAAGACCTTGTTGTCACTATTGACAACAAATTAAAATTCAGCACACATGCTAAGAGATCTGCTGCTGGGGCTAGTTCAACCTCGGGTTTGATTAAGCGTACCATCTCCACTCGTTCCTCTAAAGTCATCAGTCTTCTTTATAAGGGACTTGTGCATGCTAAGCTTGAAGTTCGAATGTCACTTGCCTCTCCATATTTTAAAAAAGATATAAAAGTTCTTGAAGATGTCCAGAGACATGCCACTAAAGTGATATCTGGCATGCAAGAGCTTTCCTATCCTGTAAGACTATCAAAATTGAATCTCCCTACACTTGTATACAGGAGAAATAGAGGGGATGCCATTTTAGCCTTTAAGTTATTGAGGGCTAATATTCTCCCAGCATTATTCCCTACTGTTAGCACCAATTCAAGAACTAGAGGTCATCAACTGAAACTTGTCAAGCAGTCTACAACATCTAGAGTCTGTACTCAATTCTTCTCAACACGTATTGTCAACAATTGGAACAAATTATCTAATGAAACTGTTACTGCTGAATCCGTTGATGCTTTGAAACAAAGGCTAGATGCTGAGTGGTCCTCTAAAGAGTAAATTCAATTGGGATGCTATTGAAGATGGAGCAGCACCTGGTCACCAGTGATTCTTGCATACAATTAGTCATCATTCCGGAGCTCTACAAGGAGAAATCCTTAGATTGCTCCTAGCTGTAATTTAAGGTAATTCATGATCAGTGAACTTGTTGTTTTAATGACTAATTATTGACATTGACTAATACTGAAATTTAGAAGTCCAAAACAAAAACAAGGTAAGTACCTGGTCTAACAAATGGTGTTTGATGTCCAGCAGCAAGAAAATCGCCATGATGACTATCACCATGATTGAAGCTCATGTGCTACTTGTTAAGGCTCAGAATATTCATAATTACTTGTTGCTGTCTGAATCTCCCAGAATTCAGGGTCTTGATACTGCATAAGCCTCCAGGAATTGCTTTTCCTATATCAGTATGTTTTTTTACAATAAATCTATTCTTGTTAGTCAACCATGCAATAAACTATAATCAACATTATCCTTTGACATCTATTCCTTTCAAATATATGTAAAAATCAATCAGATAGAAAAAAAAAACCTGAAGTCAAGTAATCTACATAGTTTGCTGTAAGTTGCTAATGACTCTCTAACCTTTGTTATTTTGAAGTGTGTCAGCAACATATTTATTTTTGGTAATAATTACTAGCACATATTTGTCACTTTATTGCTGGTTTATTCTTTAAAAATACGTTTCTTTCAAATTTATTGAAAAACCAAGTGATGTAACATAATGAGGTATTTGTTTTGCTGTTTCAGTTTTGCTTTGTTGTTCATGTCTTTTTGTTTTAGGTATCATTTTTTCATTCATATTAGAAATTGCAGGAAAACTCATAAAAATCCAGAGACTTGAAGGGGGTAGGGCCAATGACCCCTCTGTGTATGGTTTATGTATGTGTACTTCTAGAATAATTTTTTCTTTTTCTGAACCAATTGGTTTTGTTATACATGTTCAGTTTCTGTTTAGGCTCTAGGTACCTTTTCTGGCTGGATCTAACACATTTTTTTTTCTAGCTGCTGGCCTCTATTATTTAGCAGAATTGATAGAAGAATACACTGTCATTACAGGGAAGATCCTAAGAAAGATTATCTTGGTGAGTCCATACCCCATTGAAATCTAGTTAATGTGTGTATTTTGAGTTGACTTTTTTTTTGTTGTTGTATGGCCAATCTCTGTGCTGATTTCTGGTGTTGTCTCAGCTTCTCTTATTTTTTTAGATTTTACAGTCTTTTATTGAGAATCCCCCTTGCCCCTGAGTTTTCCACTTAACCCTTAATAGTCTGTGTGAAACTTCTGTGTTTTTTTTTCTTCAGAAGTTGTTTGTTTTACACTGCTAATGAAATTCATTTGTCTTGTGTGTTTTAATTGTTTTTGGAAGATTGCCATATTTTCCATAGTTAAGGAAAATATTGAGCTGGGTTCAATTTTACTTTACATTGCCCTGCGATTCTAATATCAATAAGGATATTTTTAAATAAAAAGTTTTTGGAGGGTAACCAAATATTCTTTAATTTTTTTTAAGTATGAGTTTTACATTTCAACTTCAAGATCTTAATGTTGCCTTACTATCTTTGTGAGATTATACCCTTCTTTGTTGAGTCTTTGAATTGGCTGTTTCACAAATTATCTGAATGTTTTCATGGTACTAGAATGAAGCCCTTATTGACTTACACAAAATGCCAAATCTAGGCAGTTGAGGGAGGCAGAGCCAAGACAGTATTATTTGTGTTAAAGATAAAATAGCAACATCCCTGCTGTATCTCAAAATTATTATATTCAAGGATCCAACTTCTGGACATCTCTAGTTTGTATAGGATATATTCCTTACTTTGGACAGAGCAAACCCTTTTGATGAAATTTGGAGACAGCTGAAGATAGATGTAAATAATTTGTTCTTATGGGAGATTTTGTTATTAATCTTCTATAAGATATTTTTAAACCATTGCTGAGGTTAATTCAGTTGCTTGTTAATTACAGAATACACCTGGTAATACCTACTACTTCTAGTGCTACTAACTGTATTGCCACATTAATTGATTATATTTTCTCATCTTCACTGTCTGCTGAAAGTTGTGTAGTTGTATGTGATTTAGTCAATCACTTTCGAATATTTCTCTGTTTTTTCTTTATTGTTACATTTTGTAAGGAATAATATCTGTCAATAGCAACCAAAACTTTAGAAATCAAAAGGTCTGTATCTTATGTACCCAATAGGTGTAATCCAATTAAAATTAAATCATTAAATTCAACACCTCTGGCAACTTTGAATGGTCCATAGAATTAAAGGATACCCTATAGATAGAAGGTGTAGAGGTTTTATGAGGGAGGCACAGTAACACTAAGGCTCGCACTCCCATCCCTATGCAATACAACCTTTACAAATTACAAACTGTTGGCTCTTTCTTATACCATGCAAAAAAAAAACCACTGGTGAAAACCCAACTCATGGAATCTCCCTGAAATGATATTATTCAAATGCCACCTCAGGCTACCACACTCACTACTAGGCTGGGGAAGGGGTTTCCCACAGATACAAATCAGATGGGTATCTCTTGTCTATGTTCCAAAAAAGGCTTAATTGTTCAAGCTGTACCCAGGGGCACATTCTCTCAGAAAATACACCCATGTTATATTAGGGGAAGTAATTTTCCTAAGACCAAAATTGTGACGAACTTCCAAAACCTGAACCTAGGCTAGGACAAATTTATATAGATGCAGTAAACTCTGCCACCCTGTCAATCAGAGGCAACGCAGTAGCGTTGCCTATAGTAAAGGCCATACGGCTCCAATGTTTTATTATTTATTATTCTTATTATTATTAGTTTTTTCCCAGAGGCACTTCATATGGAAGGGGTTGTTGTAAAAACTTCAAAGGGGGCTCATTCGATTGGAAATCGAGAGTTCTAGTGCCCTTTTTAATAGTTGAAAGTGATTGGAGGGCAACTAGCCCCCAACCACGCCCATCATTCCCCCAAACACATCCAATCAAAATTTTGAGATAGCCATTTTGTTCAGTGTAGTTGATTTCCAGAAAGAAGATATATTTTTGAGGAGGATACTCCCCCACAACCCTCAGGGCAAGGGTTTTAAATTATGCCCTGGGAGCATATGAGGTTTTATGGAAGGCGTTGTCGTAGAAACTTCAAAAAAGGTTCAATCGATTGGAAATTCAAAGGGGTAATGCCCCTTTTAATAGTCGAAAGTGATTGGAGGGCAACTAGCCCCCAACCACGCCCATCATTCACCCAAACACATCCAATCAAAATTTTGAGATAGCCATTTTGTTCAGTGTAGTTGATTTCCAGACAGAAAATATGTTTTTGAGGAGGACACTCCCCCACAACCCTCAGGGCAAGGGTTTTAAGTTATGCCCTGGGGGCATATATGGTTTTTATAGAAGGCGTTGTCGTAGAAACTTCAAAAAAGGCTCATTCGATTGGAAATTCAAAGGGCTAGTGCCCTTTTTAATAGTCGAAAGGGATTGGAGGGCAACTAGCCCCCCCCCCCACGCCCATCATTCCCCGAAACACATCCAATCAAAATTTTGAGATAACCATTTTGTTCAGCGTAGTTGATTTCCAGATAGAAAATATGTTTTCGAGGAGCACACTCCCTCACAACCCTCAAGGCAAGGGTTTTAAGTTACACCCTAGGGGTATATAAGGTTTTTATAGAAGGCGTTGTCGTACAAATTTCAAAAAAGGCTCTTTCGATTGGAAATTCAAAGGGCAAGTGCCCTTTTCAATAGTCGAAAGTGATTTGAGGGCAACTGACCCCCCTCTCACGCCCACCTTTTCCCCAAACACATCCAATCAAAATTTTGAGACAGTCATTTCATTAAACGTAGTTTTAAGTTCTGAAAATTAGGTTTTTGAGGATGACAGCTCCCCCACAGCCCTCAGGGCAAGGGTTGTGAGTTATGCCCTGGGGGCATATAAGGTTTTTTATAGACAACGTTGTCGTAGAAACTTCAGAAAGGGCTCATTCGATTAGAAATTTAAATGACTAGTTCCCTTTTTAATAGTCGAAAGTGATTCTAAGGCAACTGACACCCCTTCCACGCCCACCATTTCCCCAAACACATCCAATCAAAATTTTGATATAGCCATTTTGTTCAATGTAGTTGAAAGTTCTGGAAATTATATGTTTGAGCAGGACACTCCTCCCACAGTCTTCAGGGGCAAGGGTTATAAGTTATGCCCTGGGGCATATATGGTTCTTATGGAAGGAATGCTCGTATAAACTTCAGAGAGGGCTCATTTGATTGGAAATAAAAGTCCTAGTTCACTTTTTAAGCGTCAAAAGATATAGGAGGGTAACCAGCTCCCCCCCCCCCCCCCAACCCTTTTTCCCAAATGCATCCAATAAAAATTTTAAGATAGCTATTTTGTTAAAAATAATTTAAAGATCATATAACAAATATTCCGGTGTTGACACAACCCACCAGGGCCCGGGTGCAGGCGTTGTAAGTTATGCCCTGGGGGCATATATGGGTCTTATGGAAGGGATGATCGTATTAACTTCAAAGAGGGATCATTTGATTGGAAATTGAAAGTTCTAGTTCACTTTTTAAGAGTCAAAAGAAATTGGAGGGCACCTAGCCCCCTCTCTCCGCGCCCTTTTTTCCTCAAACCCATCCGATAAGAACTTTGAGATAGATCTTTTTTAAATAGTTCAAAGACCTCACCCTCCTCCTTCTCCTACTGTCTACGCTAAAGTTTTCTTTTTTATGCCAACTACGCTGCCCCCACCCTAAAGACTTTAATAAGGTAAAGTTTTGTATGGGAAGAAAGTTAAAAGTTTCAGGATATTTCGAAGGGACGTTAAGAAACATCAAAATACACTAATAAGAACTAGATAAAGAATTTTTTATCCAATTACTCCAAGAACTTTTCTCAAACTGAAAATGCTAAAATACTTAAAATAAGGTTAAAATACAAACTTTGCGATAAATGCTAAATTATTGTGGCACAAAAAATCCGAAAAATGGTCTAATCAAAACGATGCTGTTCTTTCTGCATCAACAAATAGCCTAACTAATGTCTTTTGAAGCTATTTGTTCGATCCATTCATTGTTGCGTGAAAAAATCATGTTTGATTTATCAGAGGCATGCAATTAAGTTGTCTATAGCAAAGGCCATAAGGATTCAATGTTTTATTATTATTGATTTAAAAAAAAAACCTTGCATAAAAATAAGTTTTCTAAGAAAAGTAAAGAGCCATATTGAACACCAACAGAAATTAATTCCTATTATAGTTAAAACTCAAAAAGACCAGAAATTACTGTTAAAGAATAAACGAAACCCCGAACGAACAGAAATGAAAATTAACTATCTTACAAACATAAAGATAACTGGTGCAAACAAATGATTGAATAAATCTTATATAGCCTCAATATTTTTTTTATTATTTTCCCCCCAGAGGTGCTTTAAATATGCAAGGGTTAAAAATACCATTTTGTTAAGAATAGTTGAAAGGTTTAATAACAAATCTCTGGTGTCGACAAAACACCCCAGGGTCCGGGAGCAGGAAGGGATTCTTGTATAAACTTCAGAGAGGGCTCACTTGATTGGAAATTGGAAGTTCTAGTCCAGCTTTTAAGAGTCAAAAGTGATCAATGGGCAACTACCCCCCCCCCCCCCCACGCCCTTTTTCCACAAAATACACCAGATAAAAATTTTGAGTCAGATAACGAAAACTCCGGGATCGACACATGTTGTACAAACAATATTTGTAATATAATTCATTTTATAACTAATTAATCATTAGTTGTAATAATTATATATACTAATTAATCATAAGTTATACTCGGGGGGCGTATATAGCTGTTTTGGAAGGAATTCTCGTATAAACTTCAGAGGGGGCTCATTTGATTGGAAATTGGAAGTTCTAGTTCAGTTTTAAGAGTCAAAAGTGATCGAAGGGCAACTAGCCCCTCCCTCACGCCCTTTTCCCCCCAAATACATCAGATAAAAATTTTGAGGTAGCCATGCACTTTGCTAGTGCCTTCAACCTACACTTAAGGGTTTTACTCTTTCACTGACACTTGAACCTGTTGTGGCCAAGCTGCCTTTTTAGTAGACCTCAACGTTTCTGTGAAGGCTGCCTTAGTATTAAAGTGTCATTACTGATATTAAAGTATAAAAGTCCAAAAGAAAAACAAGGTTAAAGTTATTTTTAATTTCCCCAAAAAAACTGTATCAAAGATTTCTAAGCTATCTGAAAACAGAGCCAACATTGTGTTATAGAAGTCCAAATCAGAACACACTAAGTATAACAGACAAAGTTGGCACCGAGGGGATTTGAAGCAACTGAATTCACCTATAAGACTTTGATTTAAGTTTTTATGAAGGGTCGAAAACAAAATATAGCAGATGTTTATATGTTTTACAAATGATGCGAAATTGAATATTGGATGATGATCCAGAATGTTATTACTACTACTAATGACTGATTAGAGCAACAAGCTGCCTGAGGCGAAAGCTGCTCATGCTTCTTTTCTAATTCATTCTGTTCAAAGCTTCACTCTTCAGTCCCTCCTTTGACGCTCCAGTTTCTTTTAAATACTCTCATATCACCTCTTCTCATGCTGTTCAAGCATGACCTGCCTTTTGCTGGGTCCCAAAGGTTGAACAAAAACCACGGTTTTTGGCAATCTCATCTTTCATTGGTTAAATGTGGCCTAGTTAACTTAACCTTCCTTTCATTGTAGTCTTAGAATATTATTCGCACAGCTTATTTCCTACAGGTAATCGTATTTTTGTGCTGCTCATTGGCTAACATACGTTCAGTCAAGCAATTACTTAACACAATTCTTAAGCAACTCTTCTGGAAAGCGTCTAGTTTTCACAACAAAGTTTGTGATATATGATATCTGAGGTTGTTGATTACAAACCAAAAGTGAACGTTAGAATATAGAAGTGGAGAGTAGAAAAAAAAACGGTAGCACTTCTTTTAACAATGGTATTTGGCTTAAATTCGAGGGTGTTTGGAGTTGCTTATTAAATATACGCGGCAGAATTTGCAATTTGACTGTTTCAAAACGAAACACAGCTTGCCGCGTTTATTTTTAAGTGTTTCTTTCTTTAAGTATACTGGGCAGTTTTTCGTTTGATTGGGAGTATTTTGTTCTTCTTCCAAATAAAGATAAGTCTACCTGTGCCAGTATTTCTCGTGGGTCAGTTCAGGAAGCTAAGTTAGGCCCCTTTTCCTTTCTGATTGTTTTCGATTGCGTCATCAGTCATTTCCAGAATTGTTTTAAGGTTGCAGATAACTTAATTGTTTTAAGTTGGAGATACATTCGTAACTTTACTATGGAACTCAGTATGAACTCCTTATCTAAGACACTGATACACAATGTTGATAAAATGAAGCAACCATGAACAGTAAAGACCCCTTGTGTCAATTTCCTTCCTAAAATCAGTAAAACTGATTGCATCAAGTTGGAACTGGGTACCAAGGATTCTGTAAAGCTCTTCGTCGATATGGTAGTGACCTCAAGTTTGATTTTCGTGTAATCTAAAATGATTAAATCTTCTAGCTTTTTGCTAAAATCACTTTCCAAACTTAAAAGATTGAGCATTCCAACGACTAATTTTAGAACTATGGATTTTTGGTGAGACACCCAATATTTCACCAAAGATCAATCTAAAATGGAGAATACTAGAAAAGGGCTCTATAAATTACTCTTGGCTCTGCTTTAGTTTTCATGAAGATGGTCTAAATCAGCTTTATCTGAGCTCCTTCGAAACAAAACTAAAGAAACTTACCACAGAACTTGGACTGAAATGACGACAGTCTGACTTTCATCGTCACTTTTTTGCTACCTCCAAGAAAAATTGGCAACTAAACACCATGCTAGACTAACTAGAAAGAATGTCAGCAGACTCTTACTTTAAATGAATTTCGTTTCAGTCCTTTAAAGATACCTTAGTTCTTTTGTGTCATATTTTATTTGTCATTTTAGCCATTTATTTTATTTCTTTAAGTTTAACATATATCTTATTGTGTTGACTTTGAAGTAGTATTTGCTACTTTGGCTTTTTGTTGTTGCTGTTTTTTTTGTTATTCCTTACATAATTTAATTTGTTTTTGTATTGACATGTACATGTTCATGTTAACTAAAAGCTATTATAGTAAATAAACACGTTTTGTTCTCTTCTGTATATTATTCACTAAATTTGGACTTGTTTATAATCTTACTTCTTAATTACAAAGTAACTCTGAAGTCTGAAAGCTATTATAACGATTTTAATGCTCGATGTTCATTTCCAGTTTTGATGTTAACAAATACCCTTATTTGCAGTTACGCTTTGGTTCTCTAGTGGTGGCATTGGAGCGCCATCTAATTATTGTACAATTCTGTCATAATAAACTTGCTTCAATACTTGTTTCTAAGAATGTCACGACGTAATTTTTTTTAAAACGCAAGACCGTGCTGCATAAGAGGGAATAACAGTTCGTATTATTTTTGGAACACGCTTGTAGATATATATAAACCATAGTATGTCAATTTGGACAGACATGCAAGCTTAAATCTTTAAATGCGCTGTTTCAAACTTTCAAAGCTCCGACTCGAGCTTTGTTCCATTGTAATATGCTGAAAAAAGGTTTTGAGTAGTATTAGCCTTTGAAGTAGATAAAGTTAGAACGATGTTAGAGTAAACTTAGAATAATAATTTTAAGATACTGAATACTAGAAGCAGTAAGCTCATCTAATACCAAGAAATTTGTGTTGAACAAAGTAAAAGAGCATTGGCTTTACTCAATTTTTCGATTAAAGCTCAGGCAGAAGTCGTTCTCTCAATTGAATGTGCTAATTACAAGTCCCTTTAAAGACTAGTCATAACAAATGGCTGAAAGTCTTCTCATGTGTAAGTTGAATGAGTTACTGTTTCATGTTTCTTTTATCTTTGTCTGAAATGTTTAAGCTAGGAAAAAATAAAACATCGATTCCAAGCAGGTCTATACCTAAAGGCGTTCTTGAGAACCTAACATATCGTGTTTGTGTATGATTGTATCTATAACTTCTTGTAGTTTGCATATAAATTATCCTTTTGCTGTTTTAACCCCCCTGCTGCACACCCCCCCCCCGCAACATTTCTTCTCCCAGAAAAAACTCCTGTTTGCATAGACTTTTCCTGGTTCTAAGTTTTCATAAGCTGGAGCTAAGAAATAATTTAATTTCGTAAAAATTGAACATTCAGGGGAAATATCCTATGGCCCCCTCTTTTCCACAGCGGTGTTCTATACTCATTCTCCTTGGAGACTCCTTTTTCATATTGTCAGTAAGCAATAATCAGTAGCCTAAAGAATCCCTTACAACATCGCATTTTCAATCTAATATGTTTCATTTCGTTGTCTTGGGTGATTTGCTATTATTTTCGGCCAGTGTTCTGTAACTTTAATATTTTCTTATTAGTTCTTTTTCTTTGTCCAGCAAAAAGATATTCATTTCTTAAGTGACTTAGAATGGAAAATTTAACGATTAATTTAATCATTTCAGGTCGAAATTGTGTTATATCTTCTCCTTTACTTTGAAGATTTTCCAGCACCGTTAGTCATCTGTGGAACGACTCATCACATAGCTAACTTCTTGATGATTGAGAAATTCCCTTATTTTGAGTTACTATCTACAAGTTCAATCGTTAGCTTTTGTAAGTGCTAATTTTGTATTGCGAAACGAGTGAGATTTGACGTAAAGGCTGAGCATTGCTCCATAGGGAGGCACGAATTTGCCTTGTGAGAAAATTTGAAACCCGGAATAAGAATTTGAAGACCGACATTTGTACATATACAAGAGCTACATCTGTATTTCGTTTAAAGTACTTAAGATTTTCAAAAGATAGAGTTTATAACCTTACAGCTCATGATATTTTCTTTCCTCTTACGGGCCCTGAAAAGAAGAGCTTCTTAAATTTTCTATGAATCACGGGGGGACGAGACAAAAAATTTCTTAGAGAATTGAACGTGAAAAAAGTCTAATTTATGCCTCGTTGCAGAAACAAATTCCCCTCCTGGCTTAAATTACGAGAGGGAGGGGGGTTCAAACAGTGTCCCTGGTGTAAAGGGATTTCTGACGACAACAACCATAGGTCTTTTTAGTCCTTGAACCTGTTGCCTCCAAATCGCTTTAAGCTTTTACTATGTATACCCATTGGCATTAGATAGTAGCATGGCAAGATCGAAAAGGAAAATAAAGATAATAGTTGCTCTATTTTGGAGGATTATTTACTGATAATTATGGAGACGATTCATTAAGATTAAAATACCGCTTAGTACATTATTGCTTAGGTATATTTTCCTTGCTTTGATTTAAGTAACTAGGTTTTGTAACTAGTTCTTTTTGTTACTAGTTTATAAGTAAACAGTGTTGAATACAAATTGGCTTAAAAACGGTAGGGGTCCATAGAATAACTCCATACTTTATAACTACATAAGTGGTTGGGAAAACAAACCATGATTAGGACATGATATGTTTCAGTACCTCTAGATCAAAGACTACCTAATATAATTTTACCAATTGTATTTGGATTCTCAAGATCTGAGAAAAAATGAAAGCTAAACATAAAAGTAACGAAACGAAAGAAACAATTTAATAGTAAAATAGAATAAAAAATGTTTCGTTATCATTCAACAAGCCTCATCTCCGCGTCTTTGTTATTGATCATATAAAAATACGTCTTTTTTGACAACCTGGATGCAAACTTTCTTTTGAATAGTTTCAATATGCCCTTCAACATGCCATGAAAGTTAATACCCTTAGCCGTTCCAACTTAATACCCTTAGCCGTTCCTGAGATATCGCAGGTACATCCTTTCGATAACCTTGAATGCACACAGAATATATTGATTTACTTCAACATGCCCAACAGCATACCTCGAAAATTCAAACTTGTTTCTCTTAGCTGTTCCTGGGATATTCCATCGACGCTCTTTTGACAATCTGGATTTACATACTGTCTTTTGATTTATTTTTACACCCCCCTTATTTTTTCGTGGAAGTTTCAACTTAGTGCCCTGTTCCATTCCCGAAATATTGCATCTATGTCATTTTTATAACCTGGATGCGCTTAAGCTCTTTTGGTTTAGTTCGATAGTTTTATTGGTTGCAGCAATAGTAGTAGTAGCTGAAGCAGTTGCAGTTACATTTACAGTTATAGTTGCATTCGCAGTTAAGTTTATTTCAAGTATTCGCTGTCGCAATCTTAAGTAGTTGCAGTCGAAATTAGCAGCAGTTAGAAGTCTTTTTATTGAATTCTACATCTCCCTCAACTTAATGCCATATTCTTTTTCTTAGAGAATGCATCTATGCCATTTTGACAACCTGGATGCACTTTAACTCTTTTGATATAGTACAATAGTTATATTAGCATCCGTAGTAGTATTAGTTGTAATAGTAGTAGTAGTAGCAATAGTAGTAGTAGTAGTAGGAGTAGTAGCAGTAATAGTAGTAGTAGTAGTTGTAGGAGTAGGAGTGGTAGTAGTAGTAGAAGTAGAATTAGTAGTAGTTATAGTACTAATAGTAGGAGTAGTAGCAGTAGTAGTAGTATTAGTAGTGGTAGCAGTAGTAGTAGCAGTCGTAGTCACAGTTACAATCGCATTTGCAGTAGTCGCATTCACAAGTGGTTGCAATCCCAGTCTTAAGTCGTTGCAGTCACAGTAGTAGTGGTAATAGTTGTCCCAAACAGTCCTGGTGGCAGTCGCAGTCGCAACTAATTGCAGCCGCAGTTTCAAGTAGTCGCAGTCGTAAGTAGGTGCAGTCGCAAGTAGCTGCAGTTGCGGGTAGTTGCAGCAGCCGCAGTTACAAGTTGTCGCAGTCGTAAGTAGATGCAGTCGCAAGTAGGTGCAGTCGCAGGTAGTTGTAGTCTCAAGTCGTCGCAGTCATAGTCACAGTAGTAGTAGCAACAGTAGTAGTAGTAGTTGTCACGAGTAGTAGTGGTTGGAGTCACAGTTGTAAGTACTTGAGTCGCAGTTGTATGTACTCAAAGTTGCCGTCGCAAGTAGTTGCAGTCGCAAGTATTCGTAAGCACTTACTGTCGCAGTTTGACTGGGGTCATCGCCCCCCTACTTTCATGTAGGGAAAGTTTAATCCTAATACCCTTAGCCATTCCTAAGGTATTTTGGATAGGCCTTTTGACAACCTGTATGCAAATAGTTCTTTTGAATTATTTCATTATACTTCTCTCTATGTCCTTAAAGTTTCAACTTGATAACTTTAGCTGTTACTGAGGTATAACAAAAACGCCGTTTTGACAACCTTGTATGCACATAGTGCATTTGTGTTTAGTGCAACATCCTCAACAGCATGCCTCGGAAGTTCTAACGTATTATCCTTAGCTGCTCTAGGGATACCTTTTGACAATCTGGACACACGTAGTAGTTTTTTTTATTTATTTTTACATCCCCCTCAATTTTCCCTGAAACTTTCAACATAAAGCCTTATTCTCTTCCTGAGATATTCCATCCATGCCATTTTGACAACCTGGATGCTCTTAAACTCTTTTGGTTCAGTTCAATAGTTACATTAGCAGTACTACTAGTAGTAGTAGTAGTCGTAGTCACAGTCGTTTTCGCAGTTGAAGTAGTCGCGAGTTATCGCAGTTGCAAGTAGGTGCAGTCACAAGTAGTCACAGACGAGTTGCCAGTAGCCACATTAGAAGTCATAAGTAGTCACAGTGGTAAGCAGTTGCAGTCGCAAGTAGTCATAATCACGAATAGTCACGGTCGCAGTCACAAATAATTAAATAAGACCACCTGTTCCGTGGTCTTCCTTGTTGTCGTCGTCAATTTGCTGTCCCTTTGAGTGCTGTTTCTGAAAAGCGATTAGAATTCTTTGCATCTTCTTGTTTGTCATGCGGTTGCTGTAATTTTTCTTGGCGATGAAGCGGAAACACTGCATTCCAAACGCAAAAAGATCACTGTCGTTTTTCGCTGGTCTTCTGTCTTAAGGTCCAAGTATCTTACCCATACAGAGCAGTCGGCAAAATCAGACTGTTGAAGAGATGGGATTTTAGCTGGTTCGAGAAGTGTCTGCGATTCCAGATTTTTCATCATGTCCTGAAAGTAGACCCATTGAGTTGACTTTGGTTATCGGTCGTATGGCAGTTGTCAGCAGTCAGGAGGCTACAAAGAGAGATAAACTGATTGAATGTTTTGACTGTATATTTGTCAATGAACAGATTGACGGACAGATAGACGAAATGTCACCACAACTTTGGTTATGCGGTTTTTTTTCATGCGCTAAAGTCTTTCGTGACTTGGCCGAGGCAGTCTGTCTGTCTGTAGTAGTGTAGTAGCTGTAAAAGTCATATCGATTTCATCAGTATGTCCAAACCTGTCATCAAGGACTTCCACAACTTTCACTCCGTAATTTCTGCGGCGGTTTTAGAGTCCCAGGCAATGAAGCTCGACCCTCCGTTCCTAGGCAGAATAAGAAATCAGTCAGCGCATCTCAAAGTGATGATGGGGTGTAAACATCAGTAACCCTTACGCCGAGCGATCGGGTGCTGGCACCACTGGGGATGTTGTGGTGAAAATTATCCCCAAAGAATTATCTAGCAAATATGATGATGAATGCGGTACAGAATAAAACTTTGGCTTCGGCATCTGCAGTTTTATGCTATTCGATGAGGCTTGCACCTTGTCGAAAACTGGGCTAGCTACCATCATATCAAGAACACAATGCCTAAACAATGGCTGCTAGAACCTGTTTTCGGTAGTGCCCTCTGACTTCAGCTTTTATAGCTGAAGAATTTCATATATATAACCTTGATATCCTGTGCGTTTCTGAGACGAGGTTAAATGAATGTGACACCGTTACCCCAGAAGTACCGTCTGGTAATAAGGTTATATTCTACAGGTCGGGGTCATCCGATGGCTCAGGTTTAGCAGGAGCAGGTCTCCTATTTTCCTCTAAAGCCACCACTAGGCTCGTTGAATATGAAGCAGCATCTAATATAATTCTATGGGCGATATTTAAAGGCCAAAACAACAACATAGAGTATACGCCCTAACTAGAGATGCGCATGAACAGCTAAAAGACCAGTTTTATTGTAAAATTAAAATGGCTATTGACATAATCCCCCGAAAAGACAAACTTGTGATTAGAGGCAATTTTAATGCAAGGAATGGTTGCAGGTTAGATTACTCTGAGCAGGCGATTGGAAGTCATGACCTCGATGAAAGGTACTCTAACGGAAACTCTGTTCGAAATGCAGAACAATCTTGCTATGGCTAACACCTGGTTTAGACATAAGCCTTGCCACACATATAAGAGGGAATCCCGTGATGGAAGAGTGAAGGCTTAGATTGATTGCCTGCTCATATCCCGAAGATGAAAGACAATGATGTTAGACTTGAGAGTGCACAGAGTTGCTGACAAAGGTTCAAAAAAAGGGTCCGACCAGTTCCTACTAGAGACTGGGCTAAGGTACAGACTCAGTATGAAGAAAGCATCCATGCCAAGTCAGAAAATAGACATTTCTAAACTGAAAATAGATAAATACCGAGAATCTTTTGTTCATGAACATTCTAACCGCTTCACCACCCTACAAGCCGATGACGAAGGTGTTGATTAGGATTCCAACCCATCAGGATGGCCCGCTACCAAGATAGAGAGAAAATGGAGCAAGTTCAAAGACCCCGTGAAGTACGCCTCCACAAATATCCTGCGAGTTGTAAAACGAAAAGCCAAAAATTGATTTCTGAGAAAACACTAAACTCTCCACAATGAAGAAAGGGATAACCAGAAAAAGTCCGCTGCATATAAATCACTGCGTAAGGAATTCTATAAATCTGCTAGAGTCGACAGAGAGGCCTACTGGTGAAATATGGCCATTGGGATGCAGATGGTCACCTTATGAAATGACGCAAGGAAACTTTACGAAATGCTTGGAGAATGTACTGGGAAGAACAAGCAATCTACCATCTCTTTTCTCAAAGCGAAGAACGGGAAACTGCTCACAAGTAGAGAGGAACGAATCAAAAGTTCAATAAATTCTGGGACAAGAATACATTCCCTATTAGTGGAAGACATCGGTCTTTGTCTGTACTTTTAGATTAAGAGACCGAATGGAATGTAAAAACTGCCGAAGCATATCCCTCATCCAGACTGCTGCGTAGATGTTCGCAATTATACTTTAAGTATTTTACGAGATACTAAAAACTTCCGAAGGCAACCCAATCAAGCATGATTTAGGCAATCTTCATTAATTTCATCACTGCCTTGCGTTTGTCCATCTACACGCCATTTGGTTAGAAATGCGAGAAGACAGCGTCCTTGAAAAGATCACCAGGCTGTTGACGGCACAGTATGATGGAACCAAGGCTCAAGTTAGAGTCGAGGGTAAGCTTTCGGATTAGGTCCTGATTTAGCAGGGGGTAGGTCTAGGCTGATTGCTCTCACCGAACTTGTTCTATTTTGTCATGATTGGATTCTAATGGCCCTCGAGAAGTACAGAGGTGCAGCAGCGATCCCCGTCCTTCTCTGTTACTGATTTTTACTACGCTGATGGTGTGGCCATACCTTCTGAGTCTGCTACAGATGATCAGGCTATGGCAACGAAGTTGCAAACACAGCATTCTCAACTGGCCTCCAAAGAAGTCTATCGAAGGTAAAAACGACTAGGACGGCTGGGATGGATGGCACCCATGTAACCTTGAATGGCAGTTAAATTGAGGACGCTTAGTCGTTTAAATATCTTGGCTCAATGATAAAAGCAATTGGGGGTACTCTGAGGAGGTTCGGATTCGCATATCCTCAGCACGGGACGTCTTTTTGCTGCTGAAGAACTCTCTTTGGAAGCGCAGCTAAATCTCACTGCGCATAACTAGCCGAGTCTACGAAGCCATAGCTCTCTGCTCTTCTCTACCGGTGTGAAATTTGGTCTCCGAAAGCAGCGTATTCGTCGAACTTGAACTTATTCCGTCGGAAATGCCTTGGATACATACTAAGCATTTGCCGTTCAGACAGTTTCGAACGACGAAGTCAGGAGAAGATTTGGGGGTCACCCACTTGTCTCTGATGTAGTGAAAATGAGGTGTCTGAGGTGGTTTGGCCACACCATGCGGAAATCAGAAGAAACTGTAAACAAAAACTAGCACAAATTCCTTCCACTACCAGCATGGAAGAAGAAAGCAGGAAGACAGAAGAAAACGTGGCTCACGACAGTCAAGTCCAACCTTGAGCCTATTGTGGACTTCTAAGTATTTGGGCGACGTTGGGATCGTCACTGGCTTGAGGTCATGAAGCCTCGTCGTCTGCTGGGCGCCATGATGAACCTTGCTATGACTTGAACTGGCAATAAGTACAAGTAATTAAGTACAAGTACATCTGTGGTAAGTAATCATATGTATTTTAATTATCATTCCACTTTCTTTTGGGACACCGTATTTCTTTAGGATGTGCCTATACCTCTTCATCCAGGTTAAGTTAGAGGATTGCCGAAAGTCAATAAAAGTTGAGACAGGTAGACGTTGAAGTCGATGAATTGGTATGTCAGCTGTCTGACAGTGAAAATGTTGTCGATGATCGAGTGCCCTGATCGAAAACCAGCTTAATATTCGCCCGGAGCTGAGGCTGTGAAGACATTGATTCTCGTCAGAGACAGTCAACATATTCTTGTGTGGTGGCTCGTCAGAGTAATAGGGTGGCAATTCTTGCATACCTTTGTTGAGTGTTTTTTTTTGTGAAAGAGATCTATGCTGCCTTGCAGCATATCTGAGGGACGTTTCCAATGGGCCAGGTAGCTGGTATGATGTCGTGGTTGAAGTCTATAACATCATCGGAGCCAAAGTCTATAAACTCCATGATACAGGTAATACCATATGGTTCTGCAGCTTTGCATCACTTAATTTGTCTATGGTAGCTTTGGTTTCTGATCTTAATGGGGGTGGAAGGATTCTTGATCGATAACTTGAAATGAAGTTTGAAACGTTCAGTTCCACCGTCACTTGCAGATTTTGTTTGTCTTCAGATTGTTCCTACCAATTTTTGAAATTTATCTTCGCATTATTAACTTTATCCCCTTGTTTTTCTAGTGTTGTCCCGAAGGGGGAGTGAAGGTTCTTTTTTGCTGGCAATTCATTAACTGCTTTAAAAGATTTTTCCCCCTTCTGGAACTCAGTTTTGCAGTTCTTACACTTCTCGACAATCTAGTTTTGAGTTTTCTTTGAATATTATTTGCTTCCAACACGGTCAGCTGTCCCTTGATGGGCTGTAAAAATGACTAATGATTTTTAAAATGCGCGTCCTGAAAAGAATAAAGGTTTAAATTTACTCTTAGTTATATAATTCTTTTTCTTTTTCAGTTACTTTGATATATTGCCATTATGCTGCCTTTGCTCATCTTGAGGAGCACTTTTACACTGGAACTGAGGTAAGGGCATTGTTTCATCGTTATATTGGTACATTGAATCTTTTTTGTTATTTCAACGCGTAAAAATTGCTTAAAAAGTTTTCAAAATTGCCTCCCGGAAAAGAGGAATAGTCAAATCATGCTCTATGATAAGCAATGATCTTTATTTAATCAGTAATTCAGGTTGTTACTTTAAACAGCGGAGACTGTTAGACGGATAAAAAAAAGGGTGAATAAAAAAAAAAATGGTGAAGGGCTCAAAAGCGTTCTGCTTATTACTCATAGTCCTGTTTTCTCTAAGCTGTGTGATAAATTCCTAACACAGTTGTTAATAGTAAAAAAAAGTCTGGCCTTTTATAGACGGTAACCAGTTTGAACGTATTAAACGCACTTACAGCTGTCATGACTGAGTAAGTCTCCTTGTTACAAAACATGAACCTCTTGAAATAAGAATCCTTGAAATACTTCTTTAAATATTCGTAGGGCTCCAAATAAGTGGCTTAACCTTTTTTTTATGTTGACTTTCAGCTGGCTTTTGATGTTTTTAATTAATAAAAAGTTTTCCAAAATTAAACTTTAAAAAAAGTAGAGACAAGTTAGAACCTAAGTAAGAAGAAGTGAAGTCATATAATTATTCAAACAAAATGATCAGAAATTACTATGAATGGATAACTGAAACCTAAAACGAATAGAAATCAGAATGAAAAATTATATCAAACGTAAAGATAATTGATGCTGCTATGAATGAATAAATGAATCTAAAAAAGAACAGTAGCTTTAGCTTACGAAAATGTGAGGGGTGAAATGTGAGGGGTCAAAACCCAGGGGATGGGGGCAATTTTGTTGTTTTTCCGATATTTTCAAATAAATCCCAAAAAAGAGCTTTTTCAATGAAAAACACCCCCCCCCCCAAAAAAAGAAGGTGTCTTTCATAAGCTAGGGGGGGGGGTATAAACTCTAGAGGGTCCCTGAATTCTCCTCCCTCCAATTGACGCGTCCTGAAAACCAACCAAAACTGATTCAAATAATGAGGTCGAACTAAAAGTGAAAATTAATTGCCACAAATATGACTGGGGTTACCGTCCCCTTGAAACTTTAAAGGCCAGAGCGTGATTTAAAATTTACTGAATACACTTTGTATTTCGAGCAGTTTCTTTCTTTATTTGACACTACGTCAAAACGAAACAACAAAATTACATCAAATGGGTAACCAAGATTTAGAAGTAAAAGCTTTCACAAATAAGAATGGGGCTAGCCATCTGAAAGGCTTCAATGCTAGGGTATTCATGTTTTACTGAAAATGGATTTGTTTTCCGAAACATCAACATCAAAAAAGAAGAAAATCACTATACTAATCAAAATTAAAAGAATTAAATTATTAATTATTAAAGAATTAAGCAATCGATCTTCCATACTTTTGAAATGACTGCATTTGAAAGAAAGAAAGCATGGGTAAGAATGCCATATATAAGACAAATGAAACTGGATGGACTGTTTATTAATCCCACCTAGAATTCAGAGCAGTTTCTGATTTACTGATGTTATAATAATAATAAAAGGAAACCCTTTTAACATACATTTTATTTACAGTAAAGCGCAAATGAAGCTCAGGTCTTCAGAGGGCTTAGAAAGGGGGGGGGATTAGTCCTACTTTTATTTATAGTGATTTCTGCTTGTTTTAAATTTGACTTGATTTTTCACTTTAATTTCTGTTCGTTATATCCTTTATCTTATCATTCATAGCAGTACCTGCTATCATAAAATTGACGTGACTATTCATTTTAATTTATATTCGTTTTTGGTTTCATGTTCGTTTTATGTTTGAATTATTAAGTGACTTCATTTCTGCTCGTCTTAGGTTTTAGTATGTCTTTTTGCTTTCCGTTAAAATCTTTTTTTTTTCAGAAAAAAATTTAAAGTTAAATTCTGTTCGTTTTTAATTCACATAGTTTTATTATTGGTTAATTACAAGAATATTCGTAAATTTTTTTCAGTTTTTTTTTGTTGAGAAATAAAATTTTGGATTGTAATTTAAATTTTGAGGAAAACTTGATTATTCATTCGAAACGTTCGATCCGAGATAGATTTGTGCAGTCATTTTTAAAATAACTAAAATAGAATTTTTACCATAAAATTTGGCATTGGGGGGGGGGAGAGGGAGATTTTTGTTTTTATGGATTGAAAGTCTGAGTAATGTTTGGTCTTACAGGGCTGAAGCCCTCCTGTAAACATCCTTGAATATTCACTTATCTGAATCCGCCAATTTCCATCTTCTATTTTGCTACAACTATTTGTTTAAATAAATGCATGTTAAGGTAATAAAACAGTTCTTGGTGGCGAATTGTAAGTAAGCAGTGACTCGGGCCAAAAGTAACCGAAAGTCAAAAAAGGAATTTAGATAACAATTAATCCACTCAAAAAATTAGATTTTTGTTGCTGATTCCAAATCCTAAAGTTTAACGTTACCCATCAAAAGCTGCAAGCCTGAGAAAATTTACCTGGTTTTCGAAAAAGGAGAGGAACAATCCTTAAAAGTCAAGCGGTCTTAATGTGAATCCCACCATTATATTCACCATGTCAGAGAATCTTACTGTAAAGGTATTAAGCTCCTGTGTACAATTAAATAAAAAAAAAAACAAGTTTTTTAAAACTGAAAGTAAGGAGTGACATTAAAACTTTTAACGAACAGAAATTATTCCGTATATGAAAGGGGCTGTCCCCTCCTCAACGCCCAGCTCTTTACGCTAAAGTTTGACTCTTTCTCACAACTCTACTTTATAGAACAATAAAAAAAACTGTAGCGTAAAGAGCGGGGCGTTGAGGAGGGGACATCTCCTTTCACATACGGAATAATTTCTGTTCGTTTTAAGTTATAATGTCGCTCCTTACTTTCAGTTTAAAACACTTATTTTTTTATTTAATTTCTGAATGTTTTTGAATTAATGCAGGTTTTGAATTTGGCTCACCGTACATGAATAATTAAAACGAAATTTGTATATTAATTTTACTTTTTTTAAAAAACTAATAATAACCTTATAATAACCTAAGTTTGGTTTCTATTCCAGTTGTTTAAGAATGACTCTTGAATCACAAAGGCTGTTTAATTAGAATAATAATCTCTTTTAAAAGTTCAAAAAAAAAAAAATTTAGCGTAAGAGCGAGCTATTGAAGAGAGGCAACCCATCTCATTAGCGTAATATTTTCTGTTCGTTTTAAGTTTTAATGTTGATTCTTACTTTCGGTTAAAAAAAACTTGTTTTTTATTTAATTGCTGATCATTTTTTAAATAATGTCGGGAAATCCAGCTCCACCTCCATGGAAAATTCCCTTCCCCCACGAGAAACTTATCCATGGAAAGATTCTCCCACGTAACAAATTAGCGATATTTACGGAACTAATTTTGTAAGGCATAGTAACAAGACGGCCAAAGAAGTCGAAACTATTTTTATAAAAATGAAAGTCTCAACTTGAACAATTCTCAAATGACTGAAATCAATGAAAGGAAAGATCTTTAAATATATACGTAATAATTTATGTCCGTTTTAAGTTTTAATGTTATTCCTTACTTTCAGTTGGAACAACCTTAATGTTTTTTATTTAATAACAACCACAAGCTGAAGACATACAATATATTTAGTTTATTATCACATAAAAATCATAGTTATGAAGCTGCTTAAGGTAAAATTAAATGCTAAGATTGGCTGGAAAATAACACAAACAAATTATTGCTTATATCGGCCGTTATTTAACAAAATTTGAACTTTAGCGTAAAGAGCGAAGTATTGACGAGAGGATGAACTTCCTAATTTAAGTAATACGAGGGGATTAGCCCCTTCGTCAATACCTCGCTCTTTACACTAAAGTTCGAATTTTGTTCCAATTCTTTAAGAATAATCCCTGAATCACAAAGGCCGTTTAATTAGAATAAATAGCTCTTTTGAAATAACTAAAAATACTTTAGCGTAAAGAGCGATGTATTGACGAGGGGACGAACCCCTTCATATACGCAATAATCTCTGTTCGTTTTGAAAAAACTTGTTTTTCCATTTAATTTGTGATCGTTTTTTAATTAATGCTGGGAAATCCAGCGCCCCTTTCATGGAAATTCTGTTCCCCTATAAAAAAAATCCCTCAATAGAACGATCCTCCCACTTAAACCAATCCTCCTGACCCCCCCCCCCCCCCCCCACCAGAAAAAATTTCCCCTGAAAACGTCTGTATACTACTAATAACCTAAACAATATCTAAACAATGGGCAAAGTTCTTAACTTGCAGCCCTTCCCCCGGAGACTTTGTGGGATTAAGTCGTCCTCAAAGACATAGTTATTAGATATTTCGACTATGTTGAACAAAATGGCTATATCAAAATTTTGATTCGGTGACTTTGGGAAAATATCAGCGTGGGAAGGGGTCAAGTTGCCCTCCAATTTATTGGTCACTTAAAAATGGCACTAGAACTTTCGATTTTCTTTCGAATGAGCCCTCTCGCGAAATTCTAAGACCACTCTGTCGATACAATCACCCCTGGAAAAAAAAAACACGCATCCGTGATCTTCCTTCTGGCAAAAATATAAAATTCCACATTTATGCATATAGGAGCTTGAAACCTCTACAGCAGGGTTATCTGATACGCTGAACCTGATAGTGTGATTTTCATTAAGATTTTATGAGGTCTAGGGGATGTTTCCGAAAATAAATTTCAGTTTTGTCGAAAATAAGGTAAATTTTCTCAGGCTCTTAACTTTTGATATATCTATTGGTATCAAAATTCAGTCTTTTAGAGTTTCGGTTACTTTTGAGCCGGGTCGCTCCTTACTGACAGTTCGTTACCACGAAAAGTTTGATTATCCGGTATGTGAAAAGGACTGTCCCCTCTTCAACGCCCCGCTCTTTACGCTAAAGTTTTTTTTTATTGTACATAAAGTAGAGTCGTGACAAAGCGTGAAACTTTAGCGAAAAGAGTGGGGTGTTGAGGAGGGGATAACCCCTTTCATATACAGAATAATTTCTGTTCGTTTTTAGTCCAAAGTCGCTCCTTACTATCAGTTAAAAAAAAAAACTTGTTTTTTTATTTAGTTTCTGAACGTTTTTGAATTAATGCAGGTATTGAATTTTGCTCACCGTACATGAATAATTAAAACGAAATTTGTATATTAATTTTGCAAAAATTTTGCAAAACACAAACAACATAGAAACTTGTCGATAGTTAGCCATATCTTTGTACTGAAATTTCTCTTTATAATTATTTTTTAACTTACTGAGAAATTCCTACTTTACAGAAAGGGCTGAATATTGTCGGATGTAGGACTGATTATTCACATGCAGCTATTGTATATAGATAATATACAGTAAGATCACGGCTCGGTGATGTATAGCTATTACAAGCTTGGCGCGTATAAAAGCTCCGCCCCTATATTCGTACGTCCTCTCATTTGTTCTGCCATCGGCGGTCCAGTGTATATTACCCTGGAACACGTATTTTCGCAAAAAATTTCTCAAAATGCATTTGAAACCAACTCGAGATTTCGAAACCTGCTTGTAATTTCTAATAACATCTAATAATAAAATTGCACTGCTAATTACCGATTTTTATATATGTATTGGAATAAATTAATTTAAAATTAGATTCTTTAAAATTTAGTGTTACAAAGGTGAAGCCAAGTTTCGCGTTCAAGAGAAATCTGACTTGTCTACCCGTGAAAAAATCTAATGTCGCTTATGTTCATAAGTTCTCCGGAGCACTTGCATCTCAGTCCGGCTTTGTATAATGGTTGAGATAGGGAATAATTCTACTGTATATCATTTATATACAATCATTTATATATTATTTATATACAGTGCTTGCAACAAACAGAATATTAAACCCTTTGTTAAATAGACTCTATCACATGAACTTGTGATGAAGTTTGTGATGAAAAAAAGTGAAAAAAAGAACGCCAGAATGTCTTGCTCTACTTCCACGGAAAAACCCCCCTCCCCACGGAATTATCCTCTAGACAATTTAATCCTGGTGAAAACTTACTCCAGACAATTACCCTTAAGATCTCCACACGTAAAATTGAATCGGTAAAGAGAAAGCAGGACATATAAAGAAATTTCGTATAGTAATTCTGGCAAATTCCGCCAGTGTAAAATTTCCCCTGAAAAGTTCATCCCCTGGAAACTTCCCTCTCCATGAAAATTTATCCCCGTGCAAAATCCACCCCAGCAGAAAATTCGTCCTCCCCTATCCACTCTATGTATGCATACTTCCTGATAACAAATACTGTATGTAAACAATGGGTAAATGTTATAATTCAAAGACCTTTCCCCAGGGGCTGGGAGGGGGGGGTCATGTTATCTCCAAATACATAGTTATTGGGCCTTTCAACTATGCTGAACAAAATAGCTATTTCAAAATTTTGATCAGACGATTTTGGGAAAAAAGTAACGTGAGAGGGGGCCTAGTTGTCCTCCAATTTTTTTGATTACTTAACAAGGGCACTAGAACGTTCTATTTCCGTTAGAATGAGCCCTTTCCCAGCGTTCTAGGCCCACTGGTTGATACGATCACCCCTGAAAAAAAGCACGCATCCGTGATCTTTCTTCTGGCAAAAATTAAAAAATTCCACATTTTTGCAGATAGGAGCTTGGAACCTCTACAACAGGGTTCTTCGATACGCTGAATCTGATGATGTGATTTTCATTAAAATTCTATCACTCTAGGGGGTCTTTTCCCCTTTTTTTACAAATCAGACACATTTTCTCAGGTTCGTAGCTTTTGATGGGTAAGACAAAACTTAATGAAACGTATATATTTGGAATGAGCATAATAAGCCAATTCTTTTGATATATCTATTTGTATTAAAATTCCGTTTTTTAGAGTTTCGGTTACTATTGAGCCGGGTCGCTCCTTACTTACAGTTCGTTACCACGAACTGTTTGAGAACGTGGAATTTTGCACCCCCCCCCCCAGATTAAAGATCACGGATGGGTGTTATTTTGTTTTTTTGTTTGTTTTTTTCTGTTTTTCCGACGAGTGGTCGAACCAATGACCCTAGAAGATCGGAAGAGGACTCATGAAACGGAAATGTAAAGTTCTAATGCCCTTTTTAAGTAACCAAAAAGATTGTGCTACGGGAAAGTGGCGTTTTTTACTATTTTGTGGAACCAAACTATAGTTTTGTGCCAAAGTGAAGCAAGTTGTTATCGAATGATAATTTGGAGATAGCCAATCGGTTTAAAAGTATCCAAAAACTATATATTGAACTTCCTAGTTGCAGAAGAAGTGGTGCTGTAGGCTACGGTAGCGCATTCGATCCTGGAAAGTCACGCAGACCTAGTCCATACAAGATAAATGATGATTGTGGACATTAGCTTAATAATTGATTTGACTAAGTTGATTCAATAGATTTCTTCATAAAATTATGTTGAGTGATGTATAATTGCGCATCAGCTATTATGAAGGAGGGGAAGGGGGAATGCCTGAAAAACCGCGTTTGTGTGCCCAATGTGTCTAGCTTTTCATGATCCATTTGCTTCATAGTTCATAAAATTAATCATAGTAATGTGTAAGTGCGCAGAAGAAGGGGTGTTGGGTCATTTTGTAGACATGGGGGGGAGAGATTCCTCAAAGGCTGCATTCTAATGTCAAAATATCATAACTGTCATTGTACTTTCAGATAAATATAGAATGAATCATGGGGATGGTTTGGGTGAAATGAATATCTAAGCCCTCTTGATTTTTGGGAATGTTTTTGGTGCACGCCTTTATTATTGCTGAAAAAAAGGGGGGGGGGTAATATTGCCAGAATTCCTATACAATTTTTTTGTGTCTTGCTTTCTCTTTTCCGTCTCAATTTTACGCGTGGGGTAATTGTCCGGGGTAAATTTTCACCAGAATACAATTGTCTAGAGGATATCTCCGTGGGGAGGGGGAGTTCTTCATGGAGGTGGGGCCAGATTTTCTGGCATTTTTGAAAACGATCAGAAATTAAATAAAAAAATAAATAACTTTTTCAACTGAAAGTAACGAGCAAAATTAAAACTTAAAACGAACAGAAATTATTCTGTATATGAAGGGGATTTCCCTCTCCTCAACACCTCGCTCTTTACGCTAAAGTTCGAATTTTGTCCCAATTCTTTCAGAACGTTTCCTGAAACACAAGGATCGTTTAATTAGAACAATAAGAAGCTTTTTAAAAGTACTAAACAACTTTACCGTAAAGAGTGAGGTGTTGAGGAGGGGGAAATCCTCTTCATATACGTAATGATTTATGTTCGTTTTAAGTTGTAATTTTGCTCCTTACTTTCAGTTGAATTTTTTTTTTATTATTATTGAATACAAAAAAGGCACGAGGCGCGACTTTGCTGATGCTGATTTACGCTTAGCACGGAGGTTAATACTATCTAAATGACGGAAAAGATCCCAGATATGGAAATTCTGAATTAATTTTGAATTACTGTGCCTAGAAGGAAGATATAGGAAATATTTACAAAACTTAAAGTAAGTTTTGTTATGGTGTGACATACCTCTTCCTGTCAGGAGGAGGAGTACTCCGACAAATACGTAACGTGGGGCGCAACACAAGACGAGAAAATCTCTCCTAGATCTTTCCGGTAAAATCTACCCCGATTTGGTAGAATCAAACCATAACTAGATCGGAAACTTTCCACTATTTGACAACATATTGCCTCTCTTGTCTGACGTAACGTACAAGCGAACCGTGCTCGTAGATACAGAAATGAATCAACGCAAGAAATAGCAGAAGTACCGATAGAAAGAAAAACTGGGTAGCTACAGTTAAACGCTAAAAATTCACGCTTCGAACTATTAATTCGCAGACCATTACTAGAAAAGCCATGCAATAGCCTATCAACATTCGATTGAAGAGCTCAATACATCATCAGCATACGCGATATATGTTACCTTCACACCGTTAAGAAACGAAGTGGGCAATAGACCATCAAGAACATCAGCAATAGCCGAATTAAATATGCTGGGCGATAGCATGCTCCCTTGGCGAACCCCGCTTTTTATTTGAATCGGAGCACTCAGCCTCGAATCCCATTTAGCCAAACACAATCGAATTACAATATTAATAAAGTAAGCAATTGCGAAGAAGCAATTGCTTGATCATGTATCACAGAATCGAAAGCCTTCAAAATATCAACTATACAAAGGAACACTGAATCATTCTTGGATTGCGCGTCAACAACGATCTTAGACAGAATTCAGTGGGCATGTTGACAACCGAGACCATTCGAGAAACCGATTTGATTCGCACCGCAATCTTCAACAGAGGTAATGGGTAATATTACATACTCGAACACTTTGCACACATGACAAGCAACTGTGATAGACCTATTTGATTCACAAAAATTTACTGATTAGCCCAGACGTTATATGGCCTGCTAGAAAACCATTTGACACGATTCGATTGCATAAAAATCATCTGAAATATACAATTGGAGGTGAGAATGAAGTTCATTCGGTGCTTTAAGAGGGTGTTCAGAGCAGAGACCTTCACTGTCGAGCGAGGACAAGGGTTTCAACTTCAGTAAAGCTTGTTGGTTGCTTTTAATTGTAAGAGCAGAAATATGCGATTGCGTAAATCCAGCGGGCAGTAGTAATTGAACACAAGCAGAAAATTATGCACTGATTGAAGGATTCTTATCAGAGAAAGTGTCCTTATAATATTCTTCCCATTCACTAAGTGAGAGATTGGAAGGTGGTTGGCCGTACGAACTGTTTTCAGCTTTATAAACTTGGCGCCATGATTTCTGCGAACCAGAGAACTGAAAAATTCCTTTCATGCGAAACTTATGGATTGTTTTTGTGTAGTTACGCTTTGTCCTGCATTTTGGTCAAAAGTGGTACCACGATGGAGTCTTCCGCAGGCCATCCAGATGCGCAGCCAAAACTTGGCGTGCTTCCTAACCTTCACAAGATCCGGGGAGAGGGACCAACTGGTTTCTCTGAACCAAATTGGACACTTTGGAGTGGAACTGCAGAGGCTTCAGCTCTACGTAGAAAATGTAGAACTTGCTCGTAATACAAATTAGGATCAAGCTTTGATGTCGAGTGGCTCACCCCGACTGCTAGGAAATGCTATGGCACTTAAATAAGAGACAATAAAGGAATCACAGTTAGCGAAAATAGAGCGTTGTCACACTTTGACCAGTCTCTTTTGTTGTACCACTTTGAGTTGCTCTTTGGTATATCAAACGGAAGGACGAACTTAAACGCAATTGGTTGGTGATCACTGCAGGTCTTGGACTCAAGGACTATGATAGGGGCGACTATATTTGTATTTTGCGAGCAAACAACTTGATCTAAATCAGATGTAGGGCCAGTATTGTGAGTATTCGTAAAGTCTTCGCTTTTGTTACAGATTTTGTTACAGTAAAGTCTTCGCTTTTGTTTTGTTACAGATCATATAAGCAGGAGGCAGGCAGCTTAGGAAATTGTCGCTACGCGTTCCAGGTAGGGGTGGATTACAGTTCAAATCACCGCAAATGATCCAGAGCTTATTTTTAGAGCACGTAGCCCGAAGGAGCTTTGAAATATCGTCACAGACTTTAGAGAATTGGGTCAAAGAAACAGCCATGGCCATATAAATATTCACAAGAACCATTCCCTGAATTGGTAAGGCTATAGTTCTGTCTGTAGAAGACATCAGTTTTGTCTTCAAAGCCCTTTTTGCAAATAAAGCCAGACCACCGCAGGGGCACCCTCTCGTCTTCTTAGCTGCAATAAGAAATACTTTGTGGAGGATTAATCTTCGAATAAAAATAAGATTTTTCTTTGGCAAGTGATGCTCCTGAACACAAATGACGTCATACTCACTTAATAAACCGTCAATTACTGTGCCCTTGTCTTTGGTGCCATTAGTATGTAACGAAATAAAGGATACCTGGGTGAGAGAGGGAGTTGGGCTCGTCATTTCTGGTTATTCATTGTTTTTGGTAAAACAGGGCATTTGAAACTGAAGCTGACGTGGTCCTTACCACAGTTTGAACATTTAGGGCTGTTCTAACTAGGGGCATCCATAGAGCTAGAATGGGCCAATCTACATCTCGCGCATTTCTCGGACTTATCGCAACTTGTAAAAATGTGATTAACGCTGCTGATACCTGAAGCATCGGCGAGGTACTCGTTTGTACTCAAGAGCACGATAGAATTCATAGTCGACAGTCAAGCCGGCTTTCAATGCCTTCTCGAGATCTAGCATACTCTTGAAAGCAAGTTTGATCGTGGTGGACTCACTGATCCGATTTGCGGTAGTAATGTTGGGGTTTCAGTCAGCAATAACTTGGGTGTCTAGATCGGCATGGCAATTTTGGATAAGTCCATGGTATACATTTGGAACAATCTTTGCTTGAGGCACAACAATCTTGTGCTTGAAACCTTTGCTAGGCCGGAATAATACAGCTGCTTCATCACACAGTTGCTGGGCAGCTTCAGCGGTACGTAGGTGCACTCTTAGTTTGTCTTTGGAAGGAACAACTTTTCAAATAGCTGGTTTCGTATCAAAGCTGTCCAGTATTTGTCGAGTATTTGTAGTATTTCTCGAGCTCTACGTCATCCTCGATTGAATTTACATAAGTAAACAATAGCACTTGCTAAACTATGACGTAACAACCACTTGTAGTAGTAATAGCAATAGACCAAATACACAACAGTACCTGCGTCTTGGAGAAGGCCCTTAGGGCTAGGCATGACTCCTAGTGCAAATGCGGGGGTTCCCCACTTGACTAGCGTCTTGGAAAAATGTTTTGAAGAAAAACGTTTTGAAGAAAACGTCTTGAAGTATGTCTTGAAACGCCTTGAAAAAAAAATCTTGAAAAACTTCTTGAAAAAAGCATCTTAAAAAAAGGGTTGAAAACGTCTTGAAACGTATTTTAAAAACATCTTGAAGAAAAAGGGGGTTAAAAACGTCTCGAAGTGTATTTAAAAATGGCCTGAAGAAAAATGTCAAGAAGAAAAAGGTCTTGAAAAGAAACATCTTCAAAAAATATCTTATGTCTAGTAAAAACCTACATCATCTATATTTAAGTTTGCATAAGTGAACAACAGCACCTGCGAAACTATAACGTAACAGCCACCTGTGCGTGAAGCGTAAAAATGGGGGGGGGCAAAAAAGCTGGGCGGGGGCCCCTTTGGGGTTGGGGTAGGGGACCTTACAACACTGTTCAAATGGAACTTTTGAATTATAACGACCACATAGTTTCACCCTAAATCATCCTCTAAAATGTCTCAAACTGTTTCGCCCAAAAAAATCCCTAAAATACCGATTCATTTGTTTTCGCCCAAATAATCCCCTAAAAGTAATTTCTGCGTGTTTTTTGTTTCGGCATCCCTGCGCTGTCACATTTGAAATTCCCAGGAAATCATTTCCCGCGTAAAATATATTCAGTCTGTCTTGATCTCGTATGAATTTCTGAAAATATATCTAAGGTGTTCGTACTTACACTATTAAGGTTTCGAAAGAATATCAATTTATCTCTCAGACCTAAAGACCTGAGAAGCCATATTTAAAAATAGAATATTAATTTATCTCTCAGATCTAAAGACCAGAGAAGCCATATTTAAAAATGGAATATTAATTTATCTCTCAGACTTAAAGACCTGAGAAGCCATATTTAAAAATGAAATCCCCTCATGATAGAATTCCCCGCCGATTATGCAAATCAATTTCTCAGAAATCTAGTTCCCCTTCGTGGATAAATACACTTCGAAACATCCCCTGATTGACCTTGAAAAAGACACGTGATCTTGTCCCGTTAGACTCGATTATAGATGGCAGTAGTGGTGCTCCGTCACGAGTAATACCTGGCTCCCTACTTCCGGAAACAATTTCCTTTTCCTTGCTATGCTCAGTCAATCAATTGGGACAAAGGTTCGTTCCAGTTAAAGAAGAATATGAATAATACAATTGAAACAGAAATTACAAACACTTTGGAAGGAATCGAATTCTGGCGAATCATGCTTGAATTGCCCAATTCCTTACCTTATTTCTTTTTTTCCGTGCAATTTTTTATATATACTGGCTGAATCAACCATAAATTTAAGACTTTAGCCAACTGACGAGATTCTGGTATAAGGAGTTGTGTTGTGTATGGGGTCCTAAGACAAGGATGTTAACCCAATACAAGGTAAAAAATACAATCATTCTGTTACATAATAATACCCATTAATACTAGCAGCCCAATCTATATTGCAATTCACACTGTTTGCTCATCAACTTCTTTTACCGCTAAATTCAATAGCAAATCTTCCCTTCTTGCCTAAATAGTCTGGGCGCCAGGTGTTGAAAATGTGTAACATACCACGACGGAATGGGGCAGGTACGAGAATCAGCCTATACCCCGCCCAAATTGACCTTGCTGATTCTAAAAATACCAACGGCACTTGCTTAGGAGGGGTGGGACACTCTGAAACTTGACATTTTGTTATATTTTGGTGTTTCATGCAAGAAAATGCATCTTTCAGAAAAGTTTGAGGTGCAGTTTTCCGCTCAAATACGAGATAGAAATGCCTAGAGGCCATAGAATGTCTTCATAACAAACTAACACAATTAGTTAGAAAAAATGGCAGTAATGACGCAGATAAAGAAACTAAACAAAGTCAGAATTAACACTATTTTTTTTTATACTGACATTCCCAAATTCATTACGTTTTTTTGCTAGTATCCCTCCATTTCATGTCACGCACAATCATTCCTCGTCTGAATCAGCCTCGACCTCGCAGAACTTCCCACAACAAGAGCACAAAATATCGCAACCTCTATCTGCACATGGACATTTTTGTCCACAAGATTTACACTTGCAGTATGGCGAAGTCTTCTGAATAGTGGATGACCAAGCAAGATGGGTTGATTTAAGGGATACTATGCATCTTTCCTTCATCTCTCATCCAAAATCAAGCGGAGAAAGGTGTGAGGGGCGAGGCATAAGGGTCTGCAGCATAATGGATCACTGGTAAATGTATCTTTTCACGTGTAAGGCAAAGGAGTCGTCGGTTGGTGGCAGGCTCTTCAGAGTTTTCTGACAAGTGAACGCGGAGGTCATTCAAACACGAAAATCCCTCAGATTTTCTGTTTGAGGCGATGAAAATCTCGCAGCACAGCTTCATAATATCTTTCTCAAGCTCAACTACTCGGTCAATTTGTTCCCAAATATGTTCAGTAAGAGCAGATATACGAGGTAACCACGGCACAACTGCTCCAAGGATCGTCTTCTTTCCTTTGGAGAAAATGAAGCTCACAGTATCAAAACCGGTGAAACAGTGCAAAAGCGCAATTACTAGAGAAGGTGCGAGTCTATTTGCAAGTTCAGTGATCGAAATGACTTTGTCCCGAAAGCGAACCAAAACATTAGGGGTGGCATGGCTTTGCTTTTCTATCGTCTTAAAAGACTGAAGCAACATGACCACAATGTCTGTGTAATTTGCTTCCACGATTACATCCGTGCACCCCGTCCTGGCACAGAAACCCGTGTGAAGAGCGACATGGGTATCCGCTTCTTCATATATGCTGCTCAGTTCATTGGCAAATCTCTCGCAGTTTACAGTCTGGTTACCTGGAAGCAGCTGAACTACCCCAGTTCTATCTGCAAATCCTCCTGATAGGTGCACTGAAAAAAGCAAGGACTTTGCGTTCAGTGCCGGTCCAAAGGTCAAACATGCATTCTATAAGCTTTGCTTTGCTGTCCCCATCACCACACCTTAGTTTACAGTAGGAGTTCATTGTCCCTAAAGACTGTCCATTCAAACTCCCCAGAGCTGTCACTGTGGGAATGGGATTTCATTAGGGTACAGGAAAGCCCTTGCAGGATTACATGATGAATTTATGGAATATCATTACATATAGCAATTTAGTTGGCAGATGGACTCTAAGCTACATGAAAAGCAATCAAGGAAGCCATCTAGCAACATGTAGACTAAACAATACCGTCCTTTGTATAGCTCTAAAAATTACTACCTCTGTAGCTATATTCCACTTAGTATATCTTAAAAACTATCAATTATCAAAACTTATCTAAAAAATATTTGCAACATTTGGCACTACCATCAAATTACCCACAATTTATTTGTCAATAATATGTCTGCTCTCAATTTGGTTAATTTGGAATATAAGACCCTGATGAGATAGCTAAGAAATAAACATACCATTCAATTCAGAACTCAATACTGTATCTAAATATAACAATTATTTCCTCTGGAATTTCTTTTAAGAAATTTAGGATAAAGTTGCAGATCCTTAGTTCCCCCTGTAGTATAGGATGCAGAGGTCCTACTAATAGAACCAGAATATACAGTAAGAAGTTATTTGTTTGTATCCTATTTCTACTAGACAGTATCTGATTATTGACTGAATGATTATTGCCCAATTGACTGAATAATATACAATAAAAAGTAAGTTGTTTTTGTCAGGGGAGACTAAACTGCACCTGTACCAAATTTAGAAAATATGTCAATGATTGGACTCCGTATATCCTCTAGATTCTATAAATCACGCCTTTTGGGGAGACGAAAGGATTAACATAGAGAACTCTAATATCAGCTTCAGAGGAATACCCTTTCACTCAAGACTTTTTGGTCAATAGAGAAATTACCCAATGAGACCAAGTGATGACATACAAAAAAGGCCTAACTCACAATAACATCACATGCTATGCAACCTCCACTGAATTAACCAAAAACTATCGACAGGAACTTCTTTTTGCACTTCTGCGGTCTTGATTCGGTCTTAATACTAGAACAAAAGCAGTCAAAACAACACCAATCTTGCTTTTTTCTTCTTCTAAAGGACACTGGAAAATGATGTCTGAAATAAATGATCCAAATTTAATAGATTTCCCCCTTGTTTTGAAGTGATGTTTTTATTTGCGGTATCAGCGTTTTTTTTAGGCTATCTTTTGGTATATGTTTCTAATAACCCCATTCCGTCGTACCCTCTTCTTGAAGTAAGCGAGATAGCCAAGCGTGGCCCTCTGACTAAAAGAAGGGGTCTGAGATTTTCACACTTCCGAGAGGATTGTCAAAACCATTTCTAAGCTATTCTCAAAGGGAGGATCAGCAGGACAATGTAGATCTACTCTTTGGGAACAACTTTATCAATGTTTTTTTTTTTAATTATCTCAGAAGTGTAAAAATGTTAGGTATCACTTCTAGTAACGACAGAGCTGAAATACGTTTCATGGATCAGTTAAAATAAGTTGTAAGATAACTCCCTAAATCAGAAGTTAGCAAATATTAAAATTCAATGTGGCGCTTAAACAAACTAACCTTTGCCTCTTGCGAATCAATTGCTGCTTCTAAAACTTTCGTTTTTTTTATGTCAACTTTGTTGTATGACGGGTTTTCTTCTATCTTCGTAGAAGATAGAATATTTTATCTATCTTTTCTTATATCTTGCCTTTTTTTTCTTTTCTTTAAATTTGTTATATTTGAAATTCTAAAAATAAATTTTAGGTCATAGTCTTTTTAAGTTTTCATAGGGGGCGGGGGAATTCTTCAGAGAAATCTTGCCCATATGGCACACCCCCTACCATTATCACTTATGTGCAGGAAAGCATGTGAATGTCTTTGTTTTATTATATGCACTCTAAATAATTGGCTAGTCCGCTAGTGCAACCCTTTTAAAATGCTAATTAATGCAATATCGTCGTTGCTCCATTAGCATGGACGAAACGCTAAACTTCATAAATCTTCGACAGATTCGAGCTATAGTTGAAAATATGTATCTATATATTTTCAGATGATCTGTGTTCTAACTAAAGGTGGAGTTTAATTCTAGTAAACTTAATGTAAGGTTAGGGGGATGGGTCTAATGTTGTCCTGCTCTAATGCTTAGTAAGTTTTGCTCGTTTTAATTGTTCTAATCTTACATACCTTTTATTTTTAATTGGATATCAATCTAACTCGGCTGTCCAAAATCAAAACATATGAAATGTAGAAAACGAGCGTTGATTATAGTTTGAAGTTACTAGTAGCTGCTTATCTTTATTGTCACCTTTCAAAGGTCCCAAGAATTTTTTTTTTATCAAAGTCAAAATAGGCTTAGGCAACTGAGTCTTATTTATCCTCTAGCCTCTTTTAGCTAGATTTCATAGACTACAACATAAAAAATATAACATAATCATTTATATCTTTCATACTATAATTAGAACTGAACTCGAGAGTCCTCCTCCCCCGAGATTGATCGGAAGGGCCCCCGCAGTATTAGCCTAAAAATACACCCTGCGCTTGACCCCCACCCCTTAGGGACAGTTGTATATCCTCCTTCTAAGGTTTTAAGCTGCATTTCTAAGGAAGATCGCATTTATTATGCAATGACGGAATTTTTTTTCACTTAAGTTATTCAAGAAACAAGACTAAAGGGATAGGATCAACAGGGTTATGCCTCAATTTATCCCTGGGAAGAGGTTTGTTTTCAAAAATCATCCCAAACCATTCCGCAAAATGAGAGAATTTTAGCTTTCAGATAAAATGACAAATCTGATACTTACATAGTCGTGTCTGGAATAAGTTGGACCTCCCGAGGTCCGTTCTCCACTGTAGCTGGCTTTCGACCTTTCTGTTTAGTTTTGTGTTCAGCTTTCTTTTAGAAGCTTTCTATTTTCTTTAAGAACCGATTGAAATCGCCAAGGAAATTGACTCAGCTATAAAAGTTATTCCTTTATAATCACTTTCAGTAGCTCCACTCTTAATCCTTTGAAAGTTGCAGTTCAGCATTATTTTTTTTTATTTTACCTTACGTAAATATCTTCTTGGAGCTTTACAAGCTCTTGGAATGAGATGGCATCCTAAATCACCAAAATGAGATAGTATATCAGAATTTGATGTCATATATATGGCTATAATATACTTCGGAATGTAAAAACGAGGTGTCCCGAAAGACCTTAGGGTGATTTATCGAGCCAAACTTAATAGCCCTCGAAAAGAAATAGATTTGTGGATATATTTTCCGTAGTTTTTTTTTTTTTTTAAGTTGGTCTTTGACATAAGATATAACGTTTTAGGTTAATAATATATTAGTGGCTGTTCTTCCGTACAATGCGTCTCCTTTTGAGAAGAAGGAAGAAAGCCAATTTTATCAATCTTTCTACTGATCGTAAATATGAATACTGCATAAAAAGCAGGTAGTTTTAAAAACATGCTGAAACGAAAAAAAGAAGACTTACAAAGAGTTTGACTTTGAACTTGCAATTATTTCCAATAGGCTAATTAAAACGGACTACTGTATTTGGGAAATAATCGTTCAGTTTAACCGTCACATTGAAGAAACGACATGGATGGTAATGGATTTGAAATAAAGTGTTGAAATATTTCTGAGAGTTGAAAAACACCCAAAAAAACTATGTATGCAATACGAGGAACAAATAATAGACTTCCAAGCTAGAGTAACCTCACCTCTCACAAAGATAAAAAAAAAACAAATAATGCATATTCGCAACGATAATTTTCTTATTCAAAACTACAAGTTACACAAAATGAAAAAAAGTGTGCGAAAATATCATCGTGCTCTATAGGAAAGCTCATCTCAATTTTTATTTCAGTAGTGAGCAAGAATTTGTACGGAAGAACATAAGCTACGTTTTACAGTTTGTCAGATAACAATTTATTTAAGTGCTCAAACAAAAACTGTGTAGATCTTCCAAGACTGTGGGAGGAAAAAATGAAGAGACTTGTGAATATTCTGGTTGTACGTTCAACAATCTTCATCAGCAGTTTTGGTAGCAGAATCAGCAACCCGAGGTTGGCGTGGTCAGTGAGATTGTATCAGAGGTGGCCAGGCTCGAATTATTTTAAGATACTTCATTTTTTTCCAAGTTTTGACGCTAAATTCGATAATGATTGCCTGGATTTCTGTCCCATTTATTTCTGCACATTTGATTGTCCAGGATGCTAGATGACAATTCTTCTTTCGTTTTCTTTTTGTCTTAGTTGATTGACACTCTATAAGTTTAATTTAGAACAATCAATTGAGAAAAAAATGTTCTTTTTTACTTTATCCCAAGTTATCCTGATCTATGCAAATTAGCCATTGTTATAATATACCCTGTAAAGAATGAATCACTGTCTTAAATGAGAATTTCACATGCTGTCATGATGTCCTCTTATATTGCCATAGGTTTGATACGATCAACCCTTGGAAAACAACGAATCTTCCCAAAGTCATTACCTATCCAGATAATTTTTTCAGGCCTGAAAATGTTGATGTGCCAATTTTGAGAAAACATTATCCAGCCGTTTTCGAGAAACTTTCGAATTTGTGGGCGTCGATCTTCGTACATCTGTCTTCAATCGCAATATGGTGTACCTAGTATTTTACCGTGTTAAACAGCAAAATAGCTTATATATATATATATAATATATATATATATATATATATATATATATATATATATATATATATATATATATATATATATATATATATATATATATATATATATATATATATATTATATATATATATATATATATTATATATATATATATATATATATATATATATATAATATATATATATATATATATATATCATCTGAGGGATTATGATCAGGTCAAAGGCCTTCTCAATGGTATCTGCGTTAATGTCTTGAGTAGGATCTCCAAGGCCAGACGGATATGACACAGTGTTTGATGCTCTAGTTCTTAATGTTGGAGGTCCAACGTTTGACCTCTTGGTTTTTGCATCTCGTCCCACGAAGCTAATATTTGCATATGTTTTCTGCTTGTTATTAGCACTTCTTCGTCTTTTTGATAAGGAAATGTCATCTTCATCACCTTCTGAGTATAACAGCTCTATTTCACCACTACTGTCACTGCAAACCTTATGGCTTTTGCATCTCGTCCAAGTGCATGAAACTCGTTCTATGGAGCGAAGTCAGGGTCTAGGTCAGAATCTTCAAGGTAGGACATTTTGGGATCTTTAGCCAGGGTAACCAGGATTTCATCCTCTTTGAAACTCGCTTTTTTTGTGCCATTGCAGTGTATAAACAAGATAAAGAGTAATAAAATAGTTTTATGGCATTTCTATCACGTGACGCGTTTCTATAGCATGCATTAGCAAATGAAAACGAACAAAGCAAACTTGTTCAAACATTTCCTGCCTTGTGTAGCTGCTTACCTATGCAAAATACAACGAACTCCCTCCGTCAGATGCCACAGCCTGGATATTTCTGAAAATACACGGGAGATAGATTTTTTGAACTGCATAATAAACCTGAGACGCAAGATTTCATTTTATCTGGGGTGTGTTAGACTCCACCCGACCAGGTAAGAGACAAAAGAATTTACAGATGGCTTTGGTAAAATGTTCAGCTACAAAATTTGATTTACTACAGGTTTTCCTTGTATCAAACCTAGAACCAAAAATGCTGAATTGCACTATTTTTCGACACTACGGTATTAAGATGCTCGTAAAATCAATTCCCAAGAGTATTAGCAAAGCCGCAAGTGGTCGTGGATTTTAATCTACGCAACGGTAAATTTTTTTTATTATAAATGCTCATTACAGAATAGTTTTACTCACGAAAGGTTCTCCTCAATTTATAAAGCAGTCAAATTCTGGTTTTCATAGGAGAAGAAAAAAAAGAATTCCCGGACAAATCATGCTCGTCTGACAAAATACCCTTGAGGAACTGTTGAGTAAAAGGAGGAAGGACGTTGTCACGAATGACGCTATTCAAGAATCCAGTCACGTATAATGAACCTTCAACAAGATTTTGTTTTTTTTTTTCTTTAAGATTGTTCAAAGCTTCAGTCACTAGTGTAAAGAAACTATGTTGTCCCGTAGGTGAAATGGAGTTCTAATTTCCTGTTAAAACAATTTTGATTTATTTTGTTAATTATTATTAAGCCATATTTATTTTTAGTTTAAATAGTAAATTGAACAATAAAATATTGTCTGGAATCGTAAACAACTTGAGAATTTTGTACTTATTGTTTGATGTAGGGCACAATAATGTCAAACTTTGCCGCGTCGTTTATAGCAGTTTTCAAAGTTCCTACTACCTACTGCTACTACTAACAACTCTCTGCAGCACATGTAGCACTGTAGCTCTGTAGTGCTAAAGTACTGTGCTTCTGTTTTCCTTCTGCAAATATTACAGTGTACGCGATAGTCTATCGACACTCATTATCTCTCTCAAAAAGCATGTTCTTATATTTTTGGTTCACTTAACTTCTCCTCGAGTGAATGAAAGCATAAATGAATGAAGTGCTGTCGTTTATCCATGGAAGCATATCCTGATACATGGTTTTCAATGTCTTTAAGTGCCCTTGTGTTTAAATAGGTTATTCTTCTTTTTATTTATTTTTTTACTTCTTCTTCTTTTTCTGTATATTTGGCATTCTATATATTTTGGTGTATTTTCTATTTATTTGACATATATTTTGGCATTTATTTTATTTGTGCAACGAACGTGACGCGTGGTCGTTTAGAATCACACCTACTCAGTGATAGCAGTGTGACGGTGATGGGATCTGCCACTGGATCCGGGTGTAAGATCTTATCCCTGTTTGAGACCAGCTTGTGGTGAGTCACGCTGCGTAGCCCAACTTGTCGTGACTGCCATCTCACATGTAAGAGGGTTTTCTGTCCGTACCGGGGTCTAGCTCAGTTGGTCTCCTGCTATCTGGGACCGCGTCCGGTTTGAACCATCGTAGCCGAGTAGTTAGAAGGCTAGATTTGAAATCCTTTGTCCATGAGGACAAAGTTTCGAGTCCTAGTGTTGCTGGTTATTTGGTTTGGAACTGGGTCTGTGACATGACTCTGTAAGCTCAGCCTGAGTCGACCCGGCTCTAAATCGGTACATGATGAAATCTTGGGAAGGTAAGCAGGAAGGGCGTGCGAAAGCACAGGATGGTTGGCCCCTAGTCCACCATTGCACTTCCTGGTTGAAGGGCCACGAAACGGACATCAGCACCGCCGGTAGGGACTGTAAAGTCCAATGCCGTAGTCTTTACTTTTTACTATGTCTGGCCGATAATAAATAGATAATAGTAACATGCCTAGCACAGCTCCAAAGCTATGTTGGTCATGGCTGAAGAAGCAAATATTGTAAAGAGTGAAAAGAGAACCTAAGAGTGTTTTTTTTCTGTATGTCTGGTCTACTACTTTTTTGCAGTTAAAGCAGGGAGCGTAGCAGTTGCCTCTTCATGATCAGTCCAGAGCCCCAGAAGTATCTAAAAATTCGTTCTCTAAGTGTTTTTTTCGTTATTTTGATCTTTTAATTACTTGTAATTCTTCTCTCTCTTTATATTTCGTTACTTCGTCTTATTTTATCTGTATATTATGTCTGATCTTTGATGAATAGATAGTAGTACCATACACAGTACAGCTCTAAAGTTGTGTGAGTCAAGGTGGAAAACTAGAATTTTGCAGAAAGTGAAAATGAAGTTTTTCTCTTAGTATCATGCTTTCTAATTTTTTGTTATCATATTAGGGAGCATACCTCGTCAAGACGAATCTAAATCTCAGAAAATTTGTTAAATTTGCGCAAAGAATTTTAAATTTTTTTTATTTCGACCCTCACTCCTTTAAAAAATCATCTAACGCACTGTTTTTCTGATGGTAGAATCTACTTGTTACTGTTTATATTGCCTATGCTTCCTTGTGTTCAAAATCCATGAAAATGCTAATCTCTTAATATCGTTTCTAGGCTTTGGGATTTTTCACCGTTTGTCTTTGGCTCATTCCATTTGTTTTTTTAATTTCACTTTCTGCTAATGAAAACGTCTTGCCAACTCTGGCAGAAAATGCAGACCATGCAGGTAAGTCCACAGACTCTTGAATTTAATCGTGTGAAAGTCTTCTTTTTTCAGATTATCACGTTATATAAATTTTCCTTGTTTAAAGTAATAGCTAGTGTAAAATTTCTATTCAAGTCAAGACAACTGGGCCGTCGATATAGATAGGACTACACTCAAATAGCTGCTGAACTTTTCTAAGCATTCTCGTTGGAACTTTGACTCTACAACTGAGCCTCTGATTGGCTCTTGATGAAGCACTTGATTGGCTCTTGACTTGTACTCTGCAAAGAAGAGCTTCAGGGCTGTCCCTCCCCTCTCCGTCCCCCTGCTCGATATTTTTTTATTAACTATTTTATGCTATTAGTAACCGATATTCTAAAAAAAAGGTGTTTGATAAACACACGTACATCAAAAGTATCGGAATTTGATGACAGTTTTCAAATATATTAAATTCATCATGTTTAAAACTGCCCATCAAAATGTACAGTAAAGGCACAGTAAAGAGCGAACCACAGCCCATAGTAACCAAAAGTTAAAAAACACGTTTTGAAAAAACTGCCTAGTGAAAAAAATTACCATCTGACACTGACTCAGAAATGGAAACTATTATTTCGGTTCATCTTAAAATTGAAAGTTTATTGCGAAAAGAAATTTATGGTGATTTCGAAAAAAAAACCTCAAACTCCTCGAAAATGGCGTGAGGAGTGTTCCATTGGAATCAGAATGGTCGAAAAACTTGTACTGATAAATTAAAGTCCCCCTCCTTGAACAACAAGGAAAGCACTTTTTGCATCGGTAGCACTTATCTGTCTCCCGTTTTTTTTCCCGTTTTTTTTTTTTTTTTTTTTTTTTTTTTTTTTTTTTTTTTTTTTTTTTTTTTTTTTTTTTTTCAACAGGCCTACCAGAACATCATAGACAGATGCGTAATGACTCATTCAAAGAATATTTCTCATATATACGTGCTTTTTATAAATTCCGCCATCAGTAAGTGCCATATGGCATCAAAATGACACTTTTTGTGCCATCTCTTAAGGGGTGGCACTAGCAGGCTACCAGAACATCGTAGACACATCTTATATAGCTCAAATAAAAGATATTGCTCATATCTACGTGCTTCACATAAATTCCACCATCAGCAAGTTCCAAATGGCACTAAAAACGGCACTTTTGGGGCCGTGTCTCAAGTGGAAAAGCTGGGGCTATTGGGCTAGCAGAACTTATAAGAACCATATTTAATAGCTCATTTGAAAGCTATTGCTCTTATATACGTGCTTTTTTTATATCAATTTTACCATTCGTAAGCGCTATATAGCACTGAAGACAACACTTTTGGTGCCACTTCTTAAGTGTAAAAGCTCTGAAGCACAAAACCGGTACTATTTTAATAGTTATGTTCCAGAACCCTTAACTGGAGGTTTACAAGAACCCTTCCCGTATACTCCCCCTCCCAGGCCCCTTAGTAAGTTTCATAAATCGTCTGCTCATCAGTAAGCTACTGAAGCATTAGCAGGCTACCACACCGTCGTAGATAGTAAAAAATAGTAAAAATAGTAAAAAGCTATTGCTTATGTTTACTAGGTTTTTAAAAATTCTATTATCTATTAGATTTTACGGATTTCAATGTTAACTAGTTTATGGGGAGAATTTGAAATGAACTCTTTGTCATGGTTGAAGCATTAGCTGCAACCTAGTAAAGAGCGAACCACAGCCCATAGTAACTAAAAGTTAAAAAATGTTAAAACGGTCTTTTTTTTCTTCTTTTTTTCCAGGCCTAGCGGGTTACTAGAACATCATAAAAAGATGCTTAAAAGCTCATTCAAAAGCTTTTTCTCATATGTATGTGGTTTATATAAATTCCGCCGTCTGCGAATGCCATATGGCACTAAAAAAGCACTTTATGCCGTTTCTCGAGGTGTGGGGCTAGCGGGCTACCAGAACATCTTAGATAGATTTTTGATAGCTCATATTAAAAATATTGCTCATATTTACATTCTTCCTATAAATTCCGCCATCTGCAAGTCTCAAATGGCTTTAAAAACTGCGCTTTTGTTGCCATGTCTCAAGTGGAAAACTTGGGGCTAGTGGAATACCAGAACTTTTTTTAGAGTGATGTTTAATGGCTCATTTGAAAACTTTCGCTAATATCTACGTGCTTTTTATCATTTCTACCATTCGTAAGTGAGATATAGCACTGAAAACAATACTTTTGATGCCGCTTCTTAAGTGGAAAATCTTGGAAGCATAAAACGGTATCATTTTAATAATTATGGTCCAAACCTCTTAACTGAAGGTTTACAGGAACACCTCCCGCAAAGTCCTTCTTGAGGCCCCCTTAATAAGCTACGCAATTAAAGTCCTACAAACACCAATATATTAAATTACATTATTAGAGGCGTGGTTCTGTTTGTACAGCGCTGGACTTCAAATTAGATTATCATGCGTTCGATTCCAGTTTGGATTTTTTTTCAATCATGGTTTGTCCCTTTTTGTGATTACTTTTTAGATAATCCACTATTTTTGCAAACGTGATGCACTCATTTCTTTAAGGCATATCCCGTGAAGGCTGATTTTAAACATATTACTCATATCTACTTACTTTTTATCAATTTTACCATCCGAAAGTGCCATTTAGCACTAAAAACAACACTTTTGGTACCACTTCTTAAGTGGAAGAGTTTGGAAGCATAAAACAGTACCATTGCAATAATTGGGGTCCAAAGCCCTTAATTGGGGGCTTATAAGAACCCCTCACATATACTCTCCCTTTATACCCTCTTAGTAAGTTTCATAAATCGCCTACTCATCTTAAAAGTAAAAGATTATTGCGAAAACAAATTAACTAAAACTAAAAATTTTCAACTAAAAGTCTGCCAAAAAATAAGCTTGATTGATCAACAGTTTTGAATTGAACCTTTAAACTTCACTCTGTGATGAAGCCTGTGTGCTGATTATAACGGCGGTAATTGAGGGGAAGGGATGTCCTTGCCCCCTTAGTTTTTTGCTATTGCCTAGGTTTTGAAAAACACCTTGTTTTTGGTCATTTCATTTCAAAAGGCACTTGTCTCATTTAAAAAAATGGGGGAAACAACCGAAAGTGCACTTTATGGGAATATGCTATCAAGTCAAATTTATAAAAAACGATTAGGTATAAATATAAGCTTTTAAATGAGCCCTTAAACAGCTCTCTTTTGTTACAGTAGCCTTCTAGTTTCTGCTAGTCAGTAGGTGATTTATAAAGCCCTGTCTTCATTATGGCTTTTTCAGGCGAAGTCGGCCGAGTAAAAACAGCTTTTTAGTCATCGAAAAACAAACGTTCCTGAAAAATATGTAGTGTTTTGTGAAGTATGGATAATGAACTTTATGTTATAGACTAAACGTTTTTCGTAGCTGTCAAGGTTGTTTGCAGTATTTTCTAGAGGTTTCTTAACTCCCCTAGATCTGTGATAATTAGAATTTATATTAAAAATAAGTTTTCAACTGAAACTAAGGAGTGACATTAAAACTTAAAACGAACATACATTATTCCGTATAAATAAAAAAGATCAGCGTTGTTTCTACCTTAACTTTCAATAAAAAACGAACAAAGATTAATTTTAAAAAACAAAGTTTTTCCGAGGGAAGTAAAGAGCGAAGTTGAAACTTAAAACTAAAGCAAAAATTATTACTTCGCTAGCCACTTTAATATATATCAATAAAACTAGCATAAATAAATCAACTAATTAGGTTTCCCTGTGCTTTTAGGATTATAGAAAAGTAGCGCTTGACTGAAAACACATAATAATATAGAAGTTTTGGTACAGTAAAAGCAAACCAATTAAGGACACTTTTACAGAATAAAAATATTATCAATCCCTTTTAGGATCAATCCCTTTTAAGATAAACCAACAATCCATTTTAAGATTGTTGGTTTATTTTTTTTTACGTTTAATTTGGTAACACTTCTGCACAATGGCTCAGTTCAATGACTGGCTCTTGTTTTGGTTCTGAAAAGGACATGTCATGATTAGTTTGTACACAAGTTCGATGTAAAGCCATCTTGATAGTATTAGGACTATAGACTAGCTTTAGAATTTGTGTCATAGCTTGAAATTCACTGTTGTATAGAGAGAAATATTCGGATTTCCAGAGTTCATATTATGTCTTATTTGATCTTCATTTCAAATAATTCTAAAGAATATTTCTTACAATTTAATACTGTATATTTCTCACTATTGGTTTTACAGCTGGTGAGACCAAAATGATACTCGATAAATCAATCCAATATTTCTGTTTGCTGTTCAATTACTTCGCGGTTATTAAAAAAAATATTTAATTTTACGCTTATGTTTTTAAGATAATTTTAATTCTATACTGAAAGTTACTGATGTCACAACTGGTGTAAGACTATGAAAAGCTTTATAGATTCGTTTATTGTTGTCAGGCTACATACTCACTTTTGACTCTTAAATCAATATTCCTGTTTTTTATACTTGACTTTTGTGTTTTTAATAAAGCGCTAGTTTTCTATAATCCTAAAAGCATAGGGAAACATAATTAGTTGGTTTATTTTTACTAGTTTTATATATATATATATATATATATATATATATATATATATATATATATATATATATATATATATATATATATATATATATATATATATATATATATAATATATATATATATATATATATATATATATATATAATATATATATATATATATATATATATATATATATATATATATATATATATATATATATTATATATATATATATATATATATATATATATATATATATATTATATATATATATATATATATATATATATATATATATATATATATATATATATATATATATATATATATATATAATATATATATATATATATATATATATATATATATATATATATAATATATATATATATATATATATATATATATATATATATATATATATATATAATATATATATATATATATATATATATATATATATATATATATATATATATATATATATATATATATATATATATATGATAGGCTGTGAAGTAAAGTAATATTTTTTGTCTGTTTTAAGTTTCAACTTCGCTCTTTCCTTCCCTCGGAAAAACTTTTTTTTTTTTAATTAATATACTGAAAGAATCGGCTTTTCATTGTGATTCTAAATTCATAAGAATATTTAATTTTAAAGTTACCCAAAAGAAATGACGATCTGGAAAAAATTTGTCTCATTTTAGAAAAAAGGGGAAACAACCCTAGAAGGGCAAGTGATTTTAATTAGAATTAAACCATCGAGTTCGGTTTATAAAAGAACTCCATTGCAGAGGTTTAAAGCCCCTATCTACGAAAATTTGAAACTGTATTTTTTCAGTGAAAATTAATCAAGGATATTTTTCATCTTTTTTTTACCAGGGATGATCGTACTGAATCAATTGTCCTAGAATATCGGAGAAGACCCATTAGAAAGATAGTGGAAAGTTTTATAGGCCTGTTGAATAGCGAAAAAATATCGTACCACAATGTGTAGATGGAGAATTTTGTTTAAAGCCTCCAAAAGTGTGCTTTTATGCCCAAATCGCCTAACTATTCATGAGCCTTCAGGCAAATATAGAAGGAGATTGGGAGGACGGGGTAGAAATTGATCTCTAATCCACCTTGACCCCTGGAAATGATTTTGGACTGTGCCTGTAATGTTGGTAGTGAGGGTCAAAGTACTTCTCTTATTTTAGACAATGTTTGTCTACACAACATGAAAGGTTACATTCTTATGCCTACCGAGAAGAAGTTGGAGGAGTGGAGTAGGGGGGGGGGGGTCCTGAGAACTGCCAGGATATAACTCGGGGGATGGGCAAGTGCTGCTAGGAGCTTTATTTTGAGTGAAATTTAAACGGGAATATTTATTATTTTCCTATCTATGTGAATTGCCCCCCTCCTACTGGCGTCCACGGGGATCATCCCAAAGACTTGTTAAAGAATTTGCCTCGAAAACAGCGGAATGATGACCCTGTTACTGTTCTTTGATATTTCAGACCCCCTCCTAATAAATATTTGGAAGGGTGCATATTTTCAGGAATTGTCGTTATTTTCGAAGCAATGTTTTATTGATATGAAAATTGAATGCAAACTTAACTGGGGTTGAAGGAGAGAGTAGTAGCCCTCCTTGACATTTAAGAGAGCATTGGATCAAGCAGATCGTAGTAGAGAACGGTAAGTGAAGAGTGACCCTTGTTAATAAAATTCAATATATATATATATATATATATATATATATATATATATATATTATATATATATATATATATATATATATATATATATATATATATATATATATATATATATATATATATATATTAACCGCAGATGATGTTAACTTCTACTTGATGTCATGTCGTTACCATAGGTTTGATACAACCACACTGGGAAACATATAGGAAGGATGACACTTTTGCCACGTTTCTTTACAACCATTTCATTTAACAGAAAACTATGGTCAGCAAGCGCATGCAGGAGGATTGAACCGTCTACAATCCACTGAATCTGGCACAGTAAAAATCAATTGCACGTTTGAAAGTCGTTGTCCAAGTGAAGCAGCACGTTATTAACATCATCCTCCACTTCTCGCATTTCCATATAAACTTTGGTATAGTTGTTTGTGCCTCGCAACATTTATTCCAACAGATCCATTAGCCATCCCCCCATTTAGGGTAAAACTTGGTTAGCTATTACAAATTGAAAGAAACTAAATTATAAAAAAACTAAATTAAAATAAAAAGCGACATTGTAACTTAAAATGAACAGAAAATAACTTAAAGTTTCACTTTTTGTCCTAATTCCTCAAGAATGACTTCTTAGAAACATAGGGAATTAAATTGCAATAAGAAGTATTTTTATAGCATAAATACAGTTTAGCGTACACAGCGGGTGAGGAATGGGCAGCCCCTTCATACACGGAATAAATCCTATGGGTTTTAAGTTTCTATGTTGTTCCGTACTTTGATTGGAAAAAAGGATTGTTTATTTTCTAATACCTTAAATTAAAGGAAGAAGACGAAGAGTACAAATATCCTTTCGCCTTTTCGAATGCTTTCAAACCAGTTTTTAGACATAAAGTAGTTTTTGAGGAATCCATCATATGATTCAAAAAATTTATACAAGAAGATTTATTTTCTAACTGCTCCTACGAGCGAAAAGATGAGATAGAGCGTACTTAAAAAAACAAACAAATTAATGTAGAAGTTTCTAAGCATCTTGGGAACCAAATAAGAGAACAGATTGATTGACAAAACTATCTTGTCAAAATTTCAGTTTGACAAAAATAGCACGTAAAGCCTTTTGAATTACCTTAGCTTAACTAGTTGTTACCCCCCTCCTCAAATGATTTTTAGCGATGGCTTTTATGGGTAAGGATTATTTTTCTCTCTGGGGGTAAATTTTAATTAAAAATGGATATTACGGCTTTCCTTTTTATAATAGAAAAAGAAATAAGCTCAAGTTATGTGAAAGAGTATGGCAATAAGCAAAAATGTTACAATAGCTGTTTTAAATTTAGCATATCTGAGACAGAACTAAAGTTGAAATCGCTGGGCAGTGTAATGAGGTTTGGATCTTATTGAATGGAAGCTGAATCAGACTTTCACGTGAGGGGGCTTGAAATCAGGACCGGATTTAGGTGATTCGAGTAATCGGGTGCCATGGCGCCCCGTATTTTAAAGGACCCTGCGCTACTACCAAAATGAAAAAAAACAAACTTCAAAATTGGAAAGAAATTGCTTTTGATGATAAAATATCATAACAATAATGAACTATTCAAATAGTTAAAAATGTATTTATTTTTAGCACGTAATGTGGCACTAATGTGGTTATTATTTGACATTTGATTAATATGAAATTTGAAATATATATATATATATATATATATATATATATATATATATATAATATATATATATATATATATATATATATATATATATATATATATATATATATATATATATATATATATATATATATATATATATATATATACTGAATCTGAATTCTATTTAAATATTTAATGTATAGAGAGGGCCTCGCAACAAAATTCAATCAGGCCCCACCCCTTTTTGATCCGGGTCTGCTTGGAATCTAGCACTGAATAAAAAAAAAGCGAAAAAGACATAAGTACCGTGAAGTACAGGTGACCATTAATTATCCTAAACTAAGCAACTATCAACATATTGAGAAGAGCGCAGTAGTAACTAATTACCATAATATGCTCTGTTAAGTGTAGTGGGAACTAAATACAGTCTGATTTGATAATGACAGTCGCTTTTATATATAATCCTTAATAAGCAAAATATTTGGTGGGATAGTTTTAACTTAAGTATTTGCCTTGACTTTTTATTTCATAATATTACTCTTTGATTTTTAATTTTACCTAAAAAGAACGATCTTCGTTGAATCGGGGGACAAATGTTTTCCGTGAGATATGGAGAATTTCGGGGAAATCCCCAAAACTCCGGAGAAAGTGGAAGATCAAATTTGGATATGTTGTCTTAAGTGACAAACATTTTCTCGTCTTATAATGTTTTCGGTGCACTTTTTTTTCTAATAAGTATTTGGAAGTAAAAAGAGACGCTACTGGTTGAAGAGAAAGAAGTCAGATTTTAATAGCATTCCGTCGCCTTTAGTACAGCTTGAGGATCTTATTTCTCTTTCCTTTCATCTGTTTTTTTTTTTTCTGTATAGACAATAAGTTAAAGGAACCGAGATACCGAAATTGAATTTAAAGGCAAAGAGAAATTGATTACCAGGTATTTCATTATGTTTACAAAACCCATCGCGTCTTAGAAATTATTTATGAAAATATGTTTTTCTTTTTCAAATAAAAGCAAAGGGCGATGGTAAAACTTTAGACGAAACAGAGCATTCCCAATATATAAGGGGAGATGCAACACCCTCCCCATCAACCCTTTACTCTTTATGATAAAATTAGGCTTCTGTTTTCTTGAAATTTATGGTAAAGTTATATTTTCAAAAAGGCTTTCACAAGCAAATTTTGCAAAATTAGCGGTTCTTGCAGAATAAATTAATAGTGCAATAAATAACAAACATTAGAAAGGAAGTGATTTAAGAAGAAGAAGCCAGTGTTGAACATTTATTGCATATAAGACTGTTGAAGCCAAATTGATTGTTCTTATGTATTTAAACAGAATTAATGGAGCCAAATGTACTTATGTATTAAAAACAGAATTCATGAAATTTTTATCAATAGACTTTCTTTAGACGTTCTACTGAAGAATTAAAATTTGACACTGCAATTTAAATTGTCGACAGAATTTGAACTTTACTCGAAATTTGTTGACCAACCATAGTTTTGTGCAATAATTTGTCAATAATATGGTTGCCAAAATATCTGGGATGGACGAGGAATGACATTTACAATGATAAGGATTGAAAATATTTATGATATTTGGTCTTCTATTGGGCTTAAGCCACCCTAACCCTCATTCTGTGGACATTATTACTTACTTAGTTTACTTCTTTGTACTTGGATCGGGATACAAGCTATGTAGCTCTCCCTGGCGACAGGGTCTGGCAGACTTTTGAATCCACAGGTTACGGTCTCGGGTTAATGGGGCAATAATTTCAAGCCATGAAGGTCCCATCTGCGACCATGTCTCCGGAATCCGCCAATTGGCTCGAGGTCAGATTTGACTGTGTTAAACCAAGTTTGACGTTCTTGAAAATAGATGTATCGCATTTCATGATTTTCTCAAAAGAACCTTTCAGTGTTCTATTTTGTGTAACTGTTAGTAATTTCAAGTAAATCTATGTTTAGGTCATTTATAAAAGTACTTTTGTTATGTTGTCTTAAGACAAAATTAAGTTTTTTCTTTTGGTGAAATATTTTTTTTTTTTGTGACGATACTTTCATTTAATAAAATCTTTCAAGTATCTTTATGCCGAAAGCTATTTTTGCTGAAGACATTGTATGTAAATTTTGTTATTGCAAGGTGCGAATTTAATTCGTGTGCTCGTATTCTGGACAAACAAGTTTTTTTATGTTAAATAAGATCACACTTCTTGCAGAGACTTTCGTCAAGAAACGACGTTCTTGAGATTAGGAGGGGGGGCTAGGGGGACTCTTCATGTCTCCAATAAAACAGCACAATAATAAGGAAATCCAGTCACCAGGGTCCTGCACTAGGATCCCATCACTAAGCATCAGAGGGGCAGCTCCTGGCCAAGGTGCATGGCAGCAAAACTGCCTAGTCGATCGACGGTAGATTATAGTTTAGTCAATAAAAGTTGAGATTGGAAAAATTTTGATTGTTTTTGCTGGGGATTGGTAGCCCCGGTGGTAGATTGCCAGGGAAGCAACTGAAAAAAATTTAAATTCGTGTTGAAGGTTTATAGCGGATGCTTGAAACTAAAGAGTATGGGTAACTTCGAAGAGTGGAAACTGGCGCTGGTATCGAAAAAAAAAAAATTAATGTTGCTATATATTTGTTGATTCTTGGCATTTTTTGAACTTCTTAGTTTTTTTGTTTTTTTTTTTCAGAAATTGAGCTCAGAAACTTATTACTACACTAATTTTGAAGAAATGCCCAACGCTAGATGGTGTTGGTGATTTTTTTTTGTCGACACTAGCGCCAGTTTCCACTCTTGAAAGTTACCCATACTCTGTGCATCACACCTCCATTCCAGGTTTTCAAATGTGTTGAATATAGTGGTAAAGATTTCATCAAGATCCCGCCCCTTTTGGGGGTATTTTTCTTCTTTTATCTCATATGAGCCAATTTGTGCGTGTTTAGATTTAAATTTGTTGTTTACTTTTTATACAAAAAAAAACAAAAAACAGTTGCTTGTTGTTTTTTCTAACACATTTAAAAATGCAAACAAAAATCAGCGCTTCGGACATATAGGACCATTTGAACCTTTTTAGTGTTCTACACAAGATATTGTAGAAAAATGATTGGTAAAAAAACTTATCATGCACAAAAAATTAGGATAGTTCTTTTCAATTTACGCCCATGATAAATGAAATCAGCGCTCTAGATCTTTTTTCTAATGGAGAAAAATATTTTATATATTTTTTGGTTTTTACCATTGACTTTAGACAAATGGCTGTCAAGGACCTTAGATTGTGCAAAGAATAAGTCCTTTTTAATATTCAATTCGTACGATAACTTTCTATACTGGAAAGCACTTCAGTGAAAGCTCTCTGTTTTTGACTGCTTGAAAAATGTTTGATAAAATCTTTGAATTAGAATGTATTTCTTTCTCACGTAAAATAAATGTCAGGGAAATTCCAGAGAAAGGAAAGAGGTAGTCTTTTGAGATATATGACAATCTCTTTCTTTCAAGCTTTCTTGAGTGTAAGTTGCCAAGATACTTTTTCAACATGGCTGAATCCAAAAAGTTTTGCTCTGCTGTCATTTTGGTGAAATTAACGGAGAAATATCAGTTTTGACTTATGTCTCTGAAGTCAACTCCATAGCTAAATCATTACTTATAGGCAAGATTTTAAAGATCATCATTTTAAAGATTTTATTAAGTTTTAAAGTTTTTCAGTTAATTTCCGTTTTCATCATTTGTATTAGAGTGAATTTTGCTTTTGTCATGGTGAAGTTTGTGAATTTAGTATTGAATAAGAGACGAAAGAAAACATAGGTGAGAAACGATGTTTGGCAAATGTAGGCAAGTTGGCTTCGATCTGATATGATAATTAGATGGCAGCAAACTCAAATTGTGGCAAACACTAGCATAAAGTATTATTAAACTTTGGAAAAACATAAAAAAAAACAGATTTCAATTAAAAGCTCATATGAACTGCAGCCCTGCTAAGAATTAATTTCTAACCAAAGGCACTGTATGTCTTTCCCTTGCATAATGCAGACATCCATTTTCTTTTACATGGAATTTGAATAACTTTGCGTTCAATAAACTTATTGCAATTTCTATTTTGAAGTTTTTGTTGTCTAATAATCAATTGCAATTATAGAATTCGTTCAAAAGTACTAGTTGAAACCTATCGTAATTACTTATTTGCTGCTTCAGGGCTCAATAAGCTGCATTCTATCCTCTATTTGATCGAAAATTCTTGGAATATTTATCTATTAACAAGCAAGTATCCAAGATTTTATTCCGGGTGTGGGGGGGGGTGACTGATAATGGGGGGGGTACAAATAGAAAAAAATGAAACAAAAGTAAAATATCACTATACAACTATGACGACGTAACTAGAGTTGAAGAAGTCAGCTCCATGCATGTCTTAAAATCTTTTGATTGAGTTTATTCATAAGTTTAACAACGGCTATATTAGGATCTGCTGTGCACAAACTTTTGATGAACCTTGTATTCCGTGTCAAAATTGGATATCTCAGTAGATATTTTGCGAAACGGAAGAAAGTGGAGCGGATTTTCAATTTATCAGCATTAGTAAGATTCTTCCAGAAGGGTGCAATGTAGAGGATGTGGGGAGAGCAACAGTGTTGTACAGCGTTGCAAGATAACGGTGATTGAAACTAATCTTAGCAGAGACTATGGAAGCATATGAAGCGTATATGCGGCGTTGATGCCTTCTGTTAGGAGATGACGACTGCGAGAAATGTTATTTCCAATGGGAATACCAGGGTAAATGACTCGGTCAGAAGGGCAGATGTTTCAATTTCTAAGTACAATTTCATGAGGAAGTGGGCTTTCCAGTTAAAAAGCACTACGTCGGACTTGTCAGCCTTAAATTCAAGACAAGATTTTAAGTATTCTGCTTGCAGTTTTTAGAAAGTTTCAGAAATTTTGCACAAAGTTCGGCTGATGTTAAAAATATCATCAGCATAGGTGACTAAGGTGATATTGAAGCCAGAAAGAACGCAAGACATCTCACACTCGTCCTGAGCTTCGAGGACATAGTTATTGAAATAACAAGGTGAGGCAATTGCACCTTGCCTGGCTCATCTCTTAACTGGTATAGTTCTATCCAGTGGCCTTGCCATTTCGTCTTGCTTAGGAGGGATTTTAAGACGGACTCATAGCTTAGCATACATATCCCTTTGAGATCTGATTATAGCCGGATTTACTCCTCTTTTAACAGCCCTTAAATGCACAAGGGGGTGGGTCAGGGAGTCAAAAGCGTGGCGAACATCATGAATCGCCAAGGCGTGTGAACTATCTGTACAAGAAGCATCGAGCAGAGCATTAGCAACAACTGCAAGGCTGTCTGCACATCCAGTGCCAAAGCCAAATTGATGTGGATGCGTATAACATTTTTCTTCAAGCTCTTTTAGGAACAGTAGTTCATAAAGCTTGCATAAGCTAGTTGATACAGTCACGGGCTTGAAAGATGTGCACTAAATGGAGGGTTTTCTTTTTTTTTTTTTTGAATAGGAGAAAGATCTCCCACATAGAATGTTGACGGAACCAAGCCTTGTGTAAAAATCATCTGCAGCAGTAGCGTGAGATGTTCTAAAAGCATAGGACCACTATTTTTGGTATGTAGAGCGTGAATTCCATCTATGCCTCGTGAAGGCTTTGGCTTAAGGCGCATACTAGCATCAGTCGCAGACGTTGCCGATACTGTAAAATCAGATTCAGAGAATGTATGCAAAAATTGGTTAAGCTCTTCAGCATATTTGTGTTCAAGTTGGAGGTCTGGTGGAAAGAATTTGGCATCATAGAAAGAATACTACTCAGATAGATTAACATCAGCATCGGAAAGGGAGGTTTTTGGGATCCTTGGACGGAGCGTCGACCAAAGGAAATGAGGGTTATCTTTGATTTTTTGAGCTGACTGTTCTGTGATTTTCTTGCGGTGGTTCTGAAGTTCCTTTGCAAACTTTTTTTTTGTTGCGATACGGATGGAATTAACAGGATTGGACCGTGGTCGGTCGCATAATCCATAGATGTAGGCAAAACTTTGCTGAATCACAAGATTGGGATAGACTTTGATTTTCACGCCACTATGGAACTGTTCCTGGATGGCGACGCTTCAATGGAACAGCACAGGATTCTGCTTATTGTAAAGCGTGGCATATCTCTGTACAATAAATATCAAGGAGAATGCGTTTTTCCTCAGCGGACAGCTGTGAGTGCTTGATTAGCAGGATAAACGGTACCTTCATCTTGGAAATGATTGTAGAAATACTATCGCAATACAGTTCTGGGTTGATTAATGACCAATTACGTATATACGATGGATTTGGTGTTTTTGGGTGACTAGTAGGTATCTGAGAATTTTTGTTCGGTGAGAAAGAAAACGATACAGGCAGGTCATCAGATATTAAATAATGACAAAGAACCTTCGGTTAAGAGACATCTAAGGAGGGAGTATGTCTTGGTCTATGGTCTATGTTGGATGTGGACGAGGAATTATGAATGTATGTGAAATCTTGGTCTTTATCAACAACATATAAATGATTATCGAATATTTCACCAATCAGAGAAGAACGGGCAGATGGGCAGATTACAGTTAAAATTTCCAACAATTAGACATACAGAATTACTAGAAATAATGTTCGAAATGCTTCTGCATAACTTTTCAGAGCCAAGAGCAAAAAGGCGCTCAGACGTATCATTATGGCAATCAGTCGGCAAATAAACATTGTAGATAAACATATCATCAACTTTAACAGCAAGAAAGGAATCACAGGATTCTTCTAGCAGCGAACGTAAAGTGGAGTTCACGTAAGTCACAAGACCGCCCGACGGTCTACCACCAGCACTAATTTGCTTTGCAGGAAATGTATAGCAAGTGAATTTATCTCTGGTATCCAAAAGACTAAGGCTTAACTGACTTAAAAGATGCTCTTGTAAGCATATCACATCATGTTTTGACACGAGCTCATCAAGAACTGAAGACTTTTGGACGAGCCCACCGTTGGTGTTTAAAGTTAAGCACCTTTTATTGACACTATGGCCGACTGTTGGCATTTTGACCATGTGCGTTAAGCTGAATCTTGGCTGGACGATTTTTTGGACATATCACACTGTAACGGGTGTGGCCAGCAGCCTTGCGTAAAACACAGAACATACTAGCTCTGCACGCGTTTGAACGGTTAGATACGCGATTGGTGGAGCCACATCGACCACAAATAGCACCTGATTGGTAATTCACTGCTAGGTGACCTACGTCATGACACTTAAAGCATCGACGGGGAAGGAAGAGAAATTCCTGAACAGGCAGACGTTCATAAATAATTCGACAATTATTATCGTAGAATTATCACTCAATTATTGAAATGTTGGGTAATAATTTTATTCAGGTCAGGGACTATAATCCTTTGCCAAAGATTGCAAAATCTGACTAGCTTCACAGGGATTAAAATTCACTGAAAAAGCTTACTGGTTTGATAATGTTAATGAAATATCTAATTTAAGACAGGTGTGTTCACTTAGAACTCTGAATCAATACTTAATGTTAGTTCTTCCTATTGTCGGTCGCACATGCTTTATTCTTTTAACAGTACCTTCAATATTAAATTTGTATATCTGACATTGGAAGAATAGGACATCTGTCTTGAATGAATAATGCTTGATTTCTATAGTAAGAAACCATCAAATTTGTAGAAAAATTAGTATGTATCTTAAGTGACAACGTTTTTTTTTTTTTTAATCTCGAGTAACCAATGAGACATGAGAATGATGATTTCAAGAAGTGTATTTCCTTTTTCCGACCTCCAATCTTCTTTAAAATTGTGGGGTGGGGAATTTTGGGCCAAGGGGATATCCTGAATTTTCAGAAGAGTCCACCATTTTGAGTCCAACTAACTTCCAGACAAAGTGTCCACATTCAAGCTAAATTTTTTCTGGGGGTACCTACAACCAAGGAGTTTTTGGAAGAAGTTTTTGGACTGAGGAACTTTGCAGCCGAGGTGCTAGCAGGCTTCCTAGTTTCAATGAGCGGGGATTTTTCTCCATCATAAAGATTGACCCTTAAGCAAGAATTAAATAAAAACCAAGCTTTTCCTAAAACTAAAAGTAAGGAGCAACATTAAAACTTAATGACCCATAAGCAAGAATTAAATAAAAAACAAGCGTTTTTTAAAGCTAAAAGTAAGGAGCAAGGTTAAAACTTAAAACGAGCATAAATTATTCTATATATGAGGGGGCTTCCCCTTCCTCACTCTTTGCGCTAAATTCTTAAAATTCTTTAGAAATACTTCTCATTCAAATGCAATGGCCCTTGTGTTTGAGTAGTCTTTCTTATAGAATTGTGACAAAAAGTCAAACTTTAGCGTAAAGAGCGAGAGTTGACGAAGGGGCAGCCCCCTCGTATACGGAGTAATTTCTGTTCGTTTTAAGTTTTGAGGCTGCTCCTTAATTTCAGTTGAAACAAACCTGTTTTTAATTTAATTTCTGATCGTTGTTAAAATATACCTGGAAGTTTCCTTCCCTCCCTCTCCCAATAAGAAATACTATATGTGAACAATAGGCCAATTACGTAACTTAGCCCTTTCCCCAGGGAACCCTGGGGGGCAGTGTCATCCCCAAAGGCCTAGTTATTTGACCTTTACACTATACCACATCGAATGGCTGTCTCAAAATTTGGATAGGATGTCCTTTGGGAAAAAAGGGTGTGAGGGGGTTGTTGCCCTCCAAACTTTTTGGTCACTTGAAAAGGGCGCTATAACGTTTGATTTCCTTTCGAATGATCTTTTTTTTTATCTTCTAGGATCGTTGGTTCGAAATGATCACCCCTGGGAAAAAAATGAATAATGCACACACATATATATATATATATATATATATATATATATATATATATATATATATATATATATATATATATATATATATATATATATATATATATATATATATATATATATATATATATATATATATATATTTTATTTAACTTCCACGACGGCGATCTCTGGTTTGCTGAATCTGATGGTGTGATTTTCATTAAGATCTCTTGAATTTCTAGAGGCGTTTTCCCCCTTTTTTGAAAATCAGGTACATTATTCTCAGGCTCATAGCTTTTGAAGGTTAATATTAAAGTTAATGAGTTTTATATATTCGGAATCTGCGTAAAAAGCTAATTCATTCTTTGATGTATCTATTGTTATTAAAATTTGGTGTTTAACAGTTTAGGTTACTATTTGGCCAAGTCGCTCCTTACTTGCAGTTCGTTACAACGAACTGTTTCATCATAGAGCGTATACGATTGGTTGAATACTTTTAACTATTTTTCCACATTTAATTTGTTTTCCATACATTTCAGGGTAGGGAAAATGGTCTTCAAGCAAGGGATTACGGGATAATTATGAATATAACGGAACGACGTAGTTTCGCCATTATTTGTAAACTGTTCATGTGGCAATAGACATAGAATCAAGTTGTTTTACCATCAGATACATAGGAAACAGTTAATCTGTATTATGTTATGAGACAGAGTAATGTAACTTTAAGTTGTACACACTGTAATTTCGGAAATAGATCGTGTTTGAGGTAAAATAATCAAATATTAGCTTCTATACTTGATTTATAGATTAGACAGATTCTACAACAAAACACTTTCTTTGCTCAATATAACAGCCAGCCATTTCGTTATCGTAGATCTTCGAATTGTTTTGAACTAACTTTTGGTCTTAATAACTTTTGGTCTTTCATGTCAAAATTTAAAGCAACAGAATTTTAAATACAAATTCTATTTTTTTTTTAACCAAACAGTGAACTTATAATAAGGTAAATATTTTCAGTTATAGCTTTTTGTGGAGCATATCTGGGAAATCCTCGCTTCATGCTCCAATGATAGTTAGCTATGGCGTGTACATTCTATCTACCTTGATACCGTGTGTTCATGACTTTCAACTCTTGATGGAATCGTTCACCCTACTCATCACTGACTGCACCAAGTTTTTTCAGCAAGTTAACAAGATGGCAATATAAAAAATGCAGTTTGACACTCATGTTGCAACAAACCCTTTTAAACTCTCCAAGAACTGCTGGACAATTTCAGTTTAATTCTCTGCTCGTGTATTTTCATGGAAGCCTTTGACAATGTTTTTGGATGCTAACCAAGCATTTGAAGTTCGATTGTTGTTCCATGAAATGTTTATCTTTTAAGAGCTCCCAACACAGTGACCTTTATCTTTTCAAATTACAGTCTTGTTAATGCCGAAATATGGCACTTGAAACAGTTCACTTCAGTTGGTAAAACTTTAGCAAATTGTTTCATGAGAACCGATTTTATGTAAAGAGGTGGAAATGCAATGCTGTTTCCGTCGACGTTGGACTAATGCAGGATTTTTGGATCACAAGGTTTCAGGTCAAATCTTTGGTGGCCAGTGCGACAGCAACCATTGCTCCTGACGAACCCATATAGACAAAAAAGACAAAAACCTTCCCCATATAGACAAAAAAGTGGTGCTAGAGAATTTTGCATTACTGGCCAAGGAGGTAGCGAAACAATTTAAGGTTAACACAAATGATCAGTTTGTGCATGTTATCATAGGCAGCGCAATCGTGCTGCCTAAGTAGAGAACGATGTTGGCACAATGTATTATTTTTTTTTTGTTGTTGTTGTTTTTTTTTCCATACCAGCGCACTTCTTATCGAAGGAGTTGTCGTAGAAACTTCGAAAAAGGCTCATTCGATTGGAAATTAGAGTGGCTTGTGCTCTTTTTAGTAGTCGAAAGTGATTGGAAGGCAACTAACACCCCTTCCATGCCCACCATTTCCCCAAACACGTCCAATCAAAATTTTGGGATAGCCATTTTGTTCAGCGTAGTTGATTTCCAGATAGAAAATATGTTTTTGGGGAGGACACTCCCCCACAACCCTCAGGGCAAGGTTTGTAAGTTATGCCCTGGGGGCATATAAGGTTTTTATACAATGTGTTGTCGTAGAAACTTCAAAAAGGGCTCATTCGATGGGAAATTCAAAGGGTTAGTGCCCTTTTTAATAGTCGAAAGTTATTAAAGGGCAACTAACCCCCCTCTCACGCCCACCTTTTCCCCAAACACATCCAATCAAAATTTTAAGATAGCCATTTTGTTCAACATAGTTGAAAGTTCTGGGAATTAGGTCTTTGAGGATGACAACCCCCCCCCTCAAAGCCTTCAGGGCAAGGGTTGTAAGTTATGCCCTTGGGGTATATAAGGTTTTTATAGAACGTGTTGTCGTAGAAACTTCAAAAAGGGCTCATTCGATGGGAAATTGAAATGGCTAGTGCCCTTTTTAATAGTCGAAAGTTATTAAAGGGCAACTAACACCCCTTCCAAGCCCACCATTTCCCCAAACACATCCAATCAAAATTTTGAGATAGCCATTTTGTTCCACGCAGTTTAAAGCTCAGGAAATTACACCTTTAAGCAGGACACATACCCCCCCCACACAGTATCCAGGGCAAGAGTTATAAGTTGTGCCGTGGGGGCATATAAGGTTTTTATTGAAATCTTTGTCGCAAAAACTTGAAAAAGGGCTCATTCGATTGGAAATTCAAAGGGTTAGTGCCCTTTTTAATAGTCGAAAGTTATTTGAGGGCAACTAACCCCCCTCTCATGTCCACTTTTTCCCTAAACACATACAATCAAAATTTTTATATAGCCATTATATTCAACGTAGTTGAAAGTTTTGGAAATTAGGTCTTTAAGGATGTCAACCCCCCACATCCCTCAGGGAAAGGGTTGTAAGTTATGCCCTGGGGGCATATAAGATTTTTATAGAAAGCTATATTGTAGATACTTCAGAAAGGGCTCATTCAATTTGAAATTGAAAGGGCTAGTGCCCTTTTGTTGGTCGAAAGTGATTGAAGGGCAACTAACCCCCCTCTCACGCACAACATTTTGCCAAACACATCCAATCAAAATTTTGAGACATCCATTTTGTTAAGTTGAAAGTTCTGGAAATTAGATCTTTTAGGATGATAACTCCCTCAGAGCCCTCAGTGCAATGGTTGTTAGTTATGCCCTGGGGGCATATAAGGTTTATATAGAAAGTTGTTATAGAAATTTCAAAAAGGGGTCATTTGATTGGAAATTGAAATTTCCCTTTTTAATAGTCGAAAGTGAGTAGAGAGTAATTAACCTCCCTGTTACGCCCACCATTTCCCCAAAAACATTCAATCAAAGTTTAGAAATAGCCATTTTGTTCAATGTAGTTGTAAGTTCTGGAAAGTATGTATTTAAGGATGACAAACCCCCCAGAGCCCCCAGGGCAAAGGTTGTAAGTTTTGCCCTGGGGGCATATAAGGTTTTTATAGATAGAGTTGTCGTAAAAACTTCAAAAAGGGCTAATTCAATTGGAAATTGAGAGGGCTAGTGCCCTTTTTAATAGTCGAAAGTGATTGGAGGGTAACTAACCCCCCTCTCACGCCCACCATTCCCCCAAACACATCCAATCAAAATTTTGAGATAGCCATTTTGTTCAACGGAGTAGAAAGTTTCGAAATTAGATCTTTGAGGATGACACCCCCCCCCCCCCAGCCCTCAGGGCAAGGGTTGTAAGTTATGCCCTGGGGGAATATAAGGTTTTTATTGAAAGCGTTGTCGTAGAAACTTCAAAAGGGCTCATTTGTTTGAAAATTGAAAGGAATAGTGCCTTTTTTAATAGTTGAAAGTGATTGGAGAGCGACTAACACTCTCTCACGCCCACTATTTCCCCAAACATATCCAATAAAAATTTTGAGATAGGCATTTTGTTTAACGTAGTTGAAAGTTCTGGAAATTAGGAATTAGAGGATGACAACCACCCTAACAGCCCTTGGGGTAAGGGTTGTAATTTATGCCCTGGGGGCATATAAGGTGTTTATAGAAAGCGTTGTTGTAGAAACTCAAAAAGGGATCATTCGATTGGAAATCGAAAGGCCTATTGCCCTTTTTAATAGTCGAAAGTGATTGGAAGGCTTGACATTTTTATAGTGAAGATCGATGTGGGTATAAAGTATTATTTTTGTTGTTGTTGTTTAGACCAGGGCACTTCGTATCGAAGGAGTTGTCGTAGGAACTTCAAAAAGGGCTCTTTCGATTGAAAATAGGAAGGGCTGATGCCCTTTTTAATAGTCGACAGTGATTGGAGGGCAACTAATCCCCATCTCACGCTCACCCTCCCATTTGCCCATTATGTTTAAAAACCAAATGTTGCCTTAAGATTAAATCAAAATGCACTGCGTTAATGCTGATTCCCAACAAGGCATCTTAGCAGTATCCCAAGAACGACTGATGATATTATTTTCAAACTTTCGGGGCTACTTCTGCTCTTAAAATTTAACCAAATCAAAATAGCGTAAGTATATCAAAGCTATTAAAGAAAGTAAACAGATTGTTTTGCGATTGGTATCAAGTTTTCCATTTCAGGTCAACTAGAGGAGGTATGAAACTAAATTAAGCACTACTATTTGTGTTCATATTTTTAAAAGAGTATTTGTTGTTAAAAATTGCTGAAAAATTTTCTCCAGCATGCAAATAGCAGGCCAAACTTTTAAGTCTTAAAAAACGAAAAGATTTAAAGTATTATTTTCTTTTTCCCTGAAAAGACTATGTCAATATAAAACGAACAGAGATTAATTAAAAAAAACTTTTTCCACAAAATAAGTTTTTCAAAGGAAAGTAAAGAACTCCATTAAACAAAAAATGAGCAAAAATAAAATCAAATAATCTACCAAGCGTGAAATTGCCACAAATCAGCATCGATAAATAAATGAAACCCAAAACGAACAGAAATTACAATAAATGACCGAGTCAAACTCAAAACGAGCAGAAATTAACATAAGTTGGGCTCAAAATCCTCTATGCCTTCCCAAGGCCAGAACATAATTTGCACTTTACCGAAAAAATATAAATGTTTTTACTTTTATAACTTTAATAAATCAAATAATATTAACATTAGTAGAGTAGTACATTCCATTTTGCATGGTTTATGTTCCTTCCTGTGCTATTTGCATGGTTTACGTTCCTTGGCACCTTTCCAGAGCATGTACTTATGGATTTGCATACTTTATGTTCCTTCCTGTGCTATTTGGGTACTTTACGTTCCTTGACACCTTTCCAGAGCATGTACTTATGGATTTGGGTGGATTATGTTCCCTCTCATGCTATTCTATAGCACCATGTTCCTTCCTATGCTATTATAAGGGCTTATGTTCCCTCCCATGCTATTCTATAGCGCTATGTTCCTTCCTATGTTATTCAATGGGACCTCTACACGTGATTAAACACGTTTTGCTTGCTTTTCCTTGGTACCTTTCCAAACGAGCGGGGATTCCCCTCAGGTTCCTACACATAGCAAAAAAAAGAGAGCAGTACGAACGGGCATTCCCCACACAAGTTTGTTTCAACTCCATGTTTTTCAACCAGACTGTTTTTTGAGCCAACATCCGTTGAGAATTGTTTGATTGACATTTGCAAAAAAGGGGTAAGGGATTTGCGGATTGGAGTGTAACTCGAGAGTAGTTTGATTAAGAATGTAACATGTCTAGAATTGTTTGATTGACATTTGAAAAAAGGGGTAAGGGATTCGCGAATTGGACTATACAAACGATATTAATTGAATAATAGAGAAAAAACAGAGCTAGATAGTATTTGCGAATTGGATTGTACGAAGGTGGAGAAAAAGGTTAAAGTGATTAGCAGTTAAGGTAACCCTGAAGAGCATGTTAATTCATACCTTATTTATTATAAATTTGAGACAACATAAATCTATGAAAATGGTTAATGATGATAGAATGACATTGCGAATTGACCTAGCTCTACCTCTCCGATATGTTCTGTATAATACACAAGTGGTGTTTGAACAGTGTTGTCAGTTTAAAATAGAGTCTAACGTTATAGTATACTAAAAGTTGATACTAAGAGAGATGTAGATGGCAAGAAAAGAATTTTAATAATGAAATTCAGAACAAAACTTAGAAATCCTTGCAAATCAAGTAGTAAGGTGTATGTGAGTACGAACCATCAAGGATCATAAGCACCAACGACTCTAACCAGCAGAGACATCAACCCCCCAAAGGTCCCATACCCTCAAACTCGAAGGGTGCCCTCCTCCCCTCCAACTTTTTGGCCCCCCTCCCCATTTCTTTTTATTTTTTTTAACATAATATATTTTTTTCAACTTTTTTTTATATGTCTTCGAATGAGATGAAACATACTTAAATTCAGTAGTGTTTTGTCGTGGTTCACCTTGTCACAGTTACATTCTCTTGATTTTTCAAAGTTCATTTTGGTTTTCTTTCCTTGAAATGCAAGAGTTGGAATATTTCAGTAGTGTTTTGTCGTGGTTTACCTTGTCACAGTTACATTCTCTTGATTTTTCAAAGTTCATTTTTGGATTTCTTTCGTTGAAATGCAAGAGTTGGAATATTTCAGTAATGTTTTGTTATGGTTTACCTTGTCACAGTTACATTCTCTTGATTTTTCAAAGTTCATTTTGGATTTCTTTCGTTGAAATGCAAGAGTTGGAATATTTCAGTAGTGTTTTGTCGTGGTTTACCTTGTCACAGCTACATTCTCTTGATTTTTCAAAGTTCATTTTGGATTTCTTTCATTGAAATGCAAGAGTTGGAATATTTCAGTAGGGTTTTGTCATGGTTTACCTTGTCACATTTATATTCTCTTGATTTTTCAAAGTTCATTTTGGATTTTTACATTCTCTTGATTTTTCAAAGTTCATTTTGGATTTCTTTCCTTGAAATGCAAGAGTTGGGATATTTCAGTAGTGTTTTGTCGTGGTTTACCTTGTCACAGTTACATTCTCTTGATTTTTCAAAGTTCATTTTGGATTTCTTTCATTGAAATGCAAGAGTTGGAATATTTCAGTAGTGTTTTGTCGTGGTTTACCTTGTCACAGCTACATTCTCTTGATTTTTCAAAGTTCATTTTGGATTTCTTTCATTGAAATGCAAGAGTTGGATTATTTCAGTAGTGTTTTGTCGTGGTTTACCTTGTCAAAGTTACATTCTCTTGATTTTTCAAAGTTCATTTTGGGATTTCTTTCGTTGAAATGCAAGAGTTGGAATATTTCAGTAATGTTTTGTTATGGTTTACCTTGTCACAGTTACATTCTCTTGATTTTTCAAAGTTCATTTTGGATTTCTTTCCTTGAAATGCAAGAGTTGGAATATTTCAGTAGTGTTTTGTCGTGGTTTACCTTGTCACAGTTACATTCTCTTGATTTTTCAAAGTTCATTTTGGATTTCTTTCGTTGAAATGCAAGAGTTGGAATATTTCAGTAATGTTTTGTTATGGTTTACCTTGTCACAGTTACATTCTCTTGATTTTTCAAAGTTCATTTTGGATTTCTTTCATTGAAATGCAAGAGTTGGAATATTTCAGTAGGGTTTTGTCATGGTTTACCTTGTCACATTTATATTCTCTTGATTTTTCAAAGTTCATTTTGGATTTTACATTCTCTTGATTTTTCAAAGTTCATTTTGGATTTCTTTCCTTGAAATGCAAGAGTTGGGATATTTCAGTAGTGTTTTGTCGTGGTTTACCTTGTCACAGTTACATTCTCTTGATTTTTCAAAGTTCATTTTGGATTTCTTTCATTGAAATGCAAGAGTTGGAATATTTCAGTAGTGTTTTGTCGTGGTTTACCTTGTCACAGCTACATTCTCTTGATTTTTCAAAGTTCATTTTGGATTTCTTTCATTGAAATGCAAGAGTTGGATTATTTCAGTAGTGTTTTGTCGTGGTTTACCTTGTCACAGTTACATTCTCTTAATTTTTCAAAGTTCATTTTGAATTTCTTTCGTTGAAAAGCAAGAGTTGGAATATTTCAGTAGCGTTTTGTCGTGGTTTACCTTGTCAAAGTTACATTCTCTTGATTTTTCAAAGTTCATTTTGGATTTCTTTCGTTGAAATGCAAGAGTTGGAATATTTCAGTAATGTTTTGTTATGGTTTACCTTGTCACAGTTACATTCTCTTGATTTTTCAAAGTTCATTTTGGATTTCTTTCCTTGAAATGCAAGAGTTGGAATATTTCAGTAGTGTTTTGTCATGATTTACCTTGTCACAGTTACATTCTCTTGATTTTTCAAAGTTCATTTTGGATTTTTACATTCTCTTGATTTTTCAAAGTTTATTTTGAATTTCTTTCGTTGAAATGCAAGAGTTGGAATATTTCAGTATTGTTTTGTTGTGCTTTACCTTGTCACTGTTACATTCTCTTGATTTTTCAAACTTCATTTTGAATTTCTTTCGTGAAATGCAAGAGTTGGGATATTTCAATAGTGTTTTATCGTGGTTTACCTTGTCACAGTTACTTTCTCTTGATTTTTCAAAGTTCATTTTGGATTTCTTTCCTTGAAATGCAAGAGTTGGAATATTTCAGTAGTGTTTTGTCGTGGTTTACCTTGTCACAGCTACATTCTCTTGATTTTTCAAAGTTCATTTTGGATTTCTTTCCTTGAAATCCAAGAGTTGGAATATTTCAGTAGTGTTTTGTCATGGTTTACCTTGTCACAGTTACATTCTCTTGATTTTTCAAAGTTTATTTTGAATTTCTTTCGTTGAAATGCAAGAGTTGGAATATTTCAGTATTGTTTTGTTGTGCTTTACCTTGTCACTGTTACATTCTCTTGATTTTTCAAACTTCATTTTGAATTTCTTTCGTGAAATGCAAGAGTTGGAATATTTCAATAGTGTTTTGTCGTGGTTTACCTTGTCACAGCTACATTCTCTTGATTTTTCAAAGTTCATTTTGGATTTCTTTCATTGAAATGCAAGGGTTGGATTATTTCAGTAGTGTTTTGTCGTGGTTTACCTTGTCACAGTTACATTCTCTTAATTTTTCAAAGTTCATTTTGAATTTCTTTCGTTGAAAAGCAAGAGTTGGAATATTTCAGTAGTGTTTTGTCGTGGTTTACCTTGTCAAAGTGACATTCTCTTGATTTTTCAAAGTTCATTTTGGGATTTCTTTCGTTGAAATGCAAGAGTTGGAATATTTCAGTAATGTTTTGTTATGGTTTACCTTGTCACAGTTACATTCTCTTGATTTTTCAAAGTTCATTTTGGATTTCTTTCCTTGAAATGCAAGAGTTGGAATATTTCAGTAGTGTTTTGTCGTGGTTTACCTTGTCACAGTTACATTCTCTTGATTTTTCAAAGTTCATTTTTGGATTTCTTTCGTTGAAATGCAAGAGTTGGAATATTTCAGTAATGTTTTGTTATGGTTTACCTTGTCACAGTTACATTCTCTTGATTTTTCAAAGTTCATTTTGGATTTCTTTCATTGAAATGCAAGAGTTGGAATATTTCAGTAGGGTTTTGTCATGGTTTACCTTGTCACATTTATATTCTCTTGATTTTTCAAAGTTTATTTTGGATTTTACATTCTCTTGATTTTTCAAAGTTCATTTTGGATTTCTTTCCTTGAAATGCAAGAGTTGGGATATTTCAGTAGTGTTTTGTCGTGGTTTACCTTGTCACAGTTACATTCTCTTGATTTTTCAAAGTTCATTTTGGATTTCTTTCATTGAAATGCAAGAGTTGGAATATTTCAGTAGTGTTTTGTCGTGGTTTACCTTGTCACAGCTACATTCTCTTGATTTTTCAAAGTTCATTTTGGATTTCTTTCATTGAAATGCAAGAGTTGGATTATTTCAGTAGTGTTTTGTCGTGGTTTACCTTGTCACAGTTACATTCTCTTAATTTTTCAAAGTTCATTTTGAATTTCTTTCGTTGAAAAGCAAGAGTTGGAATATTTCAGTAGTGTTTTGTCGTGGTTTACCTTGTCAAAGTTACATTCTCTTGATTTTTCAAAGTTCATTTTGGATTTCTTTCGTTGAAATGCAAGAGTTGGAATATTTCAGTAATGTTTTGTTATGGTTTACCTTGTCACAGTTACATTCTCTTGATTTTTCAAAGTTCATTTTGGATTTCTTTCCTTGAAATGCAAGAGTTGGAATATTTCAGTAGTGTTTTGTCATGATTTACCTTGTCACAGTTACATTCTCTTGATTTTTCAAAGTTCATTTTGGATTTTTACATTCTCTTGATTTTTCAAAGTTTATTTTGAATTTCTTTCGTTGAAATGCAAGAGTTGGAATATTTCACTATTGTTTTGTTGTGCTTTACCTTGTCACTGTTACATTCTCTTGATTTTTCAAACTTCATTTTGAATTTCTTTCGTGAAATGCAAGAGTTGGAATATTTCAATAGTGTTTTATCGTGGTTTACCTTGTCACAGTTACTTTCTCTTGATTTTTCAAAGTTCATTTTGGATTTCTTTCCTTGAAATGCAAGAGTTGGAATATTTCAGTAGTGTTTTGTCGTGGTTTACCTTGTCACAGCTACATTCTCTTGATTTTTCAAAGTTCATTTTGGATTTCTTTCCTTGAAATCCAAGAGTTGGAATATTTCAGTAGTGTTTTGTCATGGTTTACCTTGTCACAGTTACATTCTCTTGATTTTTCAAAGTTCATTTTTGGATTTCTTTCGTTGAAATGCGGGAGGTGGAATATTTCAGTAGTGTTTTGTTTTGCTTTACCTTGTCACTGTTACATTCTCTTGATTTTTCAAAGTTCATTTTGGATTTCTTTCGTTGAAATGCAAGAGTTGGAATATTTCAGTAGTGTTTAATTGTGCTTTACCTTGTCACAGTTACATTCTCTTGATTTTTCAAAGTTCATTTTGAATTTCGTTCGTGAAATGCAAGAGTTGGAATATTTCAGTAGTGTTTTGTTGTGCTTTACCTTGTCACTGTTACATTCTCTTGATTTTTCAAAGTTCATTTTGAATTTCCTTCGTTGAAATGCAAGAGTTGGAATATTTCAGTAGTGTTTTGTCGTGGTTTACCTTGTCACAGTTACATTATCTTGATTTTTCAAAGCTGATTTTTGGATTTCTATCGTTGAAATGAAAGAGTTGGAATATTTCAGTAGTGTTTTGTTATGGTTTACCTTGTCACAGTTACATTCTCTTGATTTTTCAAAGTTAATTTTGAATTTCATCATTGAAATGCAAGAGTTGGAATATTTCAATAGTGTTTTGTCATGGTTTACCATCTCACAGTTACATTCTCGTGATTTTTCAAAGTTCACTTTGGATTTCTTTCCTTGAAATGCAAGAGTTGGAATATTTCAGTAGTGTTTTGTCGTGGTTTACCTTGTCACAGTTACATTCTCTTGATTTTTCAAAGTTCATTTTGGATTTTTACATTCTCTTGATTTTTCAAAGTTCATTTTGAATTTCTTTCGTTGAAATGCAAGAGTTGGAATATTTCAGTAGTGTCTTGTTGTGCTTTACCTTGTCACTGTTACATTCTCTTGATTTTTCAAAGTTCATTTTGGATTTCTTTTTTTGAAATGCAAGAGTTGGAATATTTCAGTTGTGTTTTGTTGTGCTTTACCTTGTCACAGTTACATTCTCTTGATTTTCCAAAGTTCATTTTGGATTTCTTTCGTTGAAATGCAAGAGTTGGAATATTTCAGTAGTGTTTTGTTGTGCTTTACCTTGCCACAGTTACATTCTCTTGATTTTTCAAAGTTCATTTTGAATTTCTTTCGTGAAATGCAAGATTTGGAATATTTCAGTAGTGTTTTGTCGTGGTTTACCTTGTCACAGTTACATTCTCTTGATTTTTCAAAGCTGATTTTTGGATTTCTATCGTTGAAATGCAAGAGTTGGAATATTTCAGGAGTGTTTTGTTATGGTTTACCTTGTCACAGTTACATTCTCTTGATTTTTCAAAGTTCATTTTGAATTTCTTTCGTTGAAATGCAAGAGTTGGAATATTTCAGTAATGTTTTGTTATGGTTTACCTTGTCACAGTTACATTCTCTTGATTTTTCAAAGTTCATTTTGGATTTCTATCATTGAAATGCAAGAGTTGGAATATTTCAGTAGGGTTTTGTCATGGTTTACCTTGTCACAGTTATATTCTCTTGATTTTTCAAAGTTCATTTTGGATTTTTACATTCTCTTGATTTTTCAAAGTTCATTTTGGATTTCTTTCCTTGAAATGCAAGAGTTGGGATATTTCAGTAGTGTTTTGTCGTGGTTTACCTTGTCACAGTTACATTCTCTTGATTTTTCAAAGTTCATTTTGGATTTCTTTCATTGAAATGCAAGAGTTGGAATATTTCAGTAGTGTTTTGTCGTGGTTTACCTTGTCACAGTTACATTTTCTTGATTTTTCAAAGTTCATTTTGGATTTCTTTCATTGAAATGCAAGAGTTGGATTATTTCAGTAGTGTTTTGTCGTGGTTTACCTTGTCACAGTTACATTCTCTTATTTTTCAAAGTTCATTTTGAATTTCTTTCGTTGAAAAGCAAGAGTTGGAATATTTTAGTAGTGTTTTGTCGTGGTTTACCTTGTCACAGTTACATTCTCTTGATTTTTCAAAGTTCATTTTTGGATTTCTTTCGTTGAAATGCAAGAGTTGGAATATTTCAGTAATGTTTTGTTATGGTTTACCTTGTCACAGTTACATTCTCTTGATTTTTTAAAGTTCATTTTGGATTTCTTTCCTTGAAATGCAAGAGTTGGAATATTTCAGTAGTGTTTTGTCATGATTTACCTTGTCACAGTTACATTCTCTTGATTTTTCAAAGTTCATTTTGGATTTTTACATTCTCTTGATTTTTCAAAGTTTATTTTGAATTTCTTTCGTTGAAATGCAAGAGTTGGAATATTTCAGTATTGTTTTGTTGTGCTTTACCTTGTCACTGTTACATTCTCTTGATTTTTCAAACTTCATTTTGAATTTCTTTCGTGAAATGCAAGAGTTGGAATATTTCAATAGTGTTTTATCGTGGTTTACCTTGTCACAGTTACATTCTCTTGATTTTTCAAAGTTCATTTTGGATTTCTTTCCTTGAAATGCAAGAGTTGGAATATTTCAATAGTGTTTTGTCGTGGTTTACCTTGTCACAGCTACATTCTCTTGATTTTTCAAAGTTCATTTTGGATTTCTTTCATTGAAATGCAAGAGTTGGAATATTTCAGTAGTGTTTTGTCGTGGTTTACCTTGTCACAGCTACATTCTCTTGATTTTTCAAAGTTCATTTTGGATTTCTTTCATTGAAATGCAAGAGTTGGATTATTTCAGTAGTGTTTTGTCGTGGTTTACCTTGTCACAGTTACATTCTCTTGATTTTTCAAAGCTGATTTTTGGATTTCTATCGTTGAAATGCAAGAGTTGGAATATTTCAAGTGTTTTGTTATGGTTTACCTTGTCACAGTTACATTCTCTTGATTTTTCAAAGTTCATTTTGAATTTCTTTCGTTGAAAAGCAAGAGTTGGAATATTTCAGTAGTGTTTTGTCGTGGTTTACCTTGTCAAAGTTACATTCTCTTGATTTTTCAAAGTTCATTTTGGGATTTCTTTCGTTGAAATGCAAGAGTTGGAATATTTCAGTAATGTTTTGTTATGGTTTACCTTGTCACAGTTACATTCTCTTGATTTTTCAAAGTTCATTTTGGATTTCTTTCCTTGAAATGCAAGAGTTGGAATATTTCAGTAGTGTTTTGTCATGATTTACCTTGTCACAGTTACATTCTCTTGATTTTTCAAAGTTCATTTTGGATTTTTACATTCTCTTGATTTTTCAAAGTTTATTTTGAATTTCTTTCGTTGAAATGCAAGAGTTGGAATATTTCAGTATTGTTTTGTTGTGCTTTACCTTGTCACTGTTACATTCTCTTGATTTTTCAAACTTCATTTTGAATTTCTTTCGTGAAATGCAAGAGTTGGAATATTTCAATAGTGTTTTATCGTGGTTTACCTTGTCACAGTTACTTTCTCTTGATTTTTCAAAGTTCATTTTGGATTTCTTTCCTTGAAATGCAAGAGTTGGAATATTTCAGTAGTGTTTTGTCGTGGTTTACCTTGTCACAGCTAACTTCTCTTGATTTTTCAAAGTTCATTTTGGATTTCTTTCCTTGAAATCCAAGAGTTGGAATATTTCAGTAGTGTTTTGTCATGGTTTACCTTGTCACAGTTACATTCTCTTGATTTTTCAAAGTTCATTTTTGGATTTCTTTCGTTGAAATGAGGGAGGTGGAATATTTCAGTAGTGTTTTGTTTTGCTTTACCTTGTCACTGTTACATTCTCTTGATTTTTCAAAGTTCATTTTGGATTTCTTTCGTTGAAATGCAAGAGTTGGAATATTTCAGTAGTGTTTTGTTGTGCTTTACCTTGTCACAGTTACATTCTCTTGATTTTTCAAAGTTCATTTTGAATTTCGTTCGTGAAATGCAAGAGTTGGAATATTTCAGTAGTGTTTTGTTGTGCTTTACCTTGTCACTGTTACATTCTCTTGATTTTTCAAAGTTCATTTTGAATTTCTTTCGTTGAAATGCAAGAGTTGGAATATTTCAGTAGTGTTTTGTCGTGGTTTACCTTGTCACAGTTACATTATCTTGATTTTTCAAAGCTGATTTTTGGATTTCTATCGTTGAAATGAAAGAGTTGGAATATTTCAGTAGTGTTTTGTTATGGTTTACCTTGTCACAGTTACATTCTCTTGATTTTTCAAAGTTCATTTTGAATTTCTTTCGTTGAAATGCAAGAGTTGGAATATTTCAGTAGTGTTTTGTCATGGTTTACCTTGTCACAGTTACATTCTCTTGATTTTTCAAAGTTAATTTTGAATTTCTTTCATTGAAATGCAAGAGTTGGAATATTTCAATAGTGTTTTGTCATGGTTTACCATCTCACAGTTACATTCTCGTGATTTTTCAAAGTTCACTTTGGATTTCTTTCCTTGAAATGCAAGAGTTGGAATATTTCAGTAGTGTTTTGTCGTGGTTTACCTTGTCACAGTTACATTCTCTTGATTTTTCAAAGTTCATTTTGGATTTTTACATTCTCTTGATTTTTCAAAGTTCATTTTGAATTTCTTTCGTTGAAATGCAAGAGTTGGAATATTTCAGTAGTGTCTTGTTGTGCTTTACCTTGTCACTGTTACATTCTCTTGATTTTTCAAAGTTCATTTTGGATTTCTTTTTTTGAAATGCAAGAGTTGGAATATTTCAGTTGTGTTTTGTTGTGCTTTACCTTGTCACAGTTACATTCTCTTGATTTTCCAAAGTTCATTTTGGATTTCTTTCGTTGAAATGCAAGAGTTGGAATATTTCAGAAGTGTTTTGTTGTGCTTTACCTTGCCACAGTTACATTCTCTTGATTTTTCAAAGTTCATTTTGAATTTCTTTCGTGAAATGTAAGATTTGGAATATTTCAGTAGTGTTTTGTCGTGGTTTACCTTGTCACAGTTACATTCTCTTGATTTTTCAAAGCTGATTTTTGGATTTCTATCGTTGAAATGCAAGAGTTGGAATATTTCAAGTGTTTTGTTATGGTTTACCTTGTCACAGTTACATTCTCTTGATTTTTCAAAGTTCATTTTGAATTTCTTTCGTTGAAATGCAAGAGTTGGAATATTTCAGTAATGTTTTGTTATGGTTTACCTTGTCACAGTTACATTCTCTTGATTTTTCAAAGTTCATTTTGGATTTCTTTCATTGAAATGCAAGAGTTGGAATATTTCAGTAGGGTTTTGTCATGGTTTACCTTGTCACAGTTATATTCTCTTGATTTTTCAAAGTTCATTTTGGATTTTTACATTCTCTTGATTTTTCAAAGTTCATTTTGGATTTCTTTCCTTGAAATGCAAGAGTTGGGATATTTCAGTAGTGTTTTGTCGTGGTTTACCTTGTCACAGTTACATTCTCTTGATTTTTCAAAGTTCATTTTGGATTTCTTTCATTGAAATGCAAGAGTTGGAATATTTCAGTAGTGTTTTGTCGTGGTTTACCTTGTCACAGTTACATTCTCTTGATTTTTCAAAGTTCATTTTGGATTTCTTTCATTGAAATGCAAGAGTTGGATTATTTCAGTAGTGTTTTGTCGTGGTTTACCTTGTCACAGTTACATTCTCTTAATTTTTCAAAGTTCATTTTGAATTTCTTTCGTTGAAAAGCAAGAGTTGGAATATTTCAGTAGTGTTTTGTCGTGGTTTACCTTGTCACAGTTACATTCTCTTGATTTTTCAAAGTTCATTTTTGGATTTCTTTCGTTGAAATGCAAGAGTTGGAATATTTCAGTAATGTTTTGTTATGGTTTACCTTGTCACAGTTACATTCTCTTGATTTTTTAAAGTTCATTTTGGATTTCTTTCCTTGAAATGCAAGAGTTGGAATACTTCAGTAGTGTTTTGTCATGATTTACCTTGTCACAGTTACATTCTCTTGATTTTTCAAAGTTCATTTTGGATTTTTACATTCTCTTGATTTTTCAAAGTTCATTTGAATTTCTTTCGTTGAAATGCAAGAGTTGGAATATTTCAGTAGTGTCTTGTTGTGCTTTACCTTGTCACTGTTACATTCTCTTGATTTTTCAAAGTTCATTTTGGATTTCTTTTTTTGAAATGCAAGAGTTGGAATATTTCAGTTGTGTTTTGTTGTGCTTTACCTTGTCACAGTTACATTCTCTTGATTTTCCAAAGTTCATTTTGGATTTCTTTCGTTGAAATGCAAGAGTTGGAATATTTCAGAAGTGTTTTGTTGTGCTTTACCTTGCCACAGTTACATTCTCTTGATTTTTCAAAGTTCATTTTGAATTTCTTTCGTGAAATGAAAGATTTGGAATATTTCAGTAGTGTTTTGTCGTGGTTTACCTTGTCACAGTTACATTCTCTTGATTTTTCAAAGCTGATTTTTGGATTTCTATCGTTGAAATGCAAGAGTTGGAATATTTCAAGTGTTTTGTTATGGTTTACCTTGTCACAGTTACATTCTCTTGATTTTTCAAAGTTCATTTTGAATTTCTTTCGTTGAAATGCAAGAGTTGGAATATTTCAGTAATGTTTTGTTATGGTTTACCTTGTCACAGTTACATTCTCTTGATTTTTCAAAGTTCATTTTGGATTTCTTTCATTGAAATGCAAGAGTTGGAATATTTCAGTAGGGTTTTGTCATGGTTTACCTTGTCACAGTTATATTCTCTTGATTTTTCAAAGTTCATTTTGGATTTTTACATTCTCTTGATTTTTCAAAGTTCATTTTGGATTTCTTTCCTTGAAATGCAAGAGTTGGGATATTTCAGTAGTGTTTTGTCGTGGTTTACCTTGTCACAGTTACATTCTCTTGATTTTTCAAAGTTCATTTTGGATTTCTTTCATTGAAATGCAAGAGTTGGAATATTTCAGTAGTGTTTTGTCGTGGTTTACCTTGTCACAGTTACATTCTCTTGATTTTTCAAAGTTCATTTTGGATTTCTTTCATTGAAATGCAAGAGTTGGATTATTTCAGTAGTGTTTTGTCGTGGTTTACCTTGTCACAGTTACATTCTCTTAATTTTTCAAAGTTCATTTTGAATTTCTTTCGTTGAAAAGCAAGAGTTGGAATATTTCAGTAGTGTTTTGTCGTGGTTTACCTTGTCACAGTTACATTCTCTTGATTTTTCAAAGTTCATTTTTGGATTTCTTTCGTTGAAATGCAAGAGTTGGAATATTTCAGTAATGTTTTGTTATGGTTTACCTTGTCACAGTTACATTCTCTTGATTTTTTAAAGTTCATTTTGGATTTCTTTCCTTGAAATGCAAGAGTTGGAATACTTCAGTAGTGTTTTGTCATGATTTACCTTGTCACAGTTACATTCTCTTGATTTTTCAAAGTTCATTTTGGATTTTTACATTCTTTTGATTTTTCAAAGTTTATTTTGAATTTCTTTCGTTGAAATGCAAGAGTTGGAATATTTCAGTATTGTTTTGTTGTGCTTTACCTTGTCACTGTTACATTCTCTTGATTTTTCAAACTTCATTTTGAATTTCTTTCGTGAAATGCAAGAGTTGGAATATTTCAATAGTGTTTTATCGTGGTTTACCTTGTCAAAGTTACATTCTCTTGATTTTTCAAAGTTCATTTTGGATTTTTTTTTCCTTGAAATGCAAGAGTTGGAATATTTCAGTAGTGTTTTGTCGTGGTTTACCTTGTCACAGTTACATTCTCTTGATTTTTCAAAGTTCATTTTGGATTTCTTTCCTTGAAATGCAAGAGTTGAAATATTTCAGTAGTGTTTTGTCGTGGTTTACCTTGTCACAGTTACATTCTCTTGATTTTTCAAAGTTCATTTTGGATCTTTACATTCTCTTGATTTTTCAAAGTTCATTTTGAATTTCTTTCGTTGAAATACGAGAGTTGGAATATTTCAGTAGTGTCTTGTTGTGCTTTACCTTGTCACTGTTACATTCTCTTGATTTTTCAAAGTTCATTTTGGATTTCTTTCGTTGAAGTGCAAGAGTTGGAATATTTCAGTAGTGTTTTGTTGTGCTTTACCTTGTCACAGTTACATTCTCTTGATTTTTCAAAGTTCATTTTGAATTTCGTTCGTGAAATGCAAGAGTTGGAATATTTCAGTAGTGTTTTGTTGTGCTTTACCTTGTCACTGTTACATTCTCTTGATTTTTCAAAGTTCATTTTGAATTTCTTTCGTTGAAATGCAAGAGTTGGAATATTTCAGTAGTGTTTTGTCGTGGTTTACCTTGTCACAGTTACATTATCTTGATTTTTCAAAGCTGATTTTTGGATTTCGTTCCTGAAATGCAAGAGTTGGAATATTTCAGTAGTGTTTTGTCATGGTTTACCTTGTCACAGTTACATTCTCTTGATTTTTCAAAGTTAATTTTGAATTTCTTTAATTGAAATGCGAGAGTTGGAATATTTCAATAGTGTTTTGTCATGGTTTACCATCTCACAGTTACATTCTCGAGATTTTTCAAGGTTCACTTTGGATTTTTCCTTGAAATGCAAGAGTTGGAATATTTCAGTAGTGTTTTGTCGTGGTTTACCTTGTCACAGTTACATTCTCTTGATTTTTCAAAGTTCATTTTGGATTTTTACATTCTCTTGATTTTTCAAAGTTCATTTTGAATTTCTTTCGTTGAAATGCAAGAGTTGGAATATTTCAGTAGTGTCTTGTTATGCTTTACCTTGTCACTGTTACATTCTCTTGATTTTTCAAAGTTCATTTTGGATTTCTTTCGTTGAAATGCAAGAGTTGGAATATTTCAGTTGTGTTTTGTTGTGCTTTACCTTGTCACAGTTACATTCTCTTGATTTTCCAAAGTTACTTTTTGAATTTCTTTCGTGAAATGCAAGAGTTGGAATATTTCAGTAGTGTCTTGTTGTGCTTTACCTTGTCACTGTTACATTCTCTTGATTTTTCAAAGTTCATTTTGGATTTCTTTCGTTGAAATGCAAGAGTTGGAATATTTCAGTAGTGTTTTGTTGTGCTTTACCTTGCCACAGTTACATTCTCTTGATTTTTCAAAGTTCATTTTGAATTTCTTTCGTGAAATGCAAGATTTGGAATATTTCAGTAGTGTTTTGTCGTGGTTTACCTTGTCACAGTTACATTCTCTTGATTTTTCAAAGCTGATTTTTGGATTTCTATCGTTGAAATGCAAGAGTTGGAATATTTCAAGTGTTTTGTTATGGTTTACCTTGTCACAGTTACATTCTCTTGATTTTTCAAAGTTCATTTTGAATTTCTTTCGTTGAAATGCAAGAGTTTGAATATTTCACTAGTGTTTTGTCATGGTTTACCTTGCCACAGTTACAATCTCTTGATTTTTCAAAGTTCATTTTGAATTTCTTTCGTGAAATGCAAGAGTTGGAATATTTCAGTAGTGTTTTGTCGTGGTTTACCATGTCACAGTTACATTCTCTTGATTTTTCAAATTTCATTTTGAATATCTTTCGTGAAATGCAAGAGTTGGAATATTTCAGTAGTGTTTTGTCGTGGTTTACCTTGTCACAGTTACATTCCCTTGATTTTTCAAAGCTCATTTTTGGATTTCTATCGTTTAAAATCAAGAGTTGGAATATTTCAGTAGTGTTTTGTTATGGTTTACCTTGTCACAGTTACATTCTCTTGATTTTTCAAAGTTCATTTTGAATTTCTTTCGTTGAAATGCAAGAGTTGGAATGTTTAGTAGTGTTTTGTTATGGTTTACCTTGTCACAGTTACATTCTCTTGATTTTTCAAAGTTCATTTTGAATTTCTTTCATTGAAATGCAAGAGTTGGAATATTTCAGTAGTGTTTTGTCGTGGTTTACCTTGTCACAGTTACATTCTCTTGATTTTTCAAAGTTCATTTTGGATTTCTTTCGTTGAAATGCAAGAGCTGGAATATTTCAGTAGTGTTTTGTCATGGTTTACCATGTCAGAGTTACATTCTCTTGATTTTTCAAAGTTCATTTTGAATTTCTTTCATTGGAATGCAAGAGTTGGATTATTTCTAGTGTGTTTTTCGTGGTTTACCTTGTCACAGTTACATTCTCTTAATTTTTTAAAGTTCATTTTGAATTTTTTTCGTTGAAATGCAAGAGTTGGAATATTTCAGTAGTGTTTTGTCGTGGTTTACCTTGTCACAGTTACATTCTCATGACTTTTCAAAGTTCATTTTGAATTTATTTCATTGAAATGCAAGAGTTGGATTGTTTCAGTAGTGTTTTGTTGTGGTTTACCTTGTCACTCTTACATTCTCTTAATCTTTCAAAATTCATTTTGAATTTCTTTCGTTGAAATGCAAGAGTTGGAATATTTCAGTAGTGTTTTGTTGTGCTTTACCTTGTCACAGTTACATTCTCTTGATTTTTCAAATTTCATTTTGAATTTCTTTCATTGAAATGCAAGAGTTGGCATATTTCAGTAGTGTCTTGTCGTGGTTTTCCTTGTCACAGTTACGTTCTCTTAATTTTTCAAAGTTCATTTTGAATTTCTTTCGTTGAAATGCAAGAGTTGGAATATTTCAGTAGTGTTTCGTTGTGCTTTACCTTGTCACAGTTACATTCTCTTGATTTTTCAAATTTCATTTTGAATTTCTTTTTTTGAAATGCAAGAGTTGGAATATTTTAGTAGTGTCTTGTCGTGGTTTACCTTGTCACAGTTACATTCTCTTAATTTTTCAAAGTTCATTTTGAATTTCTTCTCACAGTTACGTACGCACGCGTAATTCAAAATGAACTTTGAAAAATCAAGAGAATGTAACTGTGACAAGGTAAAGCACAACAAAACACTACTGAAATATTCCAACTCTTGCATTTCCATTAAAGAAATTCAAAATGAACTTTGAAAAATTAAGAGAATGTAACTGTGACAAGGAAAACCACGACAAGACACTATTGAAATATTCCAACTTGCATTCCAACGAAAGAAATTCAAAATGAACTTTGAAAAATTAAGAGAATGTAACTGTGACAAGGTAAGCCATGACAAAACACTACTAAAATATTCCAACTCTTGCATTTCAACGAAACAAATCCAAAATGAACGTTGAAAAATCATGAGAATGTAAGTGTGACAAGGTAAACCACAACAAAACACTACTGAAATAATCCAACTCTCGCATTTCAATGAAAGAAATTCAAAATGAACTTTGAAAAATCATGAGAATGTATCTGTGACAAGGTAAACCACGACAAAACACTACTGAAATATTCCAACTCTTGCATTTCAACGAAAGAAATTCAAAATGAACTTTAAAAAATTAAGAGAATGTAACTGTGACAAGGTAAACCACGACAAAACACTACTGAAATAATCCAACTTGCATTTCAATGAAAGAAATTCAAAATGAACTTTGAAAAATCAAGAGAATGTAACTCTGACATGGTAAACCATGACAAAACACTACTGAAATATTCCAGATCTTGCATTTCAACGAAAGAAATCCAAAACGAACATTGAAAAATCAAGAGAATGTAACTGTGACGTGGTAAACCACGACAAAACACTACTGAAATATTCCAACTCTTGCATTTCAATGAAAGAAATTCAAAATGAACTTTGAAAAATCAAGAGAATGTAACTGTGACAAGGTAAACCATAAAAAAAACACTACTAAAACATTCCACCTCTTGTATTTCAACGAAAGAAATTCAACATGAACTTTGAAAAATCAAGAGAATGTAAAAATCCAAAATGAACTTTGAAAAATCAAGAGAATGTAACAGTGACAAGGTAAAGCACAACAAGACACTACTGAAATATTCCAACTCTTGCATTTCAACGAAAGAAATTCAAAATGAACTTTGAAAAATCAAGAGAATGTAAAAATCCAAAATGAACTTTGAAAAATCAAGAGAATGTAACTGTGACAAGGTAAACCATGACAAAACACTACTGAAATATTCCAACTCTTGCATTTCAAGGAAAGAAATCCAAAATGAACTTTGAAAAATCACGAGAATGTAACCGTGAGATGGTAAACCATGACAAAACACTATTGAAATATTCCAACTCTTGCATTTCAATGAAAGAAATTCAAAATTAACTTTGAAAAATCAAGACAATGTAACTGTGACAAGGTAAACCATGACAAAACACTACTGAAATATTCCAACTCTTGCATTTCAACGAAAGAAATTCAAAATGAACTTTGAAAAATCAAGAGAATGTAACTGTGACAAGGTAAACCATAACAAAACACTACTGAAATATTCCAACTCTTGCATTTCAACGAAAGAAATTCAAAATGAACTTTGAAAAATCAAGAGAATGTAACTGTGACAAGGTAAACCATAACAAAACACTACTGTAATATTCCAACTCTTGCATTTCAACGATAGAAATCCAAAAATCAGCTTTGAAAAATCAAGAGAATGTAACTGTGACAAGGTAAACCACGACAAAACACTACTGAAATATTCCAACTCTTGCATTTCAACGAAAGAAATCCAAAATGAACTTTGAAAAATCAAGAGAATGTAACAGTGACAAGGTATAGCACAACAAAACACTACTGAAATATTCCAACTCTTGCATTTCACGAAAGAAATTCAAAATGAACTTTGAAAAATCAAGAGAATGTAACTGTGACAAGGTAAAGCACAACAAAACACTACTGAAATATTCCAACTCTTGCATTTCAAGGAAAGAAATCCAAAATGAACTTTGAAAAATCAAGAGAATGTAAAAATCCAAAATGAACTTTGAAAAATCAAGAGAATGTAATTGTGACAAGGTAAACCACGACAAAACACTACTGAAATATTCCAACTCTTGCATTTCAAGGAAAGAAATCCAAAATGAACTTTGAAAAATCAAGAGAAAGTAACTGTGACAAGGTAAACCATAACAAAACACTACTGAAATATTCCAACTCTTGCATTTCAACGAAAGAAATCCAAAAATGAACTTTGAAAAATCAAGAGAATGTAACTGTGACAAGGTAAACCATGACAAAACACTACTGAAATATTCCAACACTTGCATTTCAACGAACGAAATCCAAAATGAACTTTTAAAAATCAAGAGAATATAACTGTGACAAGGTAAACCACGACAAAACACTACTGAAATATTCCAACTCTTGTATTTCAAGGAAAGAAATCCAAAATGAACTTTGAAAAATCAAGAGAATGTAACTGTGACAAGGTAAACCACGATAAAACACTATTGAAATATTCCAACTCTTGCATTTCACGAAAGAAATTCAAAATGAAGTTTGAAAAATCAAGAGAATGTAACAGTGACAAGGTAAAGCACAACAAAACACTACTGAAATATTCCAACTCTCGCATTTCAACGAAAGAAATTCAAAATAAACTTTGAAAAATCAAGAGAATGTAAAAATCCAAAATGAACTTTGAAAAATCAAGAGAATGTAACTGTGACAAGGTAAACCATGACAAAACACTACTGAAATATCCCAACTCTTGCATTTCAAGGAAAGAAATCCAAAATGAACTTTGAAAAATCAATAGAATGTAAAAATCCAAAATGAACTTTGAAAAATCAAGAGAATGTGACTGTGACAAGGTAAACCATGACAAAACACTACTGAAATATCCCAACTCTTGCATTTCAATGAAAGAAATCCAAAATGAACTTTGAAAAATCAAGAGAATGTAACTGTGACAAGGTAAACCATAACAAAACACTACTGTAATATTCCAACTCTTGCATTTCAACGATAGAAATCCAAAAATCAGCTTTGAAAAATCAAGAGAATGTAACTGTGACAAGGTAAACCACGACAAAACACTACTGAAATATTCCAACTCTTGCATTTCAACGAAAGAAATTCAAAATGAACTTTGAAAAATCAAGAGAATGTAACAGTGACAAGGTAAAGCACAACAAAACACTACTGAAATATTCCAACTCTTGCATTTCACGAAAGAAATTCAAAATGAACTTTGAAAAATCAAGAGAATGTAACTGTGACAAGGTAAACCACGACAAAACACTACTGAAATATTCCAACTCTTGCATTTCAACGAAAGAAATTCAAAATGAACTTTAAAAAATTAAGAGAATGTAACTGTGACAAGGTAAACCACGACAAAACACTACTAAAATATTCCAACTCTTGCATTTCAACGAAACAAATCCAAAATGAACGTTGAAAAATCATGAGAATGTAAGTGTGACAAGGTAAACCACAACAAAACGCTACTGAAATAATCCAACTCTTGCATTTCAATGAAAGAAATTCAAAATGAACTTTGAAAAATCATGAGAATGTAACTGTGACAAGGTAAACCACGACAAAACACTACTGAAATATTCCAACTCTTGCATTTCAACGAAAGAAATTCAAAATGAACTTTAAAAAATTAAGAGAATGTAACTGTGACAAGGTAAACCACGACAAAACACTACTGAAATAATCCAACTCTTGCATTTCAATGAAAGAAATTCAAAATGAACTTTGAAAAATCAAGAGAATGTAACTCTGACATGGTAAACCATGACAAAACACTACTGAAATATTCCAGATCTTGCATTTCAACGAAAGAAATCCAAAATGAACATTGAAAAATCAAGAGAATGTAACTGTGACATGGTAAACCACGACAAAATACTACTGAAATATTCCAACTCTTGCATTTCAATGAAAGAAATTCAAAATGAACTTTGAAAAATCAAGAGAATGTAACTGTGACAAGGTAAACCATAAAAAACACTACTAAAACATTCCACCTCTTGTATTTCAACGAAAGAATTCAACATGAACTTTGAAAAATCAAGAGAATGTAAAATCCAAAATGAACTTTGAAAAATCAAGAGAATGTAACAGTGACAAGGTAAAGCACAACAAGACACTACTGAAATATTCCAACTCTTGCATTTCAACGAAAGAAATTCAAAATGAACTTTGAAAAATCAAGAGAATGTAAAAATCCAAATGACTTTGAAAATCAGAGAATGTAACTGTGACAAGGTAAACCATGACAAAACACTACTGAAATATTCCAACTCTTGCATTTCAAGGAAAGAAATCCAAAATGAACTTTGAAAAATCACGAGAATGTAACTGTGAGATGGTAAACCATGACAAAACACTATTGAAATATTCCAACTCTTGCATTTCAACGAAAGAAATTCAAAATTAACTTTGAAAAATCAAGACAATGTAACTGTGACAAGGTAAACCATGACAAAACACTACTGAAATATTCCAACTCTTGCATTTCAACGAAAGAAATTCAAAATGAACTTTGAAAAATCAAGAGAATGTAACTGTGACAAGGTAAACCATAACAAAACACTACTGAAATATTCCAACTCTTGCATTTCAACGAAAGAAATTCAAAATGAACTTTGAAAAATCAAGAGAATGTAACTGTGACAAGGTAAACCATAACAAAACACTACTGTAATATTCCAACTCTTGCATTTCAACGATAGAAATCCAAAAATCAGCTTTGAAAAATCAAGAGAATGTAACTGTGACAAGGTAAACCACGACAAAACACTACCGAAATATTCCAACTCTTGCATTTCAACGAAAGAAATTCAAAATGAACTTTGAAAAATCAAGAGAATGTAACAGTGACAAGGTAAAGCACAACAAAACACTACTGAAATATTCCAACTCTTGCATTTCACGAAAGAAATTCAAAATGAACTTTGAAAAATCAAGAGAATGTAACTGTGACAAGGTAAAGCACAACAAAACACTACTGAAATATTCCAACTCTTGCATTTCAACGAAAGAAATCCAAAATGAACTTTGAAAAATCAAGAGAATGTAACAGTGACAAGGTAAAGCACAACAAGACACTACTGAAATATTCCAACTCTTGCATTTCAACGAAAGAAATTCAAAATGAACTTTGAAAAATCAAGAGAAGGTAAAAATCCAAAATGAACTTTGAAAAATCAAGAGAATGTAACTGTGACAAGGTAAACCACGACAAAACACTACTGAAATATTCCAACTCTTGCATTTCAAGGAAAGAAATCCAAAATGAACTTTGAAAAATCAAGAGAATGTAACTGTGACAAGGTAAACCATAACAAAACACTACTGAAATATTCCAACTCTTGCATTTCAACGAAAGAAATCCAAAAATGAACTTTGAAAAATCAAGAGAATGTAACTGTGACAAGGTAAACCATGACAAAACACTACTGAAATATTCCAACTCTTGCATTTCAAGGAAAGAAATCCAAAATGAACTTTGAAAAATCAAGAGAATGTAACTGTGACAAGGTAAACCACGACAAAACACTACTGAAATATTCCAACTCTTGTATTTCAAGGAAAGAAATCCAAAATGAACTTTGAAAAATCAAGAGAATGTAACTGTGACAAGGTAAACCACGATAAAACACTATTGAAATATTCCAACTCTTGCATTTCACGAAAGAAATTCAAAATGAAGTTTGAAAAATCAAGAGAATGTAACAGTGACAAGGTAAAGCACAACAAAACACTACTGAAATATTCCAACTCTCGCATTTCAACGAAAGAAGTTCAAAATAAACTTTGAAAAACCAAGAGAATGTAAAAATCCAAAATGAACTTTGAAAAATCAAGAGAATGTAACTGTGACAAGGTAAACCATGACAAAACACTACTGAAATATTCCAACTCTTGCATTTCAAGGAAAGAAATCCAAAATGAGCTTTGAAAAATCAAGAGAATGTAACTGTGACAAGGTAAACCATAACAAAACATTACTGAAATATTCCAACTCTTGCATTTCAACGAAAGAAATCCAAAAATGAACTTTGAAAAATCAAGAGAATGTAACTGTGACAAGGTAAACCACGACAAAACACTACTGAAATATTCCAACTCTTGCATTTCAACGAAAGAAATTCAAAATGAACTTTGAAAAATCAAGAGAATGTAACTGTGACAAGGTAAACCACGACAAAACACTACTGAAATAATCCAACTCTTGTATTTCAATGAAAGAAATCCAAAAAGAACTTTGAAAAATCAAGAGAATGTAACTGTGATAAGGTAAACCATGACAAAACACTACTGAAATATCCCAACTCTTGCATTTCAAGGAAAGAAATCCAAAATGAACTTCGAAAAATCAATAGAATGTAAAAATCCAAAATGAACTTTGAAAAATCAAGAGAATGTGACTGTGACAAGGTAAACCATGACAAAACACTACTGAAATATTCCAACTCTTGCATTTCAATGAAAGAAATCCAAAATGAACTTTGAAAAATCAAGAGAATGTAACTGTGACAAGGTAAACCATAACAAAACATTACTGAAATATTCCAATTCTTGCATTTCAACGAAAGAAATCCAAAATGAACTTTGAAAAATCAAGAGAATGTAACTGTGACAAGGTAAACCACGACAAAACACTACTGAAATATTCCAACTCTTGCATTTCAAGGAAAGAAAACCAAAATGAACTTTGAAAAATCAAGAGAATGTAACTGTGACAAGGTAAACCACGACAAAACACTACTGAATTTAAGTATGTTTCATCTCATTCGAAGACATGTAAAAAAAAGTTGAAAAAATATATCATGTTAAAAAAAATTCCCCAAAAAAATGGGGAGGGGGGCCAAAAAGTTGGAGGGGATAGGGGCGCCCTTCGAGTTTGAGGGTAGGGGACCTTTGGGGGGTTGATGTCTCTTCTGGTTAGGGTCATTGGTGCTTATGATCCTTGATGGTTCGTACTCACATACACCTTACTACTTGATTTGCAAGGATTTCTAAGTTTTGTTCTGAATTTCATTATTAAAATTCTTTTCTTGCCATCTACATCTCTCTTTATCAACTTTTAGTATACTATAACGTTAGACTCTATTTTAAACTGACAACACTGTTCAAACACCACTTGTGTATTATACAGAACATATCGGAGAGGTAGAGCTAGGTCAATTCGCAATGTCATTCTATCATCATTAACCATTTTCATAGATTTATGTTGTCTCAAATTTATAATAAATAAGGTATGAATTAACATGCTCTTCAGGGTTACCTTAACTGCTAATCACTTTAACCTTTTTTCTCCACCTTCGTAAAATCCAATTCGCAAATACTATCTAGCTCTGTTTTTTTTCTCTATTATTCAATTAATATCGTTTGTATAGTCCAATTTGCGAATCCCTTACCCCTTTTTTGCAAATGTCAATCAAACAATTCTAGACATGTTACATTCTTAATCAAACTACTCTCGAGTTACACTCCAATCTGCAAATCCCTTACCCCTTTTTTGCAAATGTCAATCAAACAATTCTCAACGGATGTTGGCTCAAAAAACAGTCTGGTTGAAAAACATGGAGTTGAAACACATTTATGTGGGGAATCCCCGCTCATGCAATGTGTAGGAACCGGAGGGGAATCCCCGCTCGTTTGGAAAGGTACCAAGGAAAGGCAAGCAAAACGTGTTTAATCACGTGTAGAGGTCCCATTGAATAACATAGGAAGGAACATAGCGCTATAGAATAGCATGGAGGGAACATAAGCCCTTATAATAGCATAGGAAGGAACATGGTGCTATAGAATAGCATGGGAGGGAACATAATCCACCCAAATCCATAAGTACATGCTCTGGAAAGGTGTCAAGGAATGTAAAGTAAGCAAATAGCACAGGAAGGAACATAAACCATGCAAATCCATAAGTACATGCCCTGGAAAGGTGCCAAGGAACGTAAACCATGCAAATAGCTCAGGAAGGAACATAAACAATACAAATCCATAAGTACATGCTCTGGAAAGGTGCCAAGGAACATAAACCATGCAAAATGGAATGTACTACTCTACTAACATTTTGATTACTAAGTATCAGTATATAGAGATTAAACTGACAATGCACATTCATTTGTATTTTTTTCAGTAAAGTGCAAATTATGCTTTAATTAATTAATGCAAATTAAGTTTTTTTAATTAATATTGCAAAAGACCGATGACTCTTTATGTTTTCGCATTTTCCACGCAAACAACCTGAATAGCCGGATTTACGAGGACTGAACCAAATAATATTTGATTGTGGAGGAGGGCACTCTTCAAGCCCCGCTTTGAGCTATTAATAAGCAATGAATGAACAGTTGCGTTATAAACTGAAGTTTCCGTTAAATCACGTAGGTGTTTTGTAATACACAAAACTTTGTAATACACAAAACCATTATCACTGAAATTAATGCGAGAAACGCGCTTTTTTCGTCAAAAGTAACATATCTCATGTAGTCTTGATGCTTACACCTCTGAAGCTTCTTCGGATAGTCCCAAATCTCGTACCAAATTATTCAATTCATGCAACTGAAATCCCTTATGAACGGAGCAGTTTTTCACTTTCTAAATCTTCTTCGTTGAGACTCGCCTACTATAATTTTTACCAGATTTGTATTCCTATTTCCAGTGTGGTAATTTTTAAAAACTGGAATCGGGATTTCAGTTGAATGAGGCGCTGGGGTATATAGCTGACTATAAACTAGGATACTCCATTTTATATTTGTTTTTTACGTCTTATATGTTTTTTTTAATAAGTATCTTAAATTATAAGCTGACGTTTTTACCATACAAGAGTAACAATCATTTGAGTAATTTCTTGGCCGTCGCCAAAACATATGTATATACCAAATGAAAATTTATCACATGACCCCTTTATCCACATTAGTAAATTCTCGAAATGTCGCTCACACACTTTCTGAGGTGCCCATTATTTATATTGATCAGAGTCGTTTCTAGAAGGGGGCAACCGGATGATCTGCCCCGGGTGCAGCAGCCTGGGGGGAGGATGTAGGGGCGGTGACTTAGGTATTGTCCACTTTGATCCAATTTTTCACTTTGATTCGGCTTTTTTGCTTATATTCGAGTCGGGAGGGGGCGCTGTAATTAATTTTTCCCGGGCATCACCAACTGTAGGAACGGTTCTGATCACCAAATTTTAATTTAAAATATGTATAATAAGCTTGCTTGACAAATTTACTGATATCTGTCCTTTGACTGGGAATGGTATAGTTGCCACATATGTAACAAAACGAATCGAGGCTATTTAAGCACCTACGACGCCAGTTAGCAAAGGTAGACATAAGAAAAGCTTACAGTCCATATTTATATACAGTAATAACTAAACACTGGTAATCTTGTATACCAACAAAAACTTGAACTCCATGTCAGAATGCCCTTTACTATGTCACAGCGGTACACAACGTCTCACTACAGTTTCCAAGCACTTTGGTGCAAATGTGCGCAAATCTTGGACTGTGGTGACTGTGTATTAGAATTCAGTGACGAAAGTTGAATTACAATCTTATATTATGGCTTTTGAAACCAAACATTTTTGTTTGTCAATGTTATTGCTGCAGAGACATTTTAAATGGCATCTTATTGGTCAGTTTTAAATTGGAATGGCTTTTAAGTAAATAAGCCGGCTAGTTTAAATTTGAATTTACTTGAAATGTAAATTTGAACTAAACATAAAATTTAAACACTAATTTATACAATGATTTTAAATGTAAGAATAAATATAGTTCATGTTGAACGTAATTAGTGTTTAAATGTAAATTCAAACACTAATTTAATTAAAAAATGAACTTTTAAAAGAACTTATCTTAATAAGTTTTGTACCAGTTTTTCCTGGTTTTCATGCCTTTGCCCATGTAGAATGTCAGTAAAGTAGTATCTCTGAACCAAATCAACATCGTTTTTCGTTAATAAAAAAAAAAAAAAAAATGTAAAAAAAAACAAAAAAAAACATTGAACTTAGAAGAACGTTATTGAAAAGTACCAAATTGGTATTTTTCCGTTTTTTACGGTGATTATTAAGGTTTTGAACATTAAACTTTTCAAGATAAAAAAAAAAAAATTCTCTTGTATTAAGCTGTAGGCTTTTGCATAAGCAAAAATCGGTTTGACTGAGAAAACTTGAGTCAGCTTGCAGTTAATATGCTGTTTTTTTTTAATTATTTGATGTACGCTGAAATCGAAAAAAAAACTGACAGTTTTTTCACCTTCGTTTTATAGTTAGATCTTAGTATTTTCCCAAAGCTTTTCTATAGAGAAGTAACAATAATTTTGCAGTTGGGAACCTGACAATGGTTTTATATTCCAGGCTCTGAAGAAGTATTCTCAGCTTACTACTCAAAGAAACGGCAAAGGTCAGGACTTCTCTCAGTAATCACAAATGTAAAAGAAAAATTGTTTTCTAGTCGTGAAAGGAAGCTATATTAGATGTATTTGCTCATATTTGTGTGTGTGTTTTTTTATGTTTTGTAATTTCTACTTTAGAAGTTCATTTGTGGAGTGCTATCTTATATAATTTTTGTAAGAGTTCTCGAAAAAAGTAGTAAAAACTTAAATGCAATACTCTTTAACCGAATTAAAAAATAAAATGTTTGCTTTTAACATCGAACAATCCTATTTGATCTCCTTTCATCAGTTGAGTTTCTTAAGACTCAATTACGTAGCCTAGGTTTATTTTAATAGCTTAACCAGGTGTTTCAACAGTTATGCAGATTTATTGAAATGCAGATTTAGATAGTTTTATTTAGAGAACAAATTGGCTTTGGTCAGGTTCAACTCTGAGCTATCCTTGTCTGTCGCTTTATTGCTTATATTTAATTTTTTTCAACTGAAAGTAAGGAGTGACATTAAAACTTAAAACAAAAAGAAGTTATTCTGTATAGAAGGGGGATTGCCCCTTCATCACTTCTTGCTCTTTGTCCTAAAATCTTAAAAGTTCTTTCTAAATACTTCTCATTCGAATTCAACGGGGCTTGTGTTTCAGGAAACATTCTTAAAGAATTGGGACTAAAAGCCAAATTTTAGCGTAAAGAGTGAGGGATGAAGAAGGGGCAATCCTCCTCATATACGGAATCATTTTGTCTCTTTTAAGTTTTAATGTTGCTCCCTACTTTCAGTTGAAAAACTTGTTTTTTTTCTTTATTTTCTGACCCTTTTCAAAATCATGCCAGGAAATCCCTTTCCCACCGTGTAAAATTTCCCCTGGAAAATTCCCCCTGTAAACTTTCCTTCTCATGGAAGATTCTAACCATGGGAAATTCCCCGGTCGCATAAAATTCCCCCGGATAAATTTCCGTATATTTCCCAATAACAAGTGCTATGTGTAAACAATGGGCAAATTGCATAACTTTCAGCCCTTTTTCCATAGGCTGTGGTAGGGGCATCTCTTCCCCAGAGGGATACTTATTAAACTTTCCAACTATGCTGAACCAAATACCTATCTCAAAATCTTGATTGGATGTCTTTGAGGTCAAGAGGGGTGTGGGAAGGGGTCTAGTAGCCCTCCATTCTTTTTTGTCACTTAAAAGTGGTACTGGAACTTTTAATTTCCGTCGAAATGAGCCTCTCCAGATCTTCTGGATCTTTCTTCTGGCAAAAAAATATACAAAATTCCACATTTCAAATAGTTCGTGGTAACGAAATGTAAGTAAGGAGCGACGTGGCTCAATATTAACCGACACTCTAAAAACGAAATTTTTATATCAATAGATGTATCAATAGAATCAGCTTGTTATTCCGATTCCAAATATATAAGATTTATTAAGCTTAGTGTTACCCATAAAAAGGTAAGAGCCTGAGAAAATTTGCCTGATTTTCGAAAAAGGGGGGAATAACCCCTAAAAGTCAAGGATTCTAAATGAAAATAACACCAGGTTCATTGTATCCGAGTTTCAAGCTCCCATCTATAAAGATGTGGAATTTTTTTTTTTCGTTTTCCTTAGGGCTGACTGCATCAAACCTATAATTCTAGAATATCGGGAAAGGGCTCATTCGAACACATATTAAAAGCTCGAATGCTCTTTTTAAGTGACCAAAAAGATTGGAGTGCAACTGGCCCCCCTCCCACCCCTCTCTTTTCCCCAAATCCGTCTGATCAAAACTCTGAGATAGCCATTTTGTTGACTATATTTGAAAAGTCCAGTAACGATGCTTTTGGGGATATTTTGACGCCCAAATCCCCTGGGGATAGGTCTGTAAGTCATGAAATTTTCCCATCGTTTACATATATTATCTGTTATTGGGAAGTATACAGCCATTTTTGGGGAAGGGAGGAGGTGAATTTCCTGCTGGGGGGGGATTTTCCATGGGTAGAATTTTCCTTGGGGAGAGAATTTTCCAGGGAGTGAGCTTTCCAGGGAAAATATTTCACTGGGGGAATTTTCCAGAATTCCTATACTAAATTCTTTTTATTTGTCTTGCTTTCTCCTTGTCGACTCAATTTTACATGTAAAGTTGTTAAGGCGAATTGTTCGGGGGATAATTTTTACCGGGTAGGAATTTTCTAGAGTATCTCCCCGTGGGGGGGGGGGATTTTCCACAAGAGGAATTCTCCATGGGGGAGTTTTTCCACGGGATAAATTCTCCATAGGGAATTTTCTGTGAAAGCAACTTTCTACTAGGGGTTGGGATATTTGTGGAAAACTTTTCCACGAAGGAGGGGATTTCCAGCATGATTTTAAAAACAATCAGAAATTAAAGTCTTTTTCAAATGAAAGTGCGCCAAGAAAAATCTTTCACCCGGAATCGTCCGCAAGAAATTTCAGCTATAATAGAATTGTCCGGGGGAACTGATCGGGCATGGAGGGGGTATTTTACGTGGGAGGAACTTTCCATGGAGGGGGAGCCGGATTTCCTGGCATTATTTAAAAACGATCAGAAATTAAATTAAAAAAAAACAAGTTTTTTCAACTGAAAGTAGGGAGAAACATCAAAACTTAAAACGAACAGAAATTTTTACGTATACGAGGGGGTTGCCCCTCCTCAATACCTCGCTCTTTACGCTAAAGTTTGACTTTCTGTTCCAATTATTTAAGAATGACTCCTGAAACACAATTGCCGTTTAATTAGAATAATAAGCTTTTCTAAAAGTTCTAAAAAAAGCTTTGGCGTAAAGAGCAAGGTATTGAGGAGGGAACTACCCCCCCCCCCCTACACGGAATAGTTTCTGTTCGTTTTAAGTTTTGATGTTGCTCCTTAATTTCATTTGAACAAATCTTTTTTTTTTTTAATTCAATTGTAGATAGGAGTTGAACCCCCTACAGTAGAGTTCTCTGATATGTTCAATCTGATGGTGTGGTTTCATAAGGGTCGCTAGACTTTTTGGGCGTGTTTCTCCCCTTTTTCAAAGATCAGGCAGATATTCTCACTTTTGATGGGTAACATTAAACTTAATGAATTTATATATTTGAAATCAGCATAAAAAGCCAATTCTTTTGATGTATTAATTCTTAGCAAAATTCGTTTTTTAGAGTTTCGGTTGCTATTGGGCCGAGTTGTTACCACGAACTGTTCGATGTTCATTTTAGGAAGTAAAGATAGGTTTTTTTTCATAATATTGGGGAATTATTTTTGCTGCCTGTTTTTCGATAAAAACTTCAAGGAAAACTTCTGTAGCGAAGGTTTTTTTTTTTTTTTTTGCTCTGCTGTTTAAAGAAAGAAAAAATGCAAGGCTCACTTTATCAAGTTATTTTCATTGACTTGGCGAATCTGGTTGAATCGTCACGAAGAATTTGTTGACCAAATTCAGTTTTTGAATCGTCAAACGTTCTTTTTTTCCCACCTGCTATGGGTTTCGATTATCCAAATATATTCTTTATTTGACGACAACAGTCGAGCTATTGGAATATATCAGAAGAGTTTGCTAGTTTTCAACAGCTTTATAATCACATATGGCAGGTCGATCCTGTTTTTTTTTTAGTGGAAATTCAGTAACTTTTGTTGATTAGAATTTTGCTATAAATAGTAAAAAGGCTAAAAAAATGTGCCTTAAAAAGGGGGTAACTCACATAGCCTCAGGGTTAAGGGCCCTAAGCTATTAAAAATGTTCGTTCTCAAGAGATGGATTATAGTAGGAAAATATGGATATCCTGCACCTTCTTAGAATCAAAACCGTGCAAGAAATTTCAATTTATATGATTGGACATATCAAGGGGGCCACTGATTCCTTCAAACTCCATCCCCGCCACCGATAATTTTTAGCAGAAGGATAGGTCTCCTGCACTATGCTTAAACTGGAATCATGTTAGGATATTCAGCCTCTGGGCGAAAAAGTTAAGTCGAAGTTGGAGACTGACCCGACGCGAAAACCAGAATTCTAATTTAATACAAAACTAGCTGAATCGAACCTACGAACTGACATGGTGCAAACATTTAACGAGCCTTCACTTGGTGAAATAACAAACTTAGTTTGGCTCAGTAGAAAACGATTTAAGTCATGAATCGGAGCACAGAAAGATCCAAGACCAAGTTGGGTAATTTTGGTGAGACGATGCAAAAACTAGCTAATCTGTTCAAAAACGAGCTAGATCCTGGATCGGTACAGAAATGGGCTAAATTCTGACCTGGTGCAAATCTTGATAAGTAAAGAGTGATATGTCTTCCGTCTGTTGTCTGGCATTTTTGGCTACTTGCTATATTTTTTTGGCTAATTCGTATAGAACAGATGACCTTGGAAACTTAGGAGGGGGTATATTTTATCGAAAATAGAAAATTTTAATGTCCATTTTACGGTTCAAAAGGATTGGAGCTCGAAAGGTAAAAAATATTAACTCCAGAGGGACATAACACACGCAGTCACGGGGTAAGGGCTCAAGATTGATCAAATGACACTTTTGTCACAGGAACGTTTTAGTTGATAGAAGGTGTGCATGTGTACTTTGTTAAAACCCAGATCGTCCAAGGATTCAAACCTGTATGATAGGAGGTGAAAAAATCAGCATGGTATCCCTATCTCCTTCACGTCTACACTACCAACTTTTTAGCACAAATTGTTTAAATGTCGTGACCTGCTGCAAAAATGAGCCATTACTCACTATTGAAACGAACTAAATTCTGACGCAATAATGAAAACGAGCTAAGTTTTGACTGAGTACAAAAGCGAACTTAAATCTTGACTCAGTGCAAAAACGACATGTGTCCAAACTCAGTGATAAAAGGGTTTAAGTAATAGTTGTGGAATTTCGGGGACAAGTTGTAAAAACAAATTTAGTCCTGACTTGTGCAAAAGTAAGCCGATTCCTGACTCTGTAAAAACGATCGAAGTGCAAATTTACGACTGACTTGGTGCAAAACCGTGCTAAGTCCTGACATGGCACAACACTGAACAATGTCCTGAACTAGTGCAAATATTAGGTAATTCCTGAATGTGCCTAAGCATTCAAAATCCAATAAGAACAATGCCTTCGTCCTAGAGAAGCGCGCTGAGTCCATGCCATATCCTGACTGAGTAAAAACTGATAAGAGTCTATGCTACTGACTGACTTGCTGCAAGAACGAGTAAGTCCTCACTCTGTGCAAAATATAGAAAAGTCCTAACCTCGTTCTAAAATTATCAAAGTCCAACAAAAGAGCTACCTCGGTGCTAGACAAACGAGTTAAGTCTAAACAGAGTCCTGGCTCAGTGCAAAAAAATCAAAAACAAAAACTTAGTCCTGACTCGCTTCTTGAACGAGCCGACTCCAAAATTTGGGTCCTGACTCGCTTCTAGAACGAGCCAACTCCAAAATTTGGGCTTACTTGATGCTGGACGTGCGAGTTAAGTCAAAGCCAAATACTGACTCGTTGCAAGATGAGCTGAAGTCCAAAAACAAAATAAGCCCAAAATTCTTTTTTTTTCAGTTCACTTGGTATGGCTATGTTCTGGCTCTTGCTTTGTTCTGGCTCAGAATCCCAGAATGTAATAAGCTCTGATATAGTGCAAAACATGCTAAATCAATAAGATGAAAGAAAGTCTTGATTCGGCGCATTAACAAGCTATCTTAATTAAGCCACTTTATAAGAAAGGTGATAAAGTGAGTGTGGTAATTATCGAGGCATTAGTCTGGTCTCTGTAGGTAGTAAATTACTTAGTAATACGATACTTTTTAGACTGAGAGATGCCCTAGACAAAGTTTTAAGAGAAGAACAGTGCGATTTTAGGAAAGGTAGAGGATGTGTCGACCAAATTTTCACTCTTAGGCTAATAATTGAGAATTGCCTGAGTTGTCAAACACCTTTGGTCCTCAGTTTTATAGATTATGAGCAAGCGTTCGATTCTGTTTGTAGAAGAGCTTTAGTAAAGGTTTTATCCCTGTATGGTATACCAGACATATACATTAAAGTGATTAGTGCTATGTACGAGAATAACACAGCTGCGGTTAAGGTAGGAAATGAGGTTAGCAGCTGGTTTTGTGTTAAATCAGGAGTTGAGCAGGGTTGTGTTCTATACCCCTTTATATGGATTATTTTGATGGACTTTGTCTTAAGGAGCACAGGAAAGGCAATGGGAGACCACGGAATCAAATAGGGAAGAAAAATTCTCCTGGACTTAGATTATGCTGATGATTTAAGCATCCTAGATGACAGTGTGAGAAAATGAATGAAGTTTTAGATGTTTTGCGAGTTCGGGTGCTAGAGTAGGTTTGAAAATCAATGTTAAAAAGACTAAGTTTACTAAGGCTAGGAATAAGTGAAGATGAAAAGGTGACGTTGGATAATGAAAAGATTGATCAGGTAGGCAGGTTCACTTACCTTGGTAGTATTATTAGTAAAGATGGTGGAGTAGTGAAGATGTTAAAAGTAGAATAGCCAAGGCTAAGGGTGTTTTCTCACAGTTAAAAAAGTTAGGAAGAATAGGAAGATAAGTCTGCAAACGAAGATTAGAATATTAGAAGCTACAGTGATGACAGCGGTCAAATATGGCTCTGAAGCATGGGCACTCAGAAAAGCGGATGAAGATTTGCTAGATGTTTTCCAGAGAAATTGCTTAAGGATTGTTCTGGGTACCCGGCTGACTGACCGTATTTCAAATAACAGGCTATACGAAAAATGTGGTTCAATACCGCTCTCTAGGGCTATAATGAAAGAAAGGTTGAGGTGGCTAGGGCACGTTGTGGGGATGAAGGATGACAGATTGCCGAAGATTGTTATTTTCGGCCAACTGTCTATGGCTAAACGGAAAGCAGGTCGTCCTCGTCTGGGGTTGGAGGACGTCACAAAGAAAGATTTATAGGAAATGGGAACTTCGTGGGCGGGTGTAAAAAGGCAGGCTTTAAATAGATTGGGATCGAGAAGGAGCGTGCGTAGCTGTGTTGGCCTCAGGCGGCTTGGGGCGGCTGAGTTGTTAGTAGTAGTAGTAGTATTTAGAAATCAATTGCATTAACTTAGTGTGCCTTGTTTCGCTGGAGAAAAGCTTGCCAAACTTCCATTTCTGCCTTCAACACGTTTAAGTTGTTGTTTTCCAAATTTTCCTCATAAACTTCCTCAATCGAATTCAAATGCCTCTTTCCATCAGCGCCCATACGGGGAGGGGACAGGGGCTCCTAAAATTCAGCTCATGGGCGCCAATGTCTATTTTATTTCTTTACTTTCTTCACTATTCTCTGAAATAAATATGAAGCAAGAAGTGAAACCCTTTCAAAATGTTCTTGTGCTTTACGAGATGCTCCTCGATGCAGAAAATAACACTTTTAACCCAGGGGATGAATGCGTTAATTCTATTAAATTGTTTTGTGCTTTCGACTGAGACATTGCTTCTATGTTTCTGCCTCCTAACAGTCCTTATAAATCTAATTGTAGTTTCATTCCATTCGGCCATTTTTTTGGCCTCTTGAAACAAGACTGATAACTCTTCATTAACTTTTTCTCTTCCGCGTCACTTGGCTGTAGCTTTTGGCACAATATGAAAGTGTAGCTGAGTAGCTTTTCAGGTGATAGTAGAGCTACAATATACTCTGACTGACATATAGCTGTCATAAGGACATCGGCCACTGGAGATGTGTCCTTATCATCCCAACACTTGGGTTCTGAGGATGAAATGGTGCCTTCGAACCCATCTGCTTGGACATAACTGTTCGAGTTTTTGGTGCCAGGGTTTCTATTTTCTATGGAGAATATTTTGCCTCTTCGTTGCGTTAAAAAAAGAACATACTTTTTCAGTACGCCAAAACAATTTTTGATAGATCTGACCGCTACAGCATTTGTAATGGCTATGTTAAGGCTGTGCGCCGCGCAGTGTACATATCGGGCAACGTTTCTGCACAACAGCCGGAGCACCTTTGACCTTTTCACTCATGTCTGATACGCCATCATATCCGTAAGCCCTTTCAACAGTGTTCTCCAAGTTCTTCGCCAGTCGTTGACTCTAGAAACACAAACTGCAAAAACTTTTCATTAATCTTATAACCATCCTTCGTGTTATGAGAGACATACCTCACAGATAGTGAAAACTGTTCTTGAGTCGACACGAGTGTAGTCTCATCATATAACACACTAAACAAATTAGTATCTTTAACATGTTTGACTATGTGACTTTTTTATTACTTTGTCACAGTCATAAATGATTTGGTTTTGGATGTTCCAGCAAATATAAGTGGCATTTTTACCACATGACTTGAAATGGCCTCTTAATTTTTCATGACCTTCTTCGGTACGCATCCGCAATAGTGCTTTAAAATTCCCCTCATTATCATCTGGCATTGCGTTTAAGTTGAAGTCTCTATAGTCTCTGTGGCCTAGAATAGCTATTCCCTGTCGTCCACAAAAAAAATAACCTTTTCTATTACGGGTTTTAACCTCTCCACATTTTCTTTCGCCTGATTGGCTTTGCCTACATCTAAAGATCTGTCTATGGATTCATCTTCTCTTCCACTACTGTTTTCAAATTGTTGAAATCGATCATTGCATGTTTGTGACATTATAAATGAAAATGTGACTCGAATTATTCAATAGCCTTTTACCAATTTGGAATCCTTCTTGGACAAGCTGGCCTGTTTTCTGGAATGATCTCATACCCACTTCAGTTGGAGCAAAGAGTATACAACAAGTGCGATAAGCCCGTTTTTCTATCTCAAAGTATGACAACCAATTATATTTTTGCAACCAGGAATATAAAAGCTTCCTCTCCTGCTTTCCACAAGTCGTCACTTGAAACTTGTAGTTGGAAGATGGAGCTTTCCAAAACTTGTAACTTCTCTGTGTCTGATAGCCACTTATTTTCGTACAAAGAAATGACCATTTTACTGCTGCATTCTACGTTGACATTGTCTGGTGTATGGCTGGAGCTTGAGGCTGAGGTACCAGGTTCATCAAGAGCAGGACTAGCCAATTTTTTCCGATCAGGCCCACCGTTAATGTGAGAAACGGAAAATTTACAGTTTAATTTTTTCTCTCAGTATAATTGGATTACAAACGAACTGAAGTAAATGTGTTTAAAATAATAATGAATTCAACATTTACTTTCAACATAACTATTAACTTTAATTTTTGTACTGTTAACTGTCATTGCTCAATTGCTGTACAGTTCAAATAGTTACACAATTCCTCCAAGTTAGCCCTGTGTATTTAATAGATTATTTACTAATCCACCGACTATAATAAACCGAGGCCACCGTTTAAACTATTTTATTTAAATACGTTATGTTGTTTTTCTATATTTTCAAGATTAACACAAAATAATTTAAACAAATTAATATTAATAAGTATATCCACCAACATATAACTTTGTTTGTCACAGTGTAAGCTATTTTATATTTTTATTTTTATATTATGTTTTATTGTCATTTTAGTTTTCAGGTACCGTAATTAATATCCTCGATAGATAAATAAATAAAATTATTGTCAATTTGATTTACATTTTCAATTTATATATTAGTAAAATTATTCAATTTACTAATTTTTCAATAAAAAAACCATCTTATTTAGGCACGGCAAGGCGTGCCGGCTAAATGCTAGTACATCCGTGGTATCAATATAAACATTAAACTAGTTTATCGCACAGGCCTACAGCACAGAAATAGAAACAGCTGAGTTTCAAAACAAAGGTATAACATAGTCTCAGTCTGCAAATATAGGCTCACAGAGAGTAGTGGTGAGTGATCTATGCCTTCCCGCTGAACACAAGACGAGCTAAGAAGTTTGTGTCAAGTGAATATAAAAGAACATGAGCCAAACACTGACACAGACCTCAGAAAGTGAGTGGGCGAGGCTTGCGGCTGGTAGCACGCAGTTTGGGCTGGGCTGTGGAAGGGGAAAACCGGTTTTCTCCGCCCCGCCACCACAAACAAACATGGCAAGCGCGTGCGAGAAATGTTCCTTTGCGGCGTTTGGAATATATGAAATACCTTTTTTTTAGTGTATTTCTTAGGAATAGGAATGCAGCTACTTACATCGTAGTTGTAGTAAAATGTAGCTCCCGCAAACCAGTATTCAGTATGCGATGTGTCCACTATTGGCGGATTTAAAAACAGAGTGTAATTTGTTTTTTGAGGGGGGGGGGGGTCTACGGCCCCTTTAGCCCTTCTTGTGGATGCGTGCCTGGAAAGGTCCAAGATAATAGAGCCAAAATGGTGTCATTCATAGACGGTCTTATTATAAAAAATGAAGAAGAAAAGAAGTCTCTTCTTTGAACTTTACGTTTATTTTTGACTGTGGCGATGTTTTTGTCATGTGTTAAATTTTGTGTTAAATCTTTAATGATAAGTAAAACTTTATTTCTTCAATCTCTTTTGAATAGGGGATTATGAAGACCCAGCTATCCAGTATAACAAACTAGTTTCAATAGGGTCTAGAATCCGATGGGCACCTGCTCAACGGTCAACTTGTATTATTGGTAAATGAGGCCATCACGGTGGAGGAGGACTGGGTTCTTGAGACCCCCAATAAAATTGTTTTTTACTAGCCCATAAACACAAGATCTACGTGTCCTCATGATGCCCATGATAGACAATAGAAATATGTACTACACTATTATTTTGTGACACAGAGACTTGAATCCGGATTCTTTTGGGTTTAAATGATATCAAAATATAGGCTAGTTATATTGCAATACGCTGCACCTTAAAAGACTCTCATCCCTTAAGACCAGGATGCTGATTAGATGAAAATGTCTTCCAATTTCCTTTTCTTAGTAATAGTCCTCCAGTATTATTAGGGTACTTACTTAGCTTTATTAGTGAGCAGACTAACCAAGCAATAGTCCTGTAATTTGCCCCCGCTTAGTGGCTTTGAACCGACTGCACATTGCCAAGGGCAAGGTAAACATCTCTAGGAAACGCACGACGATCAAAGCAATAAAAACTTATAGACAGATCTAATTAGCTTTTGAACTTGTTGTATTAATTGTAAAATCTGTCATTTTCAAAGTTGTCCAATAAATGATAATTGAAACAATGGGATAAACAAGAGGTGAGACAAATAGAAGTTTTTACACGACAATAAGAATTGTCATAAGTCAGTTTTCTCCAACAACGGTAAAAAAATTATTTTTCTTGACCTCCAATCGAAATTCCAATCCCGAGGCAAAAAAAAGATCCGATCAAATGAAAAATCACAGCAGAATAACTTTATTATAATACTTGATTACTGGACGTCGTTGACGATGGGCAACCGTCAGAAAAGCAGTTGAATTTTTCAACGGATATGCCTAAGAATTAATCAAATCCCTCAAGTCCTATTCTGAGCGCTTGGTTTAAATACATTCTATCAAACAGTTCGTGGTAACGAACTGTAAGTAAGGAGCGACCCGGCTCAATGGTAACCGAAACTCTAAAAAATGGAATTTTGATACCAATAGACACATCAAAAGAATCATATTTTAATGCTGATTTCAAATATATAAGTTTCATCAAGTTTGGTTTTACCCATCAAAAGTTACGTTCCTGGGAAAATTTGGCTGGTTTTAGAAAAAATGGAGAAAGACCCCCTAAAAGTTACAGAACCTTATTGGAAATCTCACCATCATATTCAGTGTATCAGAGAACCCTGCTGTAGAGGTTTCAAGCACCTATCTACAAAAATGTGGAATTTTGTATTTTTTTGCCAGAAGAAAGATCACGGATGCGTGTTTATTTTTTTTTTATTTATTTTTTTTCCAGGGGTGATCGTATCGACCCAGTGGTCCTAGAATATCGTGGGAGGGCTCATTGGAACGGAAATTAAAAGTTCTAGTGACCTTTTTAAGTGACCAAAAAAATGGATGGCAACTAGACCCCTTCCCACGCTCATTTTTTTCTCGAAGTCACCCGATCAAAATTTTGAGATAGCCATTTTGTTCAGCATGGTCGAAAATATGATAACTATGTCTTTTAGGATGACTTAACCCCCGAAGTTCCTGGGGGGAGCGCTGAAAGTTATGAACTTTAGCAAATGTTAACATATAGTGTTGGTTATTGGGAAGTATACAGACGTTTTCAGGGGGGATTTTTTCTGGTAGGTGGGGTGGGGTCGGGGGTTATATGGGAGGATCTTTCCATGAAGGAAGTTTCATGGGGGAAGGGACATTGCTATGAAGGGGGCGTCGGATTTCCCAGCATTATTGAAGAAAAAGATTAGAAATTAAATAAAAAAACACGTTTTTTATTAAATAAAAAAGTTTTTCAACTGAAAGTAAGGAGCAACATCAAAACTTATAACGAACAGAAAATATTACATATATGATTGGGTTCACCCCCTAGTCAATTCCTCGCTCTTTAAGCCAAAGATTTTTTAGTACTTTCATAAGAGCTATTTATTCTAATTAACGGCCTTTATGATTAAGGGGTAATTTTTGAAGAATTGGAACAAAATTCGAACTTTAGCTTAAAGAGCAAGGTATTGACTAGAAGGCGAACCCCCTAATATACGTATTAAAAATCTATGAATATAGAAGTTCGTTACGTAAGGTAATTCGTACGTTACCTATATTTATTACTAATAAAAACGTTCGTAAATAAAATTAAACAAGTTTTGAGAAAGCCATTTAACCAAATAAAAGTAAAATTAATATTCAAATTTTGTTTTAATTATTCATGTACGGTGAGCCAAAATCAAAACCTGCATTAATTAAAAAACGTTCAAGAATTAAATTAAAAAACAAGTTTTTTTTAACTGAAAGTAAGCAACGACGTTAAAACTTGAAACGAACAGAAATTATTCCGTATATGAAAGGGGCTGTCCCCTCTTCAACGCCTCGCTCTTTACGCTAAAGTTTGATTTTCTTACAACTCTATTTTTTTTAAACAATAAAAAACGTTAGCGTAAAGAGCGAGGCGTTGAGGAGAGGACAGCCCCTTTCATATACGGAATAATTTCTGTTCGTTTTGATTTTAACGTCGTTCCTTACTTTCAGTTGAAAAACTTGTTATTTTTATTTAATCAAACTAAAGGATGGCAAGGAATAACCTTCCTCCCTTCCATATAGGATTTCTCATGGAAAGTTGCCAATTTTCAGGTATAAAATTTATCTTTCAAGGCTTCGTGAACCCCAACTCTCGTAGAGGGACCCACTGCAACCACCCCCCCCCCCGGGTGGTCAGTACTGCGACTCCTTCCTTAAAAATCTTGATTTTTTCCCATATTTATTGATTTTTTTGAAGTTCTAACCATCGCCTAAATTTAAAGCCGAGAAGACTAACTCTTGTAAAGACCTCTGGTATTATTTAAAATTATTTAGAGTAAAAGAAATATTACTTTTTACTCAGCTTGAGTTTATTAGACCAATAATCCATACCAATTTGGATTTGTGAATGAACTGTTCAAGCATATGTTCAAGTAGGGGGGGGGGGGTCGTAATGCAATAGGCTCCAATAGGCCACTGCAATAGGCCTGTTACATAAATGAATGAAGTCTCAAGTAAATCATCTCATAGAAATGAAGCCCTTGGGTATCTCAGCTGGTCAAACCGGCCCTACAAGAAAGTAAAGTGTAGATTTTATCTTAAAATATTCCAAGCCTGGTGGCACTTTTTGCTTTGGGCTTGTCAAAAATCTTCAAGTCCGGAAAATCAAGTTGATTCAGGCTTATCGAAGATACTCCAGCAAGTTTAATAACTCCTTCTGATCTGGAATGATCAAAAGTATTCCAAGTCACCAAATTCATCAGAACTGCGTCACAGAAATACCGAAGCTTTAACTCGCCCTATTTTTGTACCGAGTCAATCTGCGGCTTGCACTTGTTTTTTTTGTCGATGAGATCGAGAATCATCTCAAGATTCTGGTTTAAATACGATGCAAAATTTGTAAACTTCTGCTAAAAAGCTGACTATTGAAGGAGGGAGATTTAGAATCGTGGGCTCATACTAAAACTTAGGATCGTCCTTCAATTCCTCAAATTATTTGCAAAATTTGGTTTTCAAGGTACAACATTCTCACCTTTTCCATTATAATGTATATGTGGAAAATGGGCGAATCGAATTATTCTAGAGTCTTTGGTGCTGCGTTGATTATACCTCTCTCTTCCTGGAAGTAATTTTTTGGAATTTTCGATCATTCTGAGGAAATGACTATCTCAAATTTTGATCGATGGAATGGTGGTAATGTCAGCGCCTTGAGGAAAAGAGTATGAGAAACGGCTTGATGTTCTCTAATCACTTTTGGCCCTTAAAAAGCACACTTGAAATTTCAGTTACTGATTAAACCCTTTCTATTGTTATGGCCACCCCTTCTCTACAAAGTGGTTGGTTAATAAATAATGCATAGGAGACATCACTCTTACTTGGTCAACGCTACTGCGTTCAGTTTGAGCAACTGCTAAAAGTGTACAAGGGACACATAATAATTACGATTCAGGCCTCTAAAAGATGTTTTCGTCTTTTACATGAGTGTGGCTTTACATGATGCCTAAAAAGTTTTCTGTCGGAACTACGACTACTGCTTCTTTTTTATACTATTTATTGTGCTGGAAAAAGGATTTCCTTTTTTAAATAGCTAGAAATTGCGTTAAGCTTCAGAAGACTTTTTCTCTCCGTTTCACAATCTTCTTCCCGCAAAATAGTTTCCGTTAAATTTCTTTATTAATTTTCTGTTTGTCCAAAAGAGTCACTATCCAGAAATCATGGTCGCTAATTTCCGTGTGTCTAATTTCTCATGTTTTCTTTTTGGCATAATATTGAAATATCTGTATCGCTAAGAGCGATTGAGATCATTCTGTTTTATTTGTTACTGGACTAATAATTCATTTATTTGCAATATTATAGTTTTTTTTTGGAATTTTTGGCCTAGCATCCCGTAGAATTTTCTTTGAAACCATCTTTTCATCAAAACCACCACGCCCAAAAAGCTTGATCTTGTTATTCATCAGTTTAATTACAAAACTATATTTTACGTGCAGTGAAACCTCATTCTTTCTGTTTTTACTTCAGTCTTTAAGCTTTCCGGTCACTTCGTCATTTGAGAATCTACTTGTGATTTTTGACAAACTGTTAAATTGCTCTATCTCTGGAACTGCTACAGATAGTTTTGTTGCAGAATACAAATTCATGTATAAAATGACGTATTTAACTCGAAAATGTGTATTCAATTTCCTTTGGTGCTAGTTTAATAATAAAAATTAAAAAAAAAACAACAATTTAAAGTAAACACACAGATTCCAAATGTCTAATTTGCGTAAATTGAAAAAAACTTCAACTTTGAAATTTTCAGTCTTCAGTATAAATTGACAAAGGTTTTACAACCTTGGCACTCCATATGTTTATCCTCAGGAATCTAGCGTTGGACGGTCTTTGTGAGTCTCTTGTACATGAATCTTCAGATTTCAGGATCGGAAGTCTTGATTATCGAGTATTAAAAGTTTGAGGCCTACTTCTGGACTCCCAAGTGTATATAACTACAGTCTCTTAACGAGTAAACTATTGACAATATCTTTACTTCATCTGTAACGATCCTTGTCTTTCGGGTAGCGGGATGCATCCTGTCCCAGGCTGGTAAGAAAGGAAAACTGTCGATTAATTAATCGTTTATCCCCATTCAAAACCTTTTTATCTATGTAACGACAGTAGAAAGTCTCACAATTGATCTGATCCCTTTGGAAACCGTCACTAACTGTCCCTGAGCAAGATTTCCTATCCAATTTCCCACCCCTTCCTATCCATACTCATCCTCGCACATATAATCATGTTTTACTTCTTCTGGTATATGATCATTCATAGATAATATAGGGTATGAGATAGTATGTCAAGGATAGAAAAGCGGATGAAGGTTAATCACCTAAAGCTGAATTATAAGAAATCTCATTGGGTTATTTTTTCTAGATTGCCAGGTTATTATCCTTGGTTAAAGGAATTATATGTCGGATCTTATGGTATTGAGCGTGTACGTCTGTGAAATATCTTTGAGTAATAGTGGATGAGACTCTTAGTTTCTCAAAGTATATGCAATGTACATCATCTAAAATGGCTCGGAGTGTAGGGATTCTGAAAATGTTGAAACATTTTTTACCAGTTAAAATACTTAGATTGATATATTTTTCTATTGTCCACCCTTATATGATTTATTGCTGTTCGGTATGGTCATCTACTTTTCAAACACATTTGAAGTCATTGCGTACTCCCTAAAATTCGGCGACTCGTGTTCTTATTAATTGTGGTAATCGCGAACTGTTTGATGAAAATGGAGATAAAATCTCAGAACCATAGAAAGCTGATGAGACATGTGCCTCATATTTTGAGGAAATAGACCTATACCCGACGCTCAAGAAAGAGTACCGGATATGCATTCCCACAAATTGACGTAAATTCTGAACCTCCCCCCCCCCCACAGCACATAAGAAGTGGCAACAGCTAGGAAAAAGCTGAAAGATGTACATCTGGAGTTGTAAGCATAAGCATCCATTCGAGCCTGTATAACTGCATAGACTGCTCTCCTAGTGGTCATATAAAATAAAGAAAAAGTCCAAAAAGATTGGACCAAAGGCACACTGGTCAAACTCTTCAAGATGGGTGATGAGCTAATATGTGTTAACTTGAGGGGCATCAACTTAATGGCTCTGCCTATTAAAATACAACCCACGGTCATATTATAACGCCTAAGATTTGCCCTAGACTCACACCTCAAGGAAGAGCAATAAATGGTTTGACCTGGTAGGTCTTGATTTGACCTTATTTTCATTCTTAGACTGATAGTTGAAGCCTCCAAAGAATGGGACAAAAAAAAATATACCTACTCCTCTTTGACTTTGAAAACACATTCAATTCTATTGATCGAAACACTTTGTGGCAGATTCAGAAATACTACAGAGTATCTTATTCAGAATGATAATCATACTTTATGAAGATAGTGAATGCTCAGTGCTCACAGAAAATGGGACACACTTTCCTTCAAGATAATATCTGGCGTCAAACATGGGCCTGTCCTATCTCCGTTCCTAATTTACTATTGTTATGGAATGAACTGCATTCTGTGGCGGTCTTCAGGCTTTGGAGAGAAGATTAGCAGCCGACGGATCTATGATCTGTACTTCGGTGCTGACGTTGTTCTTCACGAGGAAGCGAAACAGTGAGTGCAGCTCCTACTCGACACAATAGACGAAAAGGCCGAAACTTATTTGGAACGTGAGTAAGACAAAAGGCATTGCCACATCTGACTCTCAAATGATACTGAAATGTAAAGACAAAACAATTGAACAGGTTAATGAATTTAAGTATCTAGGGAGCTGGATTGGATTTAGTGGTGGAATAGCCAAAGACATCAAGAGGTTTGGACATTGACATCGGCTTTTAGTAAGTTGAAACCAGACGGACACAGTAGGAAACACTATGCCTTCGAAGGTCCACCTCATGAATAGTAATGTGATGGCCATTATTCTCTGTGCAAGTGATTACTGGAAACTAAACGTCCAATTGGAAAGACTTGTTCTAGCCTTTGGAAACATTTGCCTTAGAAAAATCCTGAACATATCATGGAAGGAAAGGGTCATCAATATAGAAGTTCGCCGGCGAGCTGGTCATCCATTAGTTACTGATCTTCTGAAATGTAGGACCAGGATGTACCTTGGCCAGCTCCGTATGCCAGGGGATCGACTCCAAGGTACAGTTTATGAGTGGCACCCTGGAGGTAGGCTCCAAAGAGATTGACAGAGACACAGCTTACAATGGCAGTATATCTGGAATCTGAGTTGTGGGGAAATGTTTCTTTGACCACAGTGGAAGTACGTCAGGGCTACAACTCAGTTCTTTGATGTCTGGCGAGGCTTAGCAGGTGCCCCGTGCGCCATTCCCTACTGAGTAGGATCTAAGGTATAAGGTAAGGCCCTTATCCCCGCTGATATATCCACCTCGTCTCCACTCATATCTGAACAAGACAACCAGAACTACTAAAGAATATGTAGCAATCAAATCAGGACTACCCGAATAATGAATATATTTTATTGTTACTATATATAGCAGAACGAAAGGCGAGTTTTCCACAACGGAGCCTCTTGAATTTCTTGACTATTCGATATTTGTAAAGATTTAAGTTTGGGCAGTATTTTTGTATTCACCTCGCCAGGTTTGTAATTTTACAAACGGTATTATTGGTTTCATAGAGCCAAAAATGGGCTCTAAACATTAAGCTAGGTTTGAAAAGTACATCTCTGTTACTAATAACTGGTGACAAGGTTCTCCTTAAAAAGTTTTTCCACAATTCTTCAAAGCCTATCAGATATTTTGGTTGAATGTTCAGATGATAAAAAACTATAGTTAAATATCGAAAAAGTGAAAAAATAATATTTAGAGAAGTAAGCGGAAATAAGCATATCGTTTCGAAGTTTCTGTTTATGGGTGAGATGACTCATATAAGTGATAAAGTTAAGCACTTTGGTTTTATGTTCCCTGTGAAACAAAGGAGTATAAATTCATGAAAGTCCAGGGGGGGGGGCAAAGATTTTTTTTCAATTTTAGTTTAAAAAACATAAAAAAATATTTTAACTAGCATGTTTTTTTAACTTTTCAACGTTAATAGCAAAAAAGGTATTTTTCAAAATATAGGGATGACGAGATTCAGGGAACAATGGCTCCCCTGTCCCTCTAATTGGCACTCTTGGTGAAACTTAGGATTATTCGACATACCTGCAGTTTTAACTTGCACCCATATAACAGTGTTTCAGGTCCATCCATTCACCAAGCCATATTTTTGAAACTACTTAGACCTTTTTTTAGACTTCTGAATTTTTTTTTAACCTAAAAAAATGTTAAACAAATTTGAAAATTTTAATTCAGTAGGTGAACAAACCTGAATATCTGCTGTCAAATGATAGCAAAATTGTCATCTTAAGCTGAAACATTAAAACCGTATTACTTCAAAAAAACTTACCGAAAATGTATACAAGGAAAATGAACCTTAATTTATGTACTATTTGAAAATAGTAGCTGGAGATTTGAAGGTTGATGTGATACTATATATTCAACACTAGAGCCACGTGAAATATTGTTACAAAAAAGACCACAAAAGGAACAAAGCACTAAAAAGAAACAAAAGGCGACAAAACTACCTCCATTATTGATATATTTTTTAATACATATTCCCTTATCCTGCCTATCCTCCGTTCCCCCCATAGAGTGTTCTCCGTAGCGCTTTTGAACACGGATGTACTGAATTCCAAACTCCGGTGTCCTTTTAAATCTCGAAATCGACCAAAGGGTAACATGCCACCGCTTTGAAGCGCTCTATGCGATGTCTGATCAAGATTTAAAGTATTTAAAATAAAAATTTTATTCCAGGAGATCGAAAGATCTAAAAAGTGGATAGAACCTAAACCCCACTAAGTATCCTCACCGACATTTTTCATAAAAAACGGGAAGGGTTTCTGATATTTAGATAGCAATTATGATCTGAGAGAAAAAATGGGTCCATTGACCCTCCGCTCAGCTTCTATCTCCTTACAAACTATTTAGCAGAAAGGAGGCACGTTTCGCCTTGCTTTGAAGTGAAATTGTACGGCAATTTTCAACATGTATAATTAAAGATAAAAAATGGTGCTTATCTCAATTAAAGGCCTCCAGTACCATCAGTAGGGGAAGAGGTAATACCACTGAGAGAAGTCCATATATGGGCATAGAATACTGACGGGAGTGTCGCAACATGTCCACTGAATACGAGCATGACAATGTTATTGATCTACTAACGGTACAAGATTACACACCTATTTCTAGGTCAATGGATTTACGTAAGGTTTCTCTTACATCACAATTCCACCTTGAGATTTTGTTTATAATGATCACGGTTTGAGGTTAAAGTAACATTTAGATCAATCAGGGAGTCGGAAATGACATTACTTGATTTCTAGGAATTATGCGGGGACTCTAAAGAGATTCTATTTTAAGAAGGCTTGATTTTATTTAGGCTTAGCGATAAATTCAGGAATTGTTATTATTTTGAAGCCTTTATAACGCATCTTGACTCTTGAATTCATATCTTGGATAACCTAGATTTAAGATGTTTCCAAGTGCAACAGATTCAGAGGGGAATGATTATGGCTTCACTTGGGGGAGAAATGAAACATACAAGAAGATTAATAGAGATTGAATATATTTAACGCGGCAATGGTTTCCTAATTTATTTTTTAATATATAAGTGCACAGTTGCCAAAACATAGGAACCGTCAGAGATTAGTTGGCATTTTAGGGGATTATTTTGGCGAAACAGATTGAGTGGGATTGAGAGAGACTAAGAGAGATTGAGAGATTAAAAGAGATTGAGAGATTAAGAGAGATTGAGAAAAATGAAGAGAATGTTGGACAAATTTAGTAACTGGATTTAGTGATTTGATGAGTTTGGGCTTATAAATAACGCCTAAAAGGTCTTATTTTTCTCCTAATGTAAATTTTGGCTAACGACATGACTTTTTTTGAATATTCTCGTGTATTTGATTGAAACTGTTTAATAAAAATAAAAATGGGGTACTATTTTCCTCCACTAGGTATAGTTTCGGAGAGCTGTTAAGGAAGTTTGGTATAGGTGAATCATATATTATTGAGGTATCTTTAGCGAGGAAATATATATTTTAGAGAATACAGCTCAGAGGTCTGAGACAGCATATTGGGATTTTTTATGGTATTTGAAGCATCTTTAGAATATATACATGAAAGTAATAATTAAGATAATTCTTCGTATATATTTTAATTTGTATATTTTTGTTACAAGTAGTCGTTTTTTTAATTTATTTTAATAAGGTATCTGAAACATCTTTAAAATAGATACATGTAAGTAATGTTTAAGATTATTCTTCGCATATATTTTAATTTATTTATTTTTGTTACAAGTAGTCGTTTTTTTAAATTTATTGTATTAAGGTATCTGAAGCACCTTTACAATAGATACATGTAGGTAATATTTATGATAACTATTCGCATATATTTTAATTTATTTATTTTTAAAAAATGCATACAAACACATAGATTCAGACATACAACCCGAGAAACACATGCATTGGGATAAGCTAACACCAGCCCAGACACACAGGCAAAAAGAGGGAGAATCACATACAAATACATAGATTCAGACATACAAACCGACAGAGACAGGCACTGGGATAAGCCAAACACACGCAGGCAAAGAGAGTGAGAAACACATAGAAATACATAGATTCAGACATACAAACTGAGAAAGACATGCACTGAAATAAGCAAACACCCGCCCCGACACACAGTCAAGGAGAGAAAAATACAAATAAATAGATTCAGACATACAATCAGAGAAGAGACAGGCACTTTAGACATAAAACCAACAAAGACAACCCAGTCAAACAATATAAACTGACAAAGACAGACACTATGACAAGTGAGTACCCACCCAAACACACAGGCTTAGAGAGTGAGAGAGAGAGAGAGAGAGAGAGAGAGAGAGAGAGAGAGAGAGAGAGAGGAGAGAGAGAGAGAGAGAGAGAGAGAGACAAAAATACATACAAATACATAGATTCAGACATACAAACCGAGAAAAACAGGCACTTCAGACTTACAGACCAACAAACACAAACACTGGGACTTGCAAACACCAACCCTGACAAACAGACAAAGAGATTGTCAAACACAACAAATATATAGATTCAGACATACAAACCGACAGAGACAGGCACTTTGACATGCAAACACCAGCCCTGACACACAGGCAAAGAGAGTGGGAGGGACAAAAAGACATACAAATACATAGATTCCGACATACAAACTAACACACCAACCGAAAAAAAAACAGACAAAGAATGTGAAAAACACATACAAATACATAGATTCAGACATACAAACCGACAAAGACAGGCAGTGGAACAAACAAACATCCGCTCAGACACACATGCAAAGAGATTAAGAGACAAAACATGCATATAAACACATAGATTCAGACATACAACCCGAGAAAGACATGCATTGGGATAAGCTAAAACCAGCCCAGACACACAGGCAAAATGAGGGAGAGACACATACAAATACATAGATTCAGACATACAAAGAGATAGAGACAGGCACTGGGATAAGCAAACGCCTTCCCAGACACACACAGGCAAAGAGAGTGAGAAACACATACAAATACATAGATTCATAGAAATACATAGATTCAGACATACAAACTGAGAAAGACATGCACTAGAATAAGCAAACACCCGCCCAGACACACAGTCAAAGAGAGTGAGAGACAAATACAAATAAATAGATTCAGACATACAATCAGAGAAAGACAGGCACTTTAGACATACAAACCAACAAAGACAACCCAGTCAAACAATATAAACTGACAAAGAAAGACGCTATGACAAGCGAGTACCCACCCAAACACACAGGCTTAGAGAGTGAGAGAGAGACAAAAACACATACAAACACATAAATTCAGACATACAAACCGACAAAAAAAACCATCAAAGACCTGCACTGGGACAGACAAGTACCAACCCAGACACACATGCCTAGGGAGGGAGAGAGACAAAAACATATACAAACACATAGATTTATACATACAGACCGACAAAGACAGGCAGTGGAACATGCAAACACCCGCCCAGACATACATGCAAAGAGAGTAAGTGAGACAAAAACACATACAGATATATAGATTCAAACATACAAACCGACAAAGAGAGGCACTGGGACAAGCAAGTACCCACCCAGACACATATGCTTAGAGTGTGAGAGAGACAAAAACGCATACAAACACATAAACTCCGACATACAAACCGACAAAGACAGACACTGGGACAAGCAAGCGCCCACCCAGACACACTTGCGTAGAGAGTGAGAGAGACAAAAACATAAACAAACAAATAGATTTATACATACAAACCGATAACAACAGGCACTGGGACAAGCAAGTACCCACCCAGACATATATGCTTAGAGAGTGAGAGAGACAAAAACACATACAAACACATTAACTCCGACATACAAACCGACAAAGACAGACACTGGGACAAGCCAGCACCCGCCCAGACAAACAAGCGTAAAGAGTGAGAGAGACAAAAACATAAACAAACAAATAGATTTATGCACGCAAACCGATAAAAACAGGCACTGGGACAAGCAACCACTTGTCAGGACACATACCACCCAGACACACAGACCTAGAGAGTGAGAGAGACAAAAACATATACAAACAAATAGAGTTATACATACAAACCGACAAAAACAGGCAATGGAACAAGCAAACACCCGTCCAGACATACAAACAATGAGAATAAGAGAGACAAAAACACATACAAATATATAGATTCTGATATACAAACCAACAAGATTTATACATACAAACCAACAAAGACAGGCACTGGAACAAACAAACACCCAGCCAGACATACCCGCAAAGAGAATATGAGAGACAAAAAAAAACATACAAATATATTCATTCAGATATATAAACCGACAAAGACAGGCACAATAACATGCAAGTACCCCGCCCAGAAATACAGACTTAGAGAGTGAAAGAGACAAAACACATACAAACACATAAACTCAGACATACAAACCGACAAAGACAGGAACTGAGACATAGAAGCTACCGCCCCGACACATAAGCTTAGAGAGTGAGAGAGACAAAAAACATATACAAACAAATATATCGACACATAAAAACCAAAAAAGACATGCACTAGGACAAGCAACCACTTGTCCAGGCACATAGGATTATAGAGACAAAAACACATACAAACACATAGATTCAGAAATATAAACCAACAAAGACAGACAGTGGAATAAGCAAACACCCGCCCAGACACACAAGTAAAAAGAGTGAGAGACACATACAAATACATAGTTTCAGACATACAAACCGAGAAAGACAGCTACTTCAGACATACAAACCATCAATGACAGACAGGGGGTCAAGCAAACACCCGCCCTGACAAACAGACAAAGAGAGTGGCAAACACATATAAATACATAGATTCAGACATACAAACCAAGAAAGACAGGCAGTGAGACAAGCAAACACCGCCCAAACACACAAGCAAAAAGAGTGAGAGACACATACAAATGTACCGTGAGTAAAATGTGATATATTTAAAATAAAAAAAACAAAATCTTTTTCTTTCTAAAGATAATTCCAACCTCCTCTAATTAAGTTTAAATCTAGCTTCAAAAAAAAAGAAAAGTCTTAATCAGCAAAAAGAAAAACTGCCTTCTAGTTTCAGCCAAACCTCGGCGCTAATCACGGGAGACGGCTTTGAATTTTGCCGTGAAGATTGGTAATAAAAAAATCACTAAATACAATGTTTCTCAGGAAGCTAAAGTTATAACGTTTAATCATCAGAAATATTTAAAACAAATTATTGGACGAACAGTTCGCATAATGTAGTGAGTTTGCGAACATAATTACCAAATAGCGGCCCCCTCCACAGGACTTGAGCCAATCGTGAAAAAAGCTAGTAGAGCGCAGAGGCTGTAATTGTCTGATATAGTGAAAAAAAACTGTTTTTCGTTTCAATTATGGATTGTCTCTATTGCCATCAACATTATTTTTTAGAGCCAATTTAATCCTTGCCTCTGTCATTGTCAGTTTGAAGTGAAGCACTGTTGTACACCTAATGTAAGTTTCAAGAAAACTATTACTTTTCTATTTGTGTTTTGTTTTATTTTATATGTCTGTATCTAATCGCACAGCAGGTAATTATTTCGTATGTCTCCAATGGTAGTGCTCCCAGGAATCTGATTTCTACATAACATTAGAGGTAATTGGTTTCGAGATAACCCAAGGAAAAGAGGTTACTTTTATAGTTACGTATTTTGTTTTCTCGCTTTCAGCGGGTGGCACGGTCAACCATCAACATTACTCCCCATTGCTGTGGCGCAAGCCTCGATGGCACAATCTTTAGCACTATAAGTGGCACTATCGAAGAACTTATAAGGTGTAAGTTCACAGCTTTAAAGCATAATATTACATTGACGCGGTAAATCTTTATTACCACAATTAAAAGGCCAGTCTATTTCTTTTATCGCTACATATGGCGCGGTCGGAAATTGGAGGAAAACATGCGAACTAGTTAGGCTATAAACGTTGTAATTTAAATTTAATCATTGGAAAGATACAGACATATAAGAAAAGTGATTAGACCTATTGCCGCTAAGCTTTATAGGAAAACCCTTTAGAATATTTCATAGGAGATAATAGCCTTCCCCAAAATAGGTTAAGTGAAAAAATAAATTTATTTTGAGTTATTCAATCGCAAAAAATGTCAGAAGAATTAAGCGAACTATTAATGGCGCAAAAGTTGGTCGCGAAAAATGTAGAAATAGCAAAGTCTATTCCACAGTACGATGGACAAGCAAATATCGATGAATTTAATATCCAATTGGCCCAGTTTGTAGAATTAACAAAAACGGAGCTAGAAACATTAGTCGGCATGCTTCTATTAAGATTAAAAGGCCAGGCCTTAACCTTTCTAAAGCAAATTGAAAATACTATAGGTGATGACGCAAGCTTGCCAATAAATACGGTGGACAAATTGTTAACGGCATTTAAAGATAGAGTTATCGAAACCAGTTCCGCGAATAAGTTAAAACACGGAATGGTATGCTTTGACCATTCACAAAACGTAAGAGAATATCTTGATAATATACGGATTTCAGTGGAAGCAAAATACGAAAAAGGTTCAGGAGAACTGTATGAAAATTCATACTAAATATCTTTTTGCAAGGGTTACCCCCAAAACTATATAGAATGGTAATATCCAAAATATTCAGACGTTAGATCTTGCAGTTCAGGAGGTAGGGCGATTGATCGAAGCCGACACAATTGTGGCAAATCACAGTAAAGCAAAAATAAATAGCCTAGGCGAATCAAACGCAAGCATGACCTTCAAGGGCGATCAGGCGTCTCCCAATTTCTTTTCAAGGGATAACTCCCCAGTGCCACAAAGAAATAAAACGCAAGAACCCGCTAGGCAGAAAACAGTACGTTTTCAGCCCGTCAAACAATTTAGTTATGAAAATAACCCTACAATAATAAGATGCCATATTTTTAATCGACCTGGGAATATTACGAGAGAGTGCCGTTATGTCCCCAATCGCACACCAAGAATTGCTGTCGATAGTACGCAAAATTATGGCAACCATTTGTTCGGAAGAACAAATTTTAGCGCCGGTGGTGCACTAGACTATAGCCAGGGAAGATTGCGGCAATCAGTACCTTATAACCTGTACCAACCGAATTTGTACAATCCTCCCCCCAATAGACAAATTAATTACCGATTTGAAAACCCAAATACTCGCCAAAGCCAATATAATGCGAGAATAATACATAGAAATCCCGAAAATTTGCCGACGGGAAATGAAAATTTTTCAAGCCGACGGCAAATAGTTAATTGACCCACGGGAAATGAAAATTTTTCAAGCCGACGGCATTGGCAGCCAGCGCTAGCCGGCACTGACGCAAGAAATCCAAACATTCGTAATAATACATGGTGAAGGCAGACAAATGTAAATCAATTAGATATGCCTACGAAATCTCACATATCCAAATATCTATTGCAGGCACCGACGCATGAAATAAATCCGCAGGGAAACGTTTCAGGCCCCTCATAAATATAAATTGGACCCAGAGAGCGCCTAGAATGTTTTATTATAGGTCCAAACCGATAGTAGTACCGTCTTGTAGTGATAGTAATAATAAGTTACCTAATGCGTATTCAATATGTTGCCTCCACATATTAGGCAACAAAGAAATTGTAATAATCCCAATTTAACTAGCGTAACAGGTCATCAATTGGATGCAAAAGGTTCAATTCGCCTTAACGTAAAAGGGGATAATACAATCTTTCCGTCAAATTTTATAATATGCGATAACTTTCCGTATGAAGCCATTATAGGCGCAAATTTTTTAAGGTCTGATAGAGTACTATTAGACGTAGCAAATAAAAGGCTTGTCTACCCGGATAAGGTAGGAGAAGGAAGTTCTACCTTAAGAAATTGTAACAGAGGTTACGAAGACAACGTAACAGTAAATAAAATTTCTAGCGGTATAATGTCGCAATCCTTTGAACCTCATGTCTCGCAAGGAGGACATGACATAATCAGAAATTTGTTCACTTATTCTGAGAGACATTGCAGAAATGAAGTAAATTTAAATAATAAGTGTATTGAATCTGCAAAAATAAAAATAGGAGATATGCGACAGTATAGGTCAAACGAAATCAAGAAAATAGCGGAATTACGGAAAAACATAGTAAAACCAAATGTGACGTCGCAAGATGCCGCAATGACGCAGCATAGCGCCAGTATGAATCTAATAGACAATGAAAATAAAGAGAAATTGTACGGATTCGCGATACGGAAAACAAAGATTCCCAAAACGATGCAAAGAATTCAAATATCACAGATGATGGATCCAGTAGATAGCAAATCTGAAATATGGTTTGCGATCCCGTCAAATGAAATTCCTGAAAATCTGCTATGCGAAGAACAGATTATATCTTACGACAAAGGAGAAGGTTTTATTTGGGTAACTAATAACCACGAAAATGATACAATTACAACAAAAAAGGCAACATGTTTAGTTCAAATCAAAGTTATCTTGGAAAATGATTTAGATAGATGGGAAAATTCCAAAAGAAACCTAGTTAATAGCATTAAAACCTCTAATAACAAATACCCTCTAACTAAATCGCAATTCTTAAACAAATTTAATATTGATCATATTACGGACTTAGAACTTAAGAAAAAATTATGTGAATTATTATGGAATTTTAAAGATGTATTTTCCGCATCTGAAGATGACATCAGACTGATACCAATTTATGAACATTCAATTTTAACGACTGGTAATCCTGTAGCAAAACAGCCATATCGTTTGCCATATAAGCATAAAGAATGGTTAAAAAAATAAAATTCACGAATTAGAAAAAAATGAAATTATACGCCCCAGTATAAGTACGTATGGTGCACCAGTGGTCTTGGTACCAAAGAAGAATGGTGATCTTAGACTTGTAGTAGATTATAGAGCCCTTAACAAACAATTAGTTAGCGATAAATTTCCTTTACCAAGAATAGACGAAATCCTTGATTCTATCTCAAGCAAAAACAAAATTTTTACTTCTTTGGACCTTACCCAAGGCTACCACCAAGTGAAAATAGCCGAAAAAGATGTCTATAAAACTGCGTTTTGTACGACCAAATGTGGTTCATATGAATACTTAAGAGTACCTTTTAGACTTAAAACAAGTTCAAGCGCGCTATGTAGACCCTTATTACACCTGTTAGGAGGATTAAAGAATATCATTCATTTTGTTGATGATGCCATATGTGTGGGAGAAAACAATGAACAACACTTAGCAACATTAGCTAAGGTGTTCTAGAAATTCAGACAGGGCAATTTAAAATGCCGGCCTGAAAAAGTAAAGTTATTTCAACCAAAAATTAAATTTTTAGGAGTAGTGGTGACGCAAGGAGAGATATCTCCAGACCCTGACAAAATAAAATGTGTTGAAAACCTCAAACCCCCTAGAACTATGAAAGAATTAAGAGTAAATTTAGGTCTTACTGGCTACTTTAGAAAATTCGTGCGCAATTACGCCCAAATTGCGAAACTCCCCACAGAATTAACTAAAGGGAACTCCCAAAATGTTACCTGGTCCCAGGAAGCTCAAACTTCCCTAGACCGTCTGCAAAAGGCACTCACTTCTGAACCAATATTATCGCTACCTAATTTTGAAAACGGACAATTTGCAGTCACAACCGATGCTAGTTAAAAAGGCGTTGGGGGTATTCTTTCGCAAATAATTCCCATAGGAAACCCTGATCCTTTACAAGGACCTTCTAATAAAAAAAATAGAAAAAGTTATATGTTATTCGAGTAGAACCCTATCAAAAGGCGAAAGTAGTTATTCCCCCACAAACTTAGAATTATTATCTATAATCTACCACTTAGACAAATTTAGACACTATTTGATTGGTAGAAAATTTATACTACCATCAGACCATAATAGCTTGCAGTACCTGCGCACATTTAAAAACCCCGCAGGAATTCTAGCTAGATGAATTATGAAAATCCAAGACCTAGATTACGAATTTGAATATTTAAAAGGTAAACAAAATGCAGCTTGTGACTTTTTGAGTAGATACCCAGAAAATATGCCGTCGGAAACTGAGGAAAATGAAGTTAACGCTATCAATACTAAGAGCAAATATAAATGTAAGAAAAACAAAGTCAAAGACACAGTAAGAGAAAATAAGGATAACTATTGTCCCTTGTCTTTAGAAAATATAAAAAGAAATCAAAAAAGGGACGAAATGTGTGTAGCACTTATTAATTATTTTGTGAATGACGATGCGTTACCGGATAAATTCGAAACTCTTAGAAAAGAGATAGACAATTTTTACTATGACCTTGATGAAGAAATGCTATGCAGAATCGTGACTGCTGAGGCAAATAGAAACCAAACCTCAATAATACCTGTATTACCCCAAAACCTTATAATACCTGCATTCGAATATTTTCATTCGGATATAGGTGGACATTTAGGAATAACGAAAAATTTCCATAAATTAAAACAATATTTTTACGTGCCGTCGGCAGTAACAAAACTTAAGGAATTTGTAAGTACATGCGAAGCGTGTAACTTAAGAAAAAAACCCCAAGCTTATCCTAATTCTCCTATGAGAAAAGTTCCGGTATCGAGATTCCCCTTCGATATTGTCTCATTTGATTTATATGGAACCAATGGAGGCCTGCCGGTTTCCAACAGAGGCCATACTTGTATTCTTTCAGTTATAGATCACTTTTCCGGATTTACTTTTGCAAAAGCTTTAAAAAATCAAGGCGCTTACGCCACAAGTAAGGCGTTGGCAAAATTATTTTTAAAATTTGGTATTCCAAATAAGGTTTTAAGTGACAACGGAAGCAATTTTGTTTCAAAAGTAACAAAAGACTTAATGTGTTTTCTTAACATAGAGAAATTGGTGACTTCTCCATATCACCCACAAGCTAACGGTAAAATAGAAAATAGGCATAAAATATTTTCGAATGTATTAAGCATTTATACAAAAGACAACAGGAACGATTGGGATCAATTCTTACCTTATTTAACTAACATAATCAATACTGCTTATTCAGAAACAACCAAAGACAACCCATTTGATTTACTTTTTGGTCGTGATTTTAGTTATTAAATCCCGGCAATATCACAATAACTCGGAGGATTACAAACAAGAATTCATAAATAGGATGAGGAAAACTTATAAAATAGTAAAACAAGAGTTGGAAAAATGTAAAATAAGTCAAGAGCTAAGAAACCTACCCAAAATCAAAGGGAATATAGATTTTAGAATAGGAGATTGTGTCTACCTAAAAAATAAGGCAAAAGCGGAAGGCAAGAAACTTTCCAATAAATATTCTGGACCATACAGAATAGTCAAAAAGTATGATAACGATTTTACTTTTAAAATGGAGAACCCCGGTAGTGGAAGAACTTACAAGGTACATGTTAGCCTAATAAAAAGAGCCAAATTTCCAGAAAGATGGGTATCGCGTCCCTCGTCTACTGATTCGTCAGATGCAGAAAATGAGCCCCCTAAAGCAAGATTGGCAGAGCTAAAACCCTTTAATTTCAAGCAAGACTATTTCGAGAATGAGAGCGATGAGGAAAACTTTGAAGAATTTTTAGCTATGAAAAATCTAGTTATTCCTAAAAGAAAATTTCTAATACCAGAGAGAATAAAAACGCCAAAATATCCAAAAAGTTCATCATCAGAGAGCGCAGTAGAATTAGATTATACGATATCTCCGAAAACCCAATTTTTCCCTGATAGAATTTCAACCCCTTGTCCCCCAAAAAGATTTCCAGACGATATGGTTTCCCCTGCAACACCAATAGAGAGGCCCCTCTCATTGCAGGAGGAATTGAACTGAGCGGTAGAAACCCCGGGTATTATTGTAGTGAAAACTCCTCCCAAAGATTCAATTAAAACAAATCTGCGAGAAGCTATGGATTTAATAAATTTCCCAATAAAAAGGAGTCAAAGTACGTTGCCTAGGAATCAAACTCCCAAGGATGACCTGCAAGGACAGTATCATGATATAACTGTGTCCAAGGTCAAGCCTAAACAGTGGACTTCATGGAGGGAAACACTAGTGCAATGAATGCCCCATCCCCCTGAAGACATGGCATTTAAACAGTGGAGGAACCCCGCAAAAACTCTTGATTCCTCTCTAAGCTCTCAAGAGTCTTTCAAATCTCCCGAGTTGAAAACTCAAAGCGAGGACTTAGAGAATAACTTTCTACTTCCAGAGGAGTAGAAATTTACGAAGGAAGGGGAGGCGATACCTCAAAATGCGAGGTGCAACCTCTAAAATTTCTAAAGCGGAATCATCGGAAACCAGTTCCGAAGAGTCTGACGATGAATCAGACCATATGGTAGTTAAAGAAACAGGGAAATCAAAACCGACTTCAGAGGCCGCTCACGCAAAAGAAACAGTATTAAAAGGGCAAGAATTTTTGAAAAGACAATACAAAAAAATTGATCTTATTTCGCTAGCAAAACCTAAAAAGAAAAAAACCGCAAGAAACAGAAGAAAAAGTAACGACACTGTCAGGTAGAACGGTTAAGAAACCGGACAGATTAAAATACCCTTAAAGACAAAAAAAAGGATTTTTATGGATAGGCGTCATAAAGGAATAATAACTTAAAAAAACTTTTAGCCCACAAGTAAAAAAAAATCATACAACTATAAAATGCTGTAGAAAAATTTTGTTCGACATATATCAAGGCTTCGCACGAATCAAAACCGTCTGATACCGTCTGTTCAACATATGTCAGTTCCTGAAAACATATAATTAATTCGAATAATTTCCTTTAATATAAGAAGTCTACCCGTACCATTCCAGTACGATGTATCCAGTCTAGCTGAAAGAAGCTATGATCGGAAGTACTAAACGAGAAATATTCATACACCTTAGAAATGATCTTTGGTTATTTTCTGTTCCAAGAGAAACTGTTGGAACTTTGTCTTGCTATAATAATACAGAAAGAATAAATCCAAGTTACAGGACAGAATTACTGTTACAAGATGTGGGTACGATAACCATAAAACAAGGATGTCGACTCGTAACTAAAGAGTCAACTGTTCAAACGCCGTTAATTACCACGAGCGCAAATATAATAAGTCCCAAAATAATCAATTTCAAGCCAATTAGCCTGTCGTACACTCTTCCCAATATAGAAAGTTAGGAAATGAAAACCTCGATATGGTCCAAAATATAAATGAATAAAGGGACACTAAAACTTACAAAAATAAGAGAAGCATTAGACTCCCAGATCCCCCTATTTACGAATGAAGATCAGAGATTAACGTATGTGGATGATAGATACGGATTATTCTCAACCAATTTTTGGTGGAACATACTATTGACCGTATGTTTCGTATTCGCGATTTCCCTGACCATGAAAACCTTACTGACTTTTAATTATGGAAAAATCCTGAGACTAAGAAGGCAAAAACCAAGAGAAGAACACGGGGAAATGGCTGAAATGCAGAAGTTAAACCCGGATCCCCATGAGAACGTCTAAGCCAAGAAAAGGGAAGACATTAGAAAACGTGTGGGTATAGAGGTCTCCACTCGTCCTTGCTATGTCTTTTTCCCTCATTGTAAGTGTCGTTTACGTAAAACCGTGTGGCTATGACGCTGCAACATGCGTTTCTTAAACAGCACGGACGTGCGTGAACAATGAAGGCATGAAATATGTTATAAACTGAGACCTCAAATTTAACAATGTAGGGTAACTTATGTTTAAAGGATTGTTTTAAATCTAAGGAAAAATTAAATAAGTTTTGAAGAATTAAATAAGCCTTGTATCGTTGTTTCCTTTCTCAAAACAAATTTGAAGACATCTCTGTTTCAGATTTCCCAATGGGAATTATATGTATATGAAACCAACATGATAATAATGTCGTTTTATTAAAATCAATATTTGTGCAGTAATATTAGTGTATCTATTTAATATTATCTTGTAGGGTAACATTCACCCTAAAATGCACCTGATCGTATTGTTTATTATATATTAAGACTACCTGATTTTAAAGAACTTGTGATTCTGCCTCGTTATTTTTATTATAGGAAGTGCATTGACACATTGGAAATCGATCGTTACAATGCATAGTCCAGTGCAGATACAACATAGTAGCATCTATTTTCATCATACCTCAACCAACGAAAAGTACTCACCATAGACTCCAGGCAATCTTCGTCCTAGCTTCGTTTACGAGAATTATAGTTACCTTTGATCGTTGTTTCCTCGACCACGAGCTATATCGCGTATCAGGTAACACCATATTTAAATCTCAGTATCCAGTGCATTATCGAACTATATAATCCCATAAATCTTGAGAGCCCCATTTACCAGTACAAGATATAAGTACATAAATATCACCCTTGATAATCATTATGGACCCATGTACCATACGACTGTATAGTTATGATATTTGATGATCCCAAAAATCATTTATGTGTCGCAGATTCACGCGTCGAATCCCTTTCAACCATTTCTCGGAATCCATCCTATCACCTCTATGCGAAAAGTTAATATCCCATAAACGTTAAGAGATAATTTATGAAAAATGGACCTGGAAACCAACAATTGAATTACAGAAACCAAAATTAACCCCAGTGACTAACCCTTCAGTGACAATATACCCCTCCCACAAGTTAAAGACAATATGTTGAAGGAGTCACTATAGTTTGATGTCGACCTATTCCAAATCCAAACATTAATTCCCCTGTGATTAACCAAGGAATCACCGCAAAAGTTAATAGACGCAAGCCAGGCACGAACAATTTTATAAGAGAAGTACATTCTCTATGTGCTTTAAAATATGCCAAAAATGATACTCCCAGGTACACCCAAGAACGAATTGAAGTATCCCAAGAACGATATGCTGTGAAGAAAATCAACCCAATCCGGACTGTGTTGATAATAGATCGAGTCCCAAGTCCCAACGGTCCCAGTGTTCAACCCCTCAAAGACAAAGTACCTTATGAACTATAAAAAAAATAGGTGAGAATGAACTTTGATAGCATACTCCCACACACCTGTAGTTGGAAGTATCATTTCCCATTTGACAATTAGAGAAAGCTTTTCGTGCAAGATGAACTTAATCATGCTAGAACTGTTCTGTGAAGAAGCTATTGTAAGTGTTTTAAATTTTTGCCAAGACGAAAGGAGTGAAGGACCATAATTTATAACAGAAGCAGTGAGTACGCTAAGAGACACGTGGGTGGTGAGATAGGTGTGAAGTTAAACATGTCACATTTTAATAGTTTTGATAAGACAATAGTTAAAAAAACAACTTCGATGACTTATTATCAGAATTATACAACGAACAAACCAGGTGAAAATGTTTAAATGATTACTAGTGAATGTAGTGAACACTTTAAATCGTTTATATATATATATATATATATATATATATATATATATATATATATATATATATATATATATATATATATATATATATATATATATATATATATATATATATATATATATATTATATATATATATATATATATATATATATATATATATATATATATATATATATATATTATATATATATATATTATATATATATATATATATATATATATATATATATATATATATATATATATATGTATTGTTATTTACTTAGATAAAGTTAGTGTAAAGTCAATGTATTTTCCCATTAATTTAGCGTAGATAGGAAGCATAGTTATTCCATAGTAAAAGTAGAATAGACCAACCTTGTTGGAAATATAAAAGTCATCAGTGTTAGGTGTAGAAAAAAAATCTTTAGCATAGTATCTAGGCTAGAACCATAGATAATCTCAGTCCGGTAGATGAATTTTAGATAGGGATGTATAATAAAATAAGAAAAGTAATAGAGAAAATTTTTGGAACTCCTGATTAAGCTTATATAAAAGTATAAAATAATACAATGTCAATTTAAATTACGTAGGACCAATAGTAAATAAATCGCAAATATTTCAAAAACCCAAGGGCAAGCAAGTCCTAATGACGGGACGTCATTAAATAATGGGAAGGGTAATATGTACCGTGAGTAAAATGTGATATATTTAAAATACAAAAAAAAATCTTTTTCTTTCTAAAGATAATTCCGACCTCCTCTAATTAAGTTTAAATCTAGCTTCAAGAAAAAAGAAAAGTCTGAATCAGCAAAAAGAAAAACTGCCTTTTGGTTTCAGCCAAACCTAGGCGCTAATCACGGGAGACGGCTTTGAATTTCGCCGAGAAGATTGGTAATAAAAAAATCACTAAATACAATGTTTCTCAGGAAGCTAAAGTTATAAAATTTAATCGTCAGAAATATTTAAAACAAATTATTGGACGAACAGTTCGCATAATCTAGTGATTTTGCAAACATAATTACAAAATAGCGGCCCCCTCCACAGGACTTGAGCCAATCGTGAAAAATGCTAGTAGAGCGCAGAAGCTGTAATTGTGTGATATAGTAAAAAAAAACTGTTTTTCGTTTCAATTATGAATTGTCTCTATTGCCATCAACATTATTTTTGCGAGCCAATTTAATCCTTGCCTCTGTCATTGTCAATTTGAAGTGAAGCACTGTTGTACATCTGATGTAAGTTTCAATAAAACTATTACTTTTCTATTTGTGTTTTGTTTTATTTTATATGTCTGTATCTAATCGCACAGCAGGTAATTAGTTCGTATGTCTCCAACGGTAGTGCTCCCAGGAATCTGATTTCTACATAACATTACAGGTAATTGATTCCGAGATAACCCAGGAAAAGAGGTTACTTTTATAGTTACGTATTTTGTTTTCTCGCTTTCAGCGGGTGGCGCGGTCAACCATAAACATTACTCCCCATTGCTGTGGCGCAAGCCTCGATGGCACAATTTTTAGTACTATAAGTGGCGCTATCGAAGAACTTATAAGGTGTAAGTTCAGAGCTTTAAAGCATAATATTACATTGACGCGGTAAATCTTTATTACCACAATTAAAAGGCCAGTCTATTTTTTTATCGCTACACAAATTCATAGATTCAGACATACAAACCAACAAAGACAAACACTGGGACTTGCAAACACCAACCTTGACAAACAGACAAAGAGAGTGAGAGACACATACAAATACATAGATTTAGACATACAAACCGACAAAGACAGGCAGTGGAACAAGCAAACACCCGCTCAGACATACACACAAAGAGAATAAGGGAAACAAAAAACACATAAAAATAAATAGATTCAGATATACAAACCGACAAAGACAGGCACAGGGACATGCAAGTACCCACTATTTGATTTTCTAATCAATTTGGGTATTAATTTAACCAGAAATATGAACATCTATTTTTAAAATACATCTGATTTTATTAATAGTATTTGATTTTCTTTAATAATTGGGTACATTTTTGCGTATGTTTTAAAATAAAGTTGGGTTTCATTCATTTTTAAGGTTAATTTAGACTAGGTTACGTGCACGCACGTAACCTAGTCTAAATTAACTTTAAGAATGAATAAAACCCAACTTTATTAAAAGAAAATATGCAAAAATGTACCCAATTATTAAAGGAAATCTTATATTATTAATAAAATCAGATGTATTTTAAACATGGATGTTCTTATTTCTGAAAATTAATACCCGACTTGATTAGAAAATCAAATAGTGGGTACTTGCATGTCCCTGTGCCTGTCTTTGTTGGTTTGTATATATGAATCTATATATTTCTATGTGTTTTTTGTTTCCCTTATTCTCTTTGTGTGATTGTCTGGGCGGGTGTTTGCTTTTTCCACTGCCTGTCTTTCTCGGTTTGTATGTCTGAATACATGTATTTGTAAGTGTCTCTCACTCTCTTTGACTGTGTGTCTGGGCGGGTGTTTGTTTATCCCAGTGCATGTCTTTCTCGTTTTGTATGTCTGAATCTATGTATTTGTATGTATTTCTCACTTTCTTTACCTGTGTGTGTCTGGGTGGGTGTTTGCTTATCCCAGTATCTGTCTTTCTCGGTTTGTATGTCTAAATCTATGTATTTATTTGTATTTGACACTCTCTTTGTCTGTTTGTCAGGGTTGGTGTTTGCAAGTCCCAGTGTTTGTCTTTGTTTGTTTGTAAGTCTGAACTGCCTGTCTTTCTCGGTTTGTATGTCTGAATCTTTGTATTTGTATGTGTCTCTCACTCTTTTTGCTTGTGTGTTTGGGCGTGTGTTTGCTTGTCCCACTGCCTGTCTTTCTTGGTTTATATGTCTGAATCTATGTATTTGTATGTGTCTCTCACTCTTTCTGTCTGTTTGTCAGGGTTGGTGTTTCAAGTCCAAGTGCCTGTCTTTGATGGTTTGTATGTCAGAAGTGCCTGTCTTTCTCGGTTTGTATGTTTGTATGTGTCTTTGTGTCTGGGAGGGTGTTTGCTTATCCAGTGCATGTCTTTCTCGATTTGTGAGTCTGAATCTACGTATTTGTATGTGTTTTTCACTCTCTTTGCCAGTGTGTGTGGGCAGGTGTTTACTTATCCCAGTGCCTGTCTTTTTCGGTTTTTATGTCTGAATCTATGTATTTGTATGTGTTTCTCACTGTTTTTGCTTGTGTGTTTGGGCGGGTGTTTGCTTGTCCCACTGCCTGTCATTTTCGGTTTGTATGTCTGAATCTATGTATTTGTATGTGTATCTCAATCTTTTTGCTTGTGTGTATGGGCGGATGTTTTTTGTCCCTGTCTGAATACATGTGTTTGTATGTGTCTCTCACTCTCTTTGACTGTGTGTCTGGGCGGGTGTATGTTTATCCCAGTGCATGTCTTTTTCGGTTTGTATGTATGAATCTATGTATTTGTTTGTGTGTTTCTGGGTAGGTGTTTGCTTATTCCAGTGTCTGTCTTTCTCGGTTTGTATGTCTGAATCTCTGTATTTGTATTTGTCTCTCACTCTTTTTGCTTGTGTGTTTGGGCGGGTGTTTGCTTGTCCCACTGCCTGTCTTTTTCGGTTTGTATGTCTGAATCTATGTATCTGTATGTATCTCTCACTCTTTTTGTCTGTTTGTCAAGGTTGGTGTTTGCAAGTCCCAGTGTTTGTCTTTGATGGTTTGTATATCTGAAATGCCTGTCTTTCTCGGTTTGTATGTTTGAATCTATGTGTTTGTATGTGTCTCTCACTCTTTTTGCTTGTGTGCCTGGGCGGGTGTTTGCTTATCCCATTGTCTGTCTTTGTTGGTTTGAATGTCTAAAGTGCTGTCTTTCTCTGTTTGTATGTCTGAACCTATTTATTTTTATTTGTCTCTCACTCTCTTTGACTGTATGGGGTGTTTGCTTATCCCACTGCATGTCTTTCTCGGTTTGTATATCTGAATCTATGTATTTGTATGTGTTTCTCACTCTCTTTGCCTGTGTGTGTCTGGGCAGGTGTTTGCTTAACCTAGTGCCTGTCTTTCTCGGTTTGTATGTCTGAATCTCTGTATTTGTATGTGTCTCTCACTCTTTTTGCTTGTGTCTTTGAGCAGGTATTTGCTTGTCCCACTGCATGTCTTTTTCGGTTTTGTATGTCTGAATCTATTTATTTGTATGTGTTTAACACTCTCTTTGTCTGTTTTTTGGGTTGGTGTTTGCAAGTCCCAGTGTTTGTCTTTGTTGGTTTGTGTGTCTGAAGTGTCTGTCTTTCTCAGTTTGTGTGTCTGAATCTATGTATTTGTATGTGTTTCTCACTATTTTTGCTTGTGTGTCTGGGCGGGTGTTTGCTTGTCCCACTGCCTGTCTTTCTCGGTTTGTGTGTCTGAATCTATGTATTTGTATGTGTTTAACACTCTCTTTGTCTGTTTGCCTGGGTTGGTGTTTGCATTTCCCTGTGTTTGTCTTTGTTGGTTTGTATGTCTGAATCTATGTATTTGTATGTATCTCTCACTCTTTTTGCTTGTGTTATTTGGCAGTGTTTGCCTGTCCCACTGCCTGTATTTCCGGGTTTTTATGTCTGAATCTCTGTATTTATATGTGTTTGACACTCTATTTGTCTGTTTAGCAGGGTTAGTGTTTGCAAACCCCAGTGTTTGTCTTTGTTGGTTTGTAAGTCTGGAGTGCCTGTCTTTCTCGGTTGGTATATCTGAATCTATGTATTTGTATGTTTCTCTCACTCGTTTTGCTTGTGTGTCTGGGCGGGTGTTTGCTTGTCCCACTGTCTGTCATTGATGGTTTTTATGTCTGAAGTGCCTGTATTTCTCAGTTTGTATGTCTGAATCTATGTATTTATATGTGTTTGACACTCTCTTTGTCTGTTTAGCAGGGTTGGTGTTTGCAAGTCCCACTGTCTGTCTTTGTTGGTTTATATGTCTGAATCTATGTGTTTGTATGTGTTTTCTTCTTTATAATCTTATGTGCCTGGACAGGTGGTTGCTTGTCCTAGTGCATGTCTATGTCGGTTTGTATATATATATATATATATATTTGTTTGTATATGTTTTTTGGTCTCTCTCACTCTCTAGGCCTGTGTGTCGGGGCGGGTGCTTGTATGTCTCAGTGCCTGTCTTTGTCGGCTTCTATGTCTGAGTTTATGTGTTTGTATGTGTTTTTGTCTATCTTACTCTCTAAGTCTGTATGTCTGGGTGGGTTACTTGCATGTCCTTGTGCCTGTCTTTGTCGGTTTGTATATCTGAATCAATATATTTGTATGTGTTTTTTTGTCTCTTTTATTCTCTTTGCGTGTATGTCTGGGCGGGTGTTTGCTTGTTCCACTGCCTGTCTTTATTGGAATGTATGTATAAATATTGTCGGTTCGTATATCAGGATCTATATATTTGTATGTGTTTTTGTCTCTTTTATTCTCATTGTGTATATGTCTGGGCGGGTGTTTGCTTGTTCCACTGCCTGTCTTTGTCGGTTTGTATGTATAACTCTTTTTGTTTGTATATGTTTTTGTCTCTCTCACTCTCTAGGTCTGTGTGTCTGGTTGGTATGTGTCTTGACAAGTGGTTTCTTGTCCCAGTGTCTGCCTTTATCGGTTTGTATGTATAAACCTATTTGTTTGTTTATGTTTTTGTCTCTCTCACTCTCTACGCATGCGTGTCTGGGCGGGTGCTTGCTTGTACCAGATTTGTCTTTGT
>CM051258.1:34619773-34849773 GCA_027921565.1 Artemia sinica
TTTCATGGATGTCAACATCAATTTATGGATGTTTTATGGTTTTTGTCAGTGAGAATGAAAAAACAGGATTTTTCTCACTTTGATGGATGTTTTCTGGATTATTGAGTCTAACGGAGACAGGGTCAATGACACTTCGTTTAAGATCAATTGATTTGCTGTTGTTGTTTGGCCAAGTGCACGCTAGGGGCAATGTATTGATCTAGGACTCGAGGGGGAAGTGAATTTCCGAGAACTTGATTTACATAATCGGTGGGGAGAATGTATTGATTTACGAAAGGGGAATTAAGAAACAAATATAGCTTCTTTGTTGTTTAGGGCAAGTGCACGCTCGGGGCGAATGTTAAGATCCAGGAATAGGAAAACAGGATCACGTGTTTCTAACAGATGATGTCATGATTGATTGATTTGTCACGAAAGGGGAATTAATTTGTTGTTTCTAAGGGGAATTATTGATTCACGAAAGGGGAATTAATTTATTGTTTCCAAGGAGAATTGTCTCCGGGACGAAGTTTATTAATATCTTTGGAGTTCGACCAGAATTGTTTCCGGGGCAAAGTTTATTAATATCTGACAGGTGATGGCAAGGTTAATTGTAACTCCGGCGAATGTTTTGATCTTAGAGATGAAGAGTTTAACGCGGGAAAAGGTTTCTTAAAAATTTCAAATGTGACAGTGCAGGGATGCCAAAAACAAAGGGAACACGATGAAATTACAATTAGAGATTATTTGGGCGAAACTGTTTTAGACATTTTAGGGAATTATTTCGGCAAAACAGTTAGAGACATTTTAAAAGATGATTTTAGAAGATGTTTTAGAAGAGGATTTGAGGGTGAAACTCTGTGGTCGTTATAATACACAAGTTCTATTTAAACAGTGTCGTGAGGTCCCATACCCCAACCCCAAAGGGCCCCGATCCCCCTACCCCGACCCAAAGGGCTCCGATCCCCCTACCCCAACCCCGAAGGAAGCCTCCGGTCCCCAAAGGGCCCCCGGGCTCCCAAAGGACCACCCGACCCCCAGACCCCCAAAGGCCCTCCCCGGGCCCCCAAAGAGTCCCCTCCATATTTTTTAATACTTTTTTAAGGCTTTATTATATCATTTCAGAGCAAGTTCTTTTCTTAATGTCCCTCCTAAACCCATTTTTACAAGTTGAAGCATCCTTCCTTTTCACCCACAACTTTACTTTACAGCTTTTTGGATACCTCAACACCATGAAATACCTTTCAAAAGGCATTTCAGAGCAAGTTCCTTTCTTAATGTCCCTTCTAAACCCATTTTACAAGTTGAAGTACCCATCCTTTTCACCCACAACTTTACTTTACAGCTTTTTGGATACCTCAACACCAAGAAATACTTTTCAAAAGGCATTTCAGAGCAAGTTCCTTTCTTAATGTCCCTTCTAAACCCATTTTACAAGTTGAAGTACCCATCCTTTTAACCCACAACTTTACTTTACAGCTTTTTGGATACTTCAACACCAAGAAATACTTTTCAAAAGGCATTTCAGAGCAAGTTCCTTTCTTAATGTCCCTTCTAAACCCATTTTCCAACTTGAAGTACCCATCCTTTTCACCACAACTTTACTTTACGACGTTTTGCATACCCAAAAAATTATGCAATACTTTTCAAAAGACATTTCAGAGCAAGCTCCTTTCTTAATGTCCCTTCTAAACCTATTTTCCAACTTGAAGTACCCATTCTTTTCACCCAAAACTTTACTTTACAGCTTTTTGGATACCTCAACACCAAGAAATACTTTTCAAAAGACATTTCAGAGCAAGTTCCTTTCTTAATGTCCCTCCTAAACCCATTTTACAAGTTGAAGCATCCATCCTTTTCATCCACAACTTTACTTTACAGCTTTTTGGATACCACAACACAAAGCAATACTTTTCAAAAGGCATTTCAGAACAAGTTCTTCATTTAATGTCCCTCCTAAACCAATTTTACAACTTTAAGTACTCATCCTTTTCAGCCACAACTTTACTTTACAACTTTTTGCATACTCAAAACATCAAGCAATACTTTTCAAAGGTTTTATTATATTTTTCAGAACAAGTTCTTTATGTAATCCCCCTTCTAAACCAATTTTACAAGTTGAAGTACTCATCCTTTTCACCACAACTTTACTTTACGAATTTTTGAATACCACAACATCAAGCAATACTTTTCAAAAGGCTTTATTATATTTTTTAAAACAAGTTCTTTATGTAATGCCCCTTCTAAGCCAATTTTACAATTTGAAGTACTCATCCTTTTCACCACAACTTTACTTTACGACTTTTTGCATATTCAAAACATCAAGCAATACATTTCAAAAGCTTTATTATATTTTTCAGAACAAGTTCTTTATGTAACGCCCCTTCTAAACCAATTTTACAACTTGAAGTACTCATCCTTTTCAGCCACAACTTTACTTTACGAATTTTTGCATACTCAAAACATCAAGCAATACTTTTCAAAAGGCATTTCAGAACAAGTTCTTCACTTAATGTCCTTTCTAAACCAATTTTACAATTTGAAGTACTCATCCCTTTCACCACAACTTTACTTTACGAATTTTTGAATACAACAACATCAAGCAATACTTTTCAAAGGGCATTTCAGAACAAGTTCTTCATTTAATGTCCCACCTAAACCAATTTTACAATTTGAAGTACTCATCCTTTTCACCACAACTTTACTTTACGACTTTTCGAATACCACAATATCAAGCAATACATTTCAAAGGCTTTATTATATTTTTCAGAACAAGTTCTTTATGTAATGCCCCTTCTAAACCAATTTTACAAGTTGAAGTACTCATCCTTTTCACCACAACTTTACTTTACGACTTTTTGCATACCCAAAACATAAAGCAATACTTTTCAAAAGGCATTTCAGAACAAGTTCTTCATTTAATGTCCCTCCTAAACCAATTTTACAACTTGAAGTACTCATCCTTTTCACCCACAACTTTACTTTATGGCTTTTCGAATATCCCATCACCAAGCAATACTTTCAAATGGCTTTTTTATTAAATGTTTACTGAACACACACAAATTTCTCTTAGAAATAATATTTTTCGACAGTGATAACACTTTTTCTGTTCGAACTAGCAAGTTTTCTACCAAAGATACCACATTTTTTCTTAGAAGTAACATTTTTTGATTGTGATAACAACTTTTCTGTCAGAAGTAGCAAGTTTTGCTTAACACTAACAAACATTCTCATCAAAGTAACGACATTTTACCTTAATACTAACATACTTTTACTGAACACACACAAATTTCTCTTAGAAATAATATTTTTCATCAGTGATAACACTTTTTCTATTCAAACTAGCAAGTTTTCTACCAAATATACCAAATTTTTTCTTAGAAGTAACATTTTTTTATTGTGATAACAACTTTTCTGTCAGAAGTAGCAAGTTTTGCTTAACACTAACAAACCTTCTCATCAAAGTAATGATATTTTACCTTAATACTAGCATACTTTTACTGAACACACACAGAAATTTCTCTTAGAAATAATATTTTTCGTCAGTGATAACACTTTTTCTGTTCGAACTAGCAAGTTTTCTACCAAAGATACAAATTTTTTCTTAGAAGTAACATTTTTTTATTGTAATAACAACTTTTCTGTCAGAAATAGCAAGTTTTGCTTAACACTAACAAACATTCTCATCAAAGTAACGATATTTTACTTTAATACTAACATACTTTTACTGAACACACAAATTTCTCTTAGAAATAATATTTTTCATCAATGATAACACTTTTTCTGTTCGAACTAGCAAGTTTTCTACCATAGATACCAAATTTTTTCGTAGAAGTAACATTTTTTGATTGTGATAACAACTTTTCTGTCAGAAGTAGCAAGTTTTGCTTAACCCTAACAAACCTTCTCTTCAAAGTAACAACATTTTACCTTAATTCTAACATACTTTTACTGAACACACACAAATTTCTTTTAGAAATAATATTTTTCGTCAGTGATAACACTTTTTCTGGTCGAACTAGCAAGTTTTCTACCAAAGATACCAAATTTTTTCTTAGAAGTAACATATTTTGATTGTGATAACAACTTTTCTGTCAGAAGTAGCAAGTTTTGCTTAACACTAACAAACATTCTCCTCAAAGTAATGATATTTTACCTTAATACTAACATACTTTTACTGAACACACACAAATTTCTCTTAGAAATAATATTTTTCGTCAGTGATAACACTTTTTCTGTTCGAACTAGCAAGTTTTCAACCAAAGATACCAAATTTTTTCTTAGAAGTAACATTTTTTGATTGTGATAACAACTTTTCTGTCAGAAGTAGCAAGTTTTGCTTAACACTAACAAACATTCTCATCAAAGTAATGACATTTTACCTTAATACTAACATACTTTTACTGATTACGCACACAAAGTTCTCTTAGAAAATTTTTTTTTCGTTTCTACGTCTGAATCTATTTGCTTACATGTCTGGGTTGGTGTCTGGTTAGGTTAGATTAGGTTAGCTAAGTTAGGTTAGGATAGCTAAGTTAGGTTAGGTTAGCTAGTAAACATTTCTCCATGTTTAAGTTAGGTTAGGTTAGGTTAACTTATCATGAGCGCTAATGATAAGTTAACCTAACCTAACCTAACTAAAGCATGGTACAAAGTCGACATGGGGGGATTTCCCGGCAAGTATGGTTAGGTTAGGTTAGGCTAGATCAAGTTAGGTTAGGGTAGGTTAAGTTAGGTTAGGTTATGTTAGCCTACGTACGCGCGCGTACGTAGGCTAACCTAACCTAACCTAACCTAACTTGATCTATCCTAACCTAACCTAACCGTACTCGCCGGAAAATCCCCCCATGTCGACTTTGTACCATGCTTTAGTTAGGTTAGGTTAGCTTATCACGAGCGCTCATGATAAGTTAATCTAACCTAACCTAACTTAAACATGGAGAAATGTTTACTAGCTAACCTAACTTAGCTAATTTAACCTAACTTAGCTAACCTAATCTAACCTAACCAAACACCAACCCAGACATGTAAGCAAATAGATTCAGACATAAAAACGAAAAATATTATTTCTAAGAGAACTTTGTGTGCGTGTTCAGTAAAAGTATGTTAGTATTAAGGTAAAATGTCGTTACTTTGATGAGAAGGCTTGTTAGTGTTAAGCAAAACTTGCTACTTCTGACAGAAATGTTGTTATCACAATCAAAAAATGTTACTTCTATGAAAAAATTTGGTATCTTTGTTAGAAAACTTGCTAGTTCGAACAGAAAAAGTGTTATCACTGACGAAAAATATTATTTCTAAGATAAATTTGTGTATGTTCAGTAAAAGTATGTTAGTATTAAGGTAAAATATCATTACTTTGATAAGAATGTTTGTTATTGTTAAGCAAAACTTGCTACTTCTGACAGAAAAGTTGTTATCACAATCAAAAATGTTACTTCTAAGAAAAAATTTGGTATCTTTGGTAGAAAACTTGCTAGTTCGACCAGAAAAAGTGTTATCACTGACGAAAAATATTATTTCTAAGAGAAATTTGTGTGTCTTCAGTAAAAGTATGTTATTATTAAAGTAAAATATCATTACTTTGATAAGAATGTTTGTTAGTGTTAAGCAAAACTTGCTACTTCTGACAGAAAAGTTGTTATCACAATCAAAAAATGTTACTTCTATGAAAAAATTTGGTATCTTTGTTAGAAAACTTGCTAGTTTGAACAGAAAAAGTGTTATCAGTGACGAAAAATATTATTCCTAAGAGAAATTTGTGTGTGTTCAGTAAAAGTATGTTAGTATTAAGGTAAAATGTTGTTACTTTGATGAGAAGGTTTGTTAGTGTTAAGCAAAACTTGCTACTTCTGACAGAAAAGTTGTTATCACAATCAAAAAATGTTACTTCTATGAAAAAATTTGGTATCTTTGGTAGAAAACTTGCTAGTTCGAACAGAAAAAGTGTTATCATTGATGAAAAATATTATTTCTAAGAGAAATTTGTGTGTTCAGTAAAAGTATGTTAGTATTAAAGTAAAATATCGTTACTTTGATGAGAATGTTTGTTAGTGTTAAGCAAAACTTGCTACTTCTGACAAAAAAGTTGTTATTACAATAAAAAAATGTTACTTCTAAGAAAAAATTTGTATCTTTGGTAGAAAACTTGCTAGTTCGAACAGAAAAAGTGTTATCACTGACGAAAAATATTATTTCTAAGAGAAATTTGTGTGTGTGTGTTCAGTAAAAGTATGTTAGTATTAAGGTAAAATATCATTACTTTGATGAGAAGGTTTGTTAGTGTTAAGCAAAACTTGCTACTTCTGACAGAAAAGTTGTTATCACAATCAAAAAATGTTACTTCTAAGAAAAAATTTGGTATCTTTGGTAGAAAACTTGCTAGTTCGAATAGAAAAAGTGTTATCACTGATGAAAAATATTATTTCTAAGAGAAATTTGTGTGTGTTATTAAAAGTATGTTAGTATTAAGGTAAAATGTCGTTACTTTAATGAGAAGGTTTGTTAGTGTTAAGCAAAACTTGCTACTTCTGACAGAAAATTTGTTATCATCATCAAAAAATGTTACTTCTACGAAAAAATTTGGTATCTTTGGTAGAAAACTTGCTAGTTCGAACAGAAAAAGTGTTATCACTGACGAAAAATATTATTTCTAAGAGAAATTTGTGTGTGTTCAGTAAAAGTATGTTAGTATTAAGGTAAAATGTCGTTACTTTGATGAGAAGGTTTGTTAGTGTTAAGCAAAACTTGCTACTTCTGACAGAAAAGTTATTATCACAATAAAAAAAGTTACTTCTAAGAAAAAATTTGGTATCTTTGATAGAAAACTTGCTAGTTTGAACAGAAAAAGTGTTATCACTGACGAAAAATATTATATCTAAGAGAAATTTGTGTTTGTTCAGTAAAAGTATGTTAGTATTAAGGTAAAATATCATTACTTTGATGAGAATGTTTGTTAGTGTTAAGCAAAACTTGCTACTTCTGACAGAAAAGTTGTTATCACAATCAAAAAATGTTACTTCTACGATAAAATTTGGTGTCTTTGGTAGAAAACTTGCTAGTTCGAAAAGAAAAAGTGTTATCACTGATGAAAAATATTATTTCTAAAAGAACTTTGTGTGTGTTCAGTAAAAGTATGTTAGTCTTAAGGTAAAATATCATTACTTTGATGAGAATGTTTGTTAGTGTTAATCAAAATTTGCTACTTCTGACAGAAAAGTTGTTATCACAATCAAAAAATGTTACTTCTACGAAAAAATTTGGTATCTTTGACAGAAAACTTGCTAGTTCGAACAGAAAAAGTGTTATCACTGACGAAAAATATTATTTCTAAGAGAAATTTGTGTGTGTTCAGTAAAAGTATGTTAGTATTAAAGGAAAATATCGTTACTTTGATGAGAATGTTTGTTAGTGTTAAGCAAAACTTGCTACTTCTGACAGAAAAGTTGTTATCACAATCAAAAAATGTTTTTTCTATGAAAAAATTTGGTATCTTTGACAGAAATCTTGCTAGTTCGAACAGAAAAAGTGTTATCACTGACGAAAAATATTATTTCTAAGAGAAATTTGTGTGTGTTCAGTAAAAGTATGTTAGTATTAAAGTAAAATATCGTTACTTTGATGAGAATGTTTGTTAGTGTTAAGCAAAACTTGCTACTTCTGACAGAAAATTTGTTATCACAATAAAAAAATGTTACTTCTACGAAAAAATTTGGTATCTTTGACAGAAAACTTGCTAGTTCGAACAGAAAAAGTGTTATCACTGACGAAAAATATTATTTCTAAGAGAACTTTGTGTGTGTTCAAATAAAAGTATGTTAGTATTAAGGTAAAATATCGTTACTTTGATGAGAAGATTTGTTAGTGTTAAGCAAAACTTGCTACTTCTGACAGAAAAGTTGTTATCACAATCAAAAACTGTTACTTCTACGAAAAAATTTGGTATCTTTGATAGAAAACTTGCTAGTTCGAACAGAAAAAGTGTTATCACTGATGAAAAATATTATTTCTAAGAGAAATTTGTGTGTGTTCAGTAAAAGTAAGGTAAAATGTCGTTACTTTAATGAGAAGGTTTGTTAGTGTTAAGCAAAACTTGCTACTTCCGACATAAAAGTTGTTATCACAATCAAAAAATGTTACTTCTATGAAAAAATTTGGTATCTTTGACAGAAAACTTGCTAGTTCGAACAGAAAAAGTGTTATCACTGACGAAAAATATTATTTCTAAGAGAAATTTGTATGTGTTCAGTAAAAGTATGTTAGTATTAAAGTAAAATATCGTTACTTTAATGAGAAGGTGTGTTAGTGTTAAGCAAAACTTGCTACTTCTGACAGAAAAGTTGTTATCACAATCAAAAAATGTTACTTCTACGAAAAAATTTGGTATCTTTGACAGAAAACTTGCTAGTTCGAACAGAAAAAGTGTTATCACTGACGAAAAATATTATTTCTAAGAGAAATTTGCGTGTGTTAAGTAAAAGTATGTTAGTATTAAAGTAAAATATCGTTACTTTGATGAGAATGTTTGTTAGTGTTAAGCAAAACTTGCTACTTCTGACAGAAAAGTTGTTATCACAATCAAAAAATGTTACTTCTATGAAAAAATTTGGTATCTTTGACAGAAAACTTGCTAGTTCGAACAGAAAAAGTGTTATCACTGACGAAAAATATTATTTCTAAGGGAAATTTGTGTGTGTTCAGTAAAAGTATGTTAGTATTAAAGTAAAATATCGTTACTTTGATGAGAATGTTTGTTAGTGTTAAGCAAAACTTGCTACTTCTGACAGAAAAGCTGTTATCACAATCAAAAAATGTTACTTCTAAGAAAAAATTTGGTATCTTTGGTAGAAAACTTGCTAGTTCGAACAGAAAAAGTGTTATCACTGACGAAAAATATTATTTCTAAGAGAACTTTGTGTGTGTGTTCAGTAAAAGTATGTTAGTATTAAGGTAAAATGTCGTTACTTTGATGAGAATGTTTGTTAGTGTTAAGCAAAACTTGCTACTTCTGACAGAAAAGTTGTTATCACAATAAAAAAATGTTACTTCTAAGAAAAAATGTGGTATCTTTGGTAGAAAACTTGCTAGTTCGAACAGGAAAAGTGTTATCACTGTCAAAAAATATTATTTCTAAGAGAAATTTGTGTGTGTTCAGTAAACATTTAATAAAAAAGCCATTTGAAAGTATTGCTTGGTGATGGGATATTCGAAAAGCCATAAAGTAAAGTTGTGGTGAAAAGGATGAGTACTTCAAGTTGTAAAATTGGTTTAGGAGGGACATTAAATGAAGAACTTGTTCTGAAATGCCTTTTGAAAAGTATTGCTTTATGTTTTAGGTATGCAAAAAGTCGTAAAGTAAAGTTGTGGTGAAAAGGATGAGCACTTCAACTTGTAAAATTGGTTTAGAAGGGGCATTACATAAAGAACTTGTTCTGAAAAATATAATAAAGCCTTTGAAATGTATTGCTTGATATTGTGGTATTCGAAAAGTCGTAAAGTAAAGTTGTGGTGAAAAGGATGAGTACTTCAAATTGTAAAATTGGTTTAGGTGGGACATTAAATGAAGAACTTGTTCTGAATTGCCTTTTGAAAAGTATTGCTTGATGTCGTTGTATTCAAAAATTCGTAAAGTAAAGTTGTGGTGAAAGGGATGAGTACTTCAAATTGTAAAATTGGTTTAGAAAGGGCATTAAGTGAAGAACTTGTTCTGAAATGCCTTTTGAAAAGTATTGCTTGATGTTTTGAGTATGCAAAAATTCGTAAAGTAAAGTTGTGGCTGAAAAGGATGAGTACTTCAAGTTGTAAAATTGGTTTAGAAGGGGCATTACATAAAGAACTTGTTCTGAAAAATATAATAAAGCTTTTGAAATGTATTGCTTGATGTTTTGAATATGCAAAAAGTCGTAAAGTAAAGTTGTGGTGAAAAGGATGAGTACTTCAAATTGTAAAATTGGCTTAGAAGGGGCATTACATAAAGAACTTGTTTTAAAAAATATAATAAAGCCTTTTGAAAAGTATTGCTTGATGTTGTGGTATTCAAAAATTCGTAAAGTAAAATTGTGGTGAAAAGGATGAGTACTTCAACTTGTAAAATTGGTTTAGAAGGGGGATTACATAAAGAACTTGTTCTGAAAAATATAATAAAACCTTTGAAAAGTATTGCTTGATGTTTTGAGTATGCAAAAAGTTGTAAAGTAAAGTTGTGGCTGAAAAGGATGAGTACTTCAAGTTGTAAAATTGGTTTAGGAGGGACATTAAATGAAGAACTTGTTCTGAAATGCCTTTTGAAAAGTATTGCTTTGTGTTGTGGTATCCAAAAAGCTGTAAAGTAAAGTTGTGGATGAAAAGGATGGATGCTTCAACTTGTAAAATGGGTTTAGGAGGGACATTAAGAAATGAACTTGCTCTGAAATGTCTTTTGAAAAGTATTTCTTGGTGTTGAGGTATCCAAAAAGCTGTAAAGTAAAGTTTTGGGTGAAAAGAATGGGTACTTCAAGTTGGAAAATAGGTTTAGAAGGGACATTAAGAAAGGAACTTGCTCTGAAATGTCTTTTGAAAAGTATTGCATGATGTTTTGGGTATGCAAAATGTCGTAAAGTAAAGTTGTGGTGAAAAGGATGGGTACTTCAAGTTGGAAAATAGGTTTAGAAGAGACATTAAGAAAGGAACTTGCTCTGAAATGCCTTTTGAAAAGTATTTCTTGGTGTTAATGTATCCAAAAAGCTGTAAAGTAAAGTTGTGGGTGAAAAGGATGGGTACTTCAACTTGTAAAATGGGTTTAGAAGGGACATTAAGAAAGGAACTTGCTCTGAAATGCCTTTTGAAAGTATTTCTTGGTGTTGAGGTATCCAAAAAGCTGTAAAGTAAAGTTGTGGGTGAAAAGGAAGGATGCTTCAACTTGTAAAAATGGGTTTAGGAGGGACATTAAGAAAGGAACTTGCTCTGAAATGATATAATAAAGCCTTAAAAAAGTATAAAAAAATATGGAGGGGACTCTTTGGGGGCCCGGGGAGGGCCTTTGGGTGTCTGGGGGCCGGGTGGTCCTTTGGGAGCCCGGGGGCCCTTTGGGGACCGGGGGCTTCCTTCGGGGTTGGGGTAGGGGGATCGGAGCCCTTTGGGTTGGGGTAGGGGGATCGGGGCCCTTTGGGGTTGGGGTATGGGACCTCACGACGCTGTTTTAAATAGAACTTGTGTATTATAACGACCACAGAGTTTCACCCTCAAATCCTCTTCTAAAACATCTTCTAAAATCATCTTTTAAAATGTCTCTAACTGTTTCGCCGAAATAATTCCCTAAAATGTCTAAAACGGTTTCGCCCAAATAATCTCTAAACGTAATTTCATCGTGTTCCCTTTGTTTTTGGCATCCCTGCGCTGTCACATTTGAAATTACTAAGAAACCTTTTCCCGCTTTAAACTCTTCATCTCTAAGATCAAAACATTCGCCGGAGTTACAATTAACCTTGCCATCACCTGTCAGATATTAATAAACTTTGCCCCGGAAACAATTCTGGTCGAACTCCAAAGATATTAATAAACTTCGTCCCGGAGACAATTCTCCTTGGAAACAATAAATTAATTCCCCTTTCATGAATCAATAATTCCCCTTAGAAACAACAAATTAATTCCCCTTTCGTGACAAATCAATCAATCATGACATCATCTGTTAGAAACACGTGATCCTGTTTTCCTATTCCTGGATCTTAACATTCGCCCCGAGCGTGCACTTGCCCAAATCAACAGAGAAGCTATATTTGTTTCTTAATTCCTCTTTCGTAAATCAATACATTCTCCCCACCGATTATATAAATCAAGTTCTCGGAAATTCACTTCCCCCTCGAGTCCTAGATCAATACATTGCCCCTAGCGTGCACTTGGCCAAACAACAACAACAAATCAATTGATCTTGAACGAAGTGTCATTGACCCTGTCCCCGTTAGACTCAATAATCCAGAAAACATCCATCAAAGTGAGAAAAATCCTGTTTTTTCATTCTCACTGACAAAAACCATAAAACATCCATAAATTGATGTTGAAATCCATGAAAAACATCAAATAAATTGACCGACACTGATAACCGTCCAAGAAACATCCATAAAAGTGAGAAAAACCATGTTTTGTCAAGTGAGAAAAATCCTGTTTTTTCATTCTCAGTGACAAAAACCATAAAAACATGCATAAATTATGTTCGGACGGGAGCTCATGAGGCCTTTCTACTAACGAACACTTGTAACAAAAATAAATAAATTAAAATATATGCGAAGAATTATCTTAAATTATCTTAAACATTACTTACATGTATCTATTTTAAAGATGTTTCAGATACCTTAATAAAATAAATTAAAAAACGACTACTTGTAACGAAAATATATAAATTAAAATATATGCGAATAATTATCTTAAATATTACTTACATGTATCTATTCTAAACTACTACTACTACTACTACTAACAACTCATCGCAGCACCAAGCCGCCTGAGGCCAACACAGCTACGCACGCTCCTCCTCCACCCCAATCTATTCAAAGCCTCCCTTTTTACACCCACCCACGAAGTTCCCATTTCCTTTAAATCTTTCTTTATGACGTCCTCCCAACCCAGACGGGGACGACCTGCTTTCCGTTTAGCCCTAGATGGTTGGCCGAAAAGAACAATCTTCGGCAATCTGTCATCCTTCATCCGAACAACATGCCCTAACCACCTCAACCTTTCTTTCATTATAGACCTAGAAAGTGGTATTGAACCACATTTTTCGTATAGCCTATTGTTTGAAATGCGGTCAGTCAGCCGGGTACCCAGAACAATCCTTAAGCAATTTCTCTGGAAAACATCTAGCAAATCTTCATCCGCTTTTCGGAGCGTCCATGCTTCAGAGCCATATTTGACCACTGTCATCACTGTAGCTTCTAAGATTCTAATCTTGGTTTGCAGACTTATCTTCCTATTCTTCCAGACTTTTTTTAACTGTGAAAAAACACCCTGAGCCTTGGCTATTCTATTTTTAACATCTTCACTGCTCCCACCATCTTTACTAATAATACTACCAAGGTAAGTGAAACTGCCCACCTGATCAATCTTTTCATTACCCAACGTCACCTTTTCATCTTCACTTATTCCTAGCCTTAGTGACTTGGTCTTCCTAACATTAATTTTCAAACCAATACTAGCACCCTGAACTCGCAAAACCTCTAAAACTTCATTCATTTTGCTCACACTTTCATCTAGGATGCTTAAATCATCAGCATAATCCAAGTCCAGGAGACTTTTTCCTCCCCATTTGATTCCGTGGTCTCCCATTGCCTTTCCTGTGCTCCTTAAAACAAAGTCCATCAAAATAATCCATATAAAGGGGGATAGAACACAACCCTGCTTAACTCCTGATTTAATACAAAACCAGCTGCTAACCTCATTTCCTACCTTAACCGCAGCAGTGTTATTCTCGTACATAGCACTAATCACTTTAATGTATTTGTCTGGTATACCATACAAGGATAAAACCTTTACTAAAGCTCCTCTATCAACAGAATCGAACGCTTGCTCATAATCTATAAAACTAAGGACCAAAGGTGTTTGAAAACTTAGGCACTTCTCAATTATTAACCTAAGAGTGAAAATTTGGTCAACACATCCTCTACCTTTTCTAAAACCGCACTGCTCTTCTCTTAAAACTTTGTCTACGGCATCTCTCAGTCTAAAAAGTATCATATTACTAAGCAATTTGCTACCTACAGAGACCAGACTAATGCCTCGATAATTACCACACTCACTTTTATCACCTTTCTTATAAAGTGGCTTAATTAAGGTTTTCCTAAAATCATTAGGTACTTCCCCTTTTTCAAAAATCATATTCATAATCTCCAATAACTTATTTCTAACCTCAGAGCCACCATATTTAAGAAACTCATTTACTACCCTATCAGCACCTGGAGCCTTATTATTCTTTAATCCTTTTAGTACTGTTTCTAATTCCTCCTCACAAAACAAATCTTCCTTCACATCCAAGGTATCACAAACTTTTTCATTTTCCTCTATATTTTTTCCTGCAACTCTATCTCGGTTAAGCAAATTCTCAAAATGTTCGGCCCATCTCGCTTTAGCTTTTGTCTTATCGCTAATTGCCACCCCATTCCTATCTTTAACTGGGACAAGTCCGGATTGACTACTACCTCTCAATTTGTTAACGTGCCAGTACAATATTTTACTATTATGCCGTCTAGCTGCATCTTCTAAATCCTCGGCAATTTTATCCATGGCCTCCACTTCACACCTCCTTAGTTCATATTTCAATGCTTTCTCCACTTTCTTTACATTTCTTTTGTTTTCATGTGATCTATCACTCAGATAATTTTTATACAAGTCCTTTCTCCTTTCTATTAAACTTAAAGCTTTTTCACTAATATTCTTAGCTGCAGTTCTAGCTTTCTTCCCTAATACACCTTCAGCAACTTCACAAATTATTTTTCTAAAATTATTCCAACCATCTTCCACATTATCAAATTTTAAGCTCTCAAGTTTAGTATTCAACTGTTCCTGGAAAGTTTCTCTCAAATTCTCATCCTGGAGTCTACTAACATCATAACTTCTCGGGAGGTAATTACCCTTCCGATATTTCAGCTTTAAATTAACCCTTGACACTACTAGATGGTGATCTTTACTTTTAACATCAATAACAGCACTCCTATATACCCTAGTATCTTGTATTGATCCTGCCAGTCTTCGATTTACTATAACATAATCAATAAGGTTTGCTGTCTTACCATCACGTGAATACCATGTTAGCTTATGAGCCATTTTATGACCAAACACCGTATTGGTTATAACTAGATTGTTATACCTACAAAATTGCAAAAGTCTGTATCCATTACTGTTTTCTTTTCCTACACCAAATTTACCTAAGCTGGGATACCATCTATCCATATTTCTACCAACCTGGGCGTTAAAATCTCCCAGCAATAACATCATATTTCTACCTGGGACCTTGTCTATTTGCTCCTGTAACTGTAAGTAAAATTCATCTGAGTCACTAGTATCTCCATCAGTCGGTTCTACAGGGGCGTATACTACTATAACTGATACCTTGAACTTTCTAGTCATAAAATGAGCAATTAGTATTCTATTATTAATACCTTCCCAGCCTAAACAAGACTTAGCAGCTTCCTTATTCATCATGAGCCCTACTCCCTGTCTATGTAACCCATCCTTCCTGCCTGAGTAAACAAATTCTATATCACCTAATTTCATGCTTCCTACCCCTGGGATATGAGTTTCTGAAACTCCTAATAGATCCAGTTCGAATCGTCTGAATTCGTCAGTCAAAATGTCGATACGATAGTCATTTTTTAATGTCGTAACATTCCAAGTTCCAATTTTCATGTTCTTTAAATCATTGAAATTTTTTTCGCCTCAGGAAAAGCAATGATCCCGGATACCAGTGCAGGACGGGGATCACATATCTTCTCAAGTCTACACCGAAGTGCTTAAGCCGGCTTAGAACCGGACAGCAAGAAGTCCCTGGGACCTCTATGAATGGAGGCTTTGTGCAATCCTGGGCCCATCTTGGTCACAACATGGTTTTCAGCGCTTGGCGATGCTCTTCTATCAACAAGAGTCGAAATCCTGCACAGACAATCTCAAGCCTATTACCTCCGACTCATTATATATTCATGCCTACAAATATTATGCTACTACGGGGAGGCAACCCGTAATAGATAAATTAGCTAGGAAGAGGTTTTTCAGCCCAAAGACGCCCATCAAAACATACCAATCCCAGAAGAATTGTCCATTAGTCAGAATCCCGTGCGAATGCTGTGTCGTTTACTAGGCTATAATTTCCTCGAGGGGCGCCACTCCTCAAGTGGGAATAGAGTTGACCGCAAGGTCCCCAGTCTTGCAGGTACCCCGAAAAGGTCGAGGCAGCCCTTTGCAGAGGCCGTTGTCCATAGATCTGGATCTTACGCCCTGCCACAGTTGTCCTCCTATAGAGGATCCTCCCGCGATGGTGTTCTGCATCACCATGCAATTTAACCCATTGCTGGGAGAAGGTTTGCAACTCATGGAACTTGTGGATAAACAAGTGGGCCCTTTTGAGTGTACATTTGAGGGGCCTTCTTCCTCCTCCGCCTGTATTTATGACCCCGGGCAAGGGTGCCCCAGATTCTATTATGGACCCCCAGGGACAAGGTCCCCCCTTGGTCCATGCCTCCTATGGAGGTACCCTACACATCTGTAGAGTGTTCCCCTATCGCCACCTGGGGACATGCTGAATTGCCTGGGGGAGGCCAGATAAACGGATCACTTTTGTTTTGCAAAGGCAATAACTCAGTGACATATTTAACCTACTACTTATAAATATACATAACTCACTGACTAGGCCTATATTAGTTATATACAGAAATATATAACTCAGTGACACATTAAACCTACTACTTATAAATATGTGTAACTCACAGACTAGGCCTATATATGTTATATACAGAAATATATAACTGAGTGACATATTTAGCCTACTACTTATAAATATGTGTAACTGACTGACTAGGCATATAAGTTATATACAGAAATATATAACTCAGTGACATATTTAGCCTACTACTTAAAATATGTGTAACTCACTGACTAGGCCTATATAAGTTATATACAGAAATATATAACTCAGTGACAAATTTAGCCTACTACTTATAAATATGTGTAACTCACTGACTAGGCCTATCTAAGTTATATACAGAAATATATAACTGAGTGACATATTTAGCCTACTACTTATAAATATGTGTAACTCACTGACTAGGCCTATATAAGTTATATACAGAAATATATAACTGAGTGACATATTTATCCTACTGCTTATAAATATGTGTAACTCAATGACTAGGCATACAAGTTATATACATAAATATATAACTCAGTGACATATTTAACCTACTACTTATAAATATGTGTAACTCACTGACTAGGCCTATTTAAGTTATATACAGAAATATATAACTGAGTGACAAATTTAGCCTACTACTTAAAATATGTATAACTCACTGACTAGGCCTATATAAGTTATATACAAAAATATATAACTGAGTGACATATTTAGCCTACTGCTTATAAATATGTGTAACTCACAGACTAGGCATATAAGTTATATACAGAAATATATAACTCAGTGACATATTTAACCTACTACTTATAAATATGTGTAACTCACTGACTAGGCCTATCTAAGTTATATACAGAAATATATAACTGAGTGACATATTTAGCCTACTACTTAAAATATGTGTAACTCACTGACTAGGCCTATATAAGTTATATACATAAATATATAACTGAGTGACATATTTAGCCTACTGCTTATAAATATATATATATATATACACACATACATACATATACATATACATATATATATATACATACATACACATACATATACACACACATATAAATATAAATACATAGCCATAGAAAAATCTCGTCAGCTATAATATACATATATATATATCAGGAATACATACAACAATACTTTTTAAATACTTATGAATGAATGAATGAATGAATTTTATTAATAACCCGTCTTGCAATCAACAGAAAAAGACAGAGCACAAACCAGAAAAGAAAGAAAAAGTAAAACTGACAAGAAAAACAAACATAAACAGCAAGAACAGAAACAGTATATATATATATACATACACATACACACATATACATACACATACATATACACATATATATATACATACACATACATATACATATATACACACACATACATATACACACATACATACATATATACATGTACACACATACATATATATATACATACACATACATATATACATACATACACATACATACACATATATACATACATATATATACATACATACATACACATATTTACAGGTCCCAAATTTATCAAGGTAAAGACCCTATCCCGATAGGTGAAAACTCCGGTGTCTACAGGATTCCTTGTTCGTGTGGTCTTTGGTATATCGGAAGAACTGATCAGTGACTAACGGATAGATTAACTCAGCACTCTAGTTCAATTAATAATACACTTAAAAAGCGAAAAAAATAACGGAAAATTTTGACTCTGCCCTTGCAGAGCACATTTTTAAAAAACCAGACCATACTATTTTGTTTAATCAAGCTAGCGTAATTTCGCATGACAAAGGTATTGTCCAGCACTACAGAGAAGCTGTTGAAATTTATAAACACCAACATTTAGGTCTAGCTTTGAACAGAGATTCTGGTGATTTAAGAATAAACGAGTCATATTTCGGTTTTCTCAAAAGAGAAGCCGATACTTTAGTAATCCCTGAAATAAACCTTGAACAACTTTCCCAGTCATATAATCAAACACGTGAACAACCCCTTAGGTCTCAAAGGGTGTCTGCAAGAAATGCATTAATTAAAATCCGAAGTCAGATGACATAGTTCTCCAACTTATTTAATCGCTGGTTCGTTTTGTTTTTTGAGTGAATGAATTGTTTTCTTTTCTCTCTCAGTTGTTCGCTAGTATCCGTCGATGGCAGTTCATAAAATTTTTTGGATTTTGTGCAAATCGCGGATATTGGCGAATAACTCGCTTTTATGGTTGTTAGGTATTTGGTTTTAATTCAATTAATTTTTTGGCTTTTATTGAATTTTATTCACCTTTTAAATTTTTGTTTTTTTCTTTGGTTTTTTGGTTCTTTTCATATTGACTTTCCGCGTTTGTTTTTGGATACATTATTTCGTTTCGCGCTGAAGAAGAGAGGCGTTTGTCCTCTCGAAATACTCGCTTTGTTGTGTTTTTTCAGTATTTTCATTTGACCTTTAAAAACACCATTAATGTATCTATTCTAAAGATGCTTTAAATACCATAAAAAAGCACAACATGCTGCCTGAGACCTCTGAGCTGTATTCTCTAATATATATATTTCCTCGCTAAAGATATCTCAATAATATATGATTTACCTATACCAAACTTCCTTAACAGCTCTCCAAAACCGTACCTAGTGGAGGAAAATAGTACCCCCATTTTTATTATTATTAAACAGTTTCAATCAAATAAACGAGAATATTAAAAAAAGTCATGTCGTTAGCCGAAATATATATTAGGAGAAAAATAAGACCTTTTAGGCGTTATTTATAAGCCCAAACTCATCAAATCACTAAATCCAGTTACTAAATTTGTCGAACATTCTCTTCATTTTTCTCAATCTCTCTTAATCTCTCAATCTCTCTTTATCTCTCAATCTTTCTTAATCTCTCTCAATCCCACTCAATCTGTTTCGCCCAGATAACCCCCTAAAACTTCGATTAATCTCTGACGGTTCCTATTTTTTGGCAACTGTGCACTGACACATTTAAAACTTTCAGAAAAATATTCCCGCGTCAAATATATTCAATCTCTATTAATCTTCTTGTATGCTTCATCTCTTCCCAAGTGAAGCCATAATCATTCCCCTCTGAATCTGTTGTACTTAGAAACATCTTAAATCTAGGTTATCCAAGAGATGAATTCAAGAGCCAAGATGCGTTATAAAGGCTTCGAAATAATAATAATTCCTGAATTTATCGTTAAGCCTAAAGAAAATTAAGCCTATTAAAATAGAACTTCTATCTCTTTAGAATCCCCGCGTAATTCCTAGAAATCAAGTTATGTCATTTCCGATTCCCTGATTGATCTAGGTGTAGCTTTAACCTCAAATCGTGATCATTATATAAAAAATCTCAAGGTGGAACTGTGATGTAAGAGAAACCTTACGTAAATCCATTGACCTAGAAATACGTGTGTAATCTTGTACCGTTAGTAGATCAATAACATTGTCATGCTCGTATTCAGTGGACTTGTTGCGACACTCCCGTCAGTATTCTATGCCCATATATGGACTTCCCTCAGTGGTTTTACCTCTTCGCCTACTACCATCAGTAGAAAGGCCTTATTGACTCCGGTACGAACCACGTGGTTTATGGTTTTGTCACTGAGAATGAAAAACAGGAATTTTCTCACTTGAAAAAACAGGAATTTTCTCACATTTATGGATGTTTTCTAGGATGGTTATGTGTGTTGGTCAATTTATTTGATGTTTTTCATGGATGTCAACAGCAATTCATGTCTGTTTTATGGTTTTTGTCAGTGAGAATGAAAAAACAGAAACTTTCTCACATTTATGGATGTCAACAGCAATTCATGTCTGTTTTATGGTTTTTGTCAGTGAGAATGAAAAAACAGGAGCTTTCTCACATTTATGGATGTCAACAGCAATTTATGTCTGTTTTATATCTTTAGGCGAACCTAACCTGAGAAATTGATTTACATAATCGGCGGGGGAATTATTGATGCACGAAGGGGAATTAAGAAACAAACATGGCTTCTTTGATCTTTAGGCTAACCTAACCTGAGAACTTGATTTACATAATCGGCGGGGAAATTATTGATTCACGAAGGGGGAATTAAGAAACATTATGGTTTCTTTGATCTTTAGGCGAACCTAACCTGAGAACTTGATTTACATAATCGACGGGGAAATTATTGATTCACGAAGGGGGAATTAAGAAACATTATGGTTTCTCTGATCTTTAGGCAAACCTAACCTGAGAACTTGATTTACATAATCGGCGGGGAAATTATTGATTCACGAAGGGGGAATTAAGAAACATTATGGTTTCTTTGATCTTTAGGCGAACCTAACCTGAGAACTTGATTTACATAATCGGCGGGGGAATGTATTGATTCACGAAGGGGGAATTAAGAAACATTATGGCTTCTTTAATCTTAGGTCTGAGGGATAAACGTTCTTTAGGTCAGAGAGAAAAATTAATATTCTATTTTGAAATAGGGCTTCATTGATCTTTAGTGTCAGGAATTATAAATGACATCATTTGTTATCTTGGAATTATGCGGGAGTCTAAAGAGATAGAAATTCTATTTTTAAATACGGCTTCACTGAGCTTTAAGTCGGAGAGATAAATTGATATTCTAACGAAACCTTAATAGTTTAGCTAGGAACATTTATGAGATGAAGAGATTAACGTAGGAAAGGGTTTCCTAGAAATTTGAAATGTGTCAGCGCAGGGATGCCAAAAAACAAAAGGAACACACAGAAATTACTTTTAGGGGATTATATGGGTGAAACCGTTTTAGACAGGTTTTGGAATTATTTCGGCGAAACAGTTAGAGACATTTTAAAAGATGATTTAAAAGATGATTCTAGAAGAGGTTTTGAGTGTGGTCGTTATAATACACAAGTTCCATTTGAACAGTGTTGTGAGGTCCCCTACCACAACCCCAAAGGGTTCCGATCCCCCCACCCCAACCCCGAAGGAACCCACCGGTCCTCAAAGGTTCTCCGGATTCCCAAAGGGCCCCCGGCGCCCCAAAGGCTCCTGAGCCACCATTTTAATACTTTTTTAAGGCTTTATTATATCTTTTCAGAACAAATTATTATTTTAGGGAATTATTTCGGCGAAACAGTTAGAGACATTTTAAAAGATGATTTTTGAAGAGATTTTACAAGAGGATTTGAGGGTGAAACTCTGAGGTCGTTATAATACACAAGTTCCATTTGAACAGTGTCGTGAGGTCCTCTACCCCAACCCCAAACGGTTCCGATCCCCCATCCCAACCCCGAAGGAAGCGCCCGGTCCTCAAAGGTCCCCCCAAGCTCCCAAAGGACCACCCGGCCCTCAAGGGTCCCACAGACCCTCAAAGGCTCTCCCCGAGCCCCGTCTTTCGTTGATGTGTGTTGTCTGAAACGTATGATTTGGGATATGTAAATTACTATTTCGGACTTTTCTGAGCTAGATTTCTTAGTCTTTCGTTGGTGTGTGTTGTCTGAAACCTATGATTTGGGATGGATGGATTGCAATTTTTGACTTTTCTGAGCTGGATTTCTTAGCCGTTCATAGGTGAGTGCTGTCAGAAAATTATGATTTGGGATGTGTAGTTTGCAAGTTGGACTTTTCAGAGCTATGATTCTTAGTCTCTCATAGGCGTTTGTTGTCTTAAACTTCTAGTTTGGGATGAATAGTTTGCTATTTCAGGCTTTTCTGAGCTAAGGTTTCCTAGTATTTCGTAGGTGAATGTTGTCTGAAACTTATGATTTGGGATATGTAAATTACTATTTCGGGCTTTTCTAAGCTAGATTTCTTAGTCTTTCGTTGGTGTGTGTTGTCTGAAACCTATGATTTGGGATGGGTGGATTGCTATTTTTGACTTTTCTGAGCTGGATTTCTTAGCCGTTCATAGGTGTGTGTTGTCTGAAACTTATGATTTGGGATGGTTAATTTGCTATTTTTGACTTTTCTGAGCTAGGTTTCTTAGCCTTTCATATGTGAGTGCTGCCAGAAAATTATGATTTGGGATTTGTAGTTTGCATTTTGGACTTTTCAGAGCTAGGATTCTTAGTCCCTCATAAGTGTTTGTTGTCTGAAGCCTATAGTTTGGGATGAGTAGTTTGCTATTTCAGGCTTTTCATAGCCAGATTTCTTAGTATTTCGTAGGTGTGTGTTGTCTGAAACCTATGATTTAGATTGTGTGGGTTGCTATTTTTTGACTTTTCATAGCCAGATTTCTTAGTCTTTCGTAGGTGTGTGTTGTCTGAAACCTATGATTTGGATTGTGTGGATTGCTATTTTTTTACTTTTCTGAGCTGGATTTCATAGCCTTTCGTAGGGATGTGTTGACTGAAACCTATGATTTGGGATGAGTGGTTTGCTTTTTGGACTTTTCAGAGCTGGATTTCTTAGCCGTTCATAGGTGAGTGTTGTCTGAAACCTATGATTTGGGATGGTTAATTTGCTATTTTTGACTTTTCTGAGCTAGGTTTCTTAGCCTTTCATAGGTGTGTGTTGTCAGAAAATTATGATTTGGGATGTGTAGTTTGCTATTTCAGGCTTTTCTGAGCTAAGGTTTCCTAGTATTTCGTAGGTGAATGTTGTCTGAAACCAATAGTTTGGGATGAGTAGTTTGCTATTTCAGGCTTTTATGAGCTAGGTTTCTTAGCCTTTCGTAGGTTTGTGTTGACTGAAACTTACGATTTGGGATATGTAATTTGCTATTTCCGACTTTTCATAGCCAGATTTCTTAGTATTTCGTAGGTGTGTGTTGTCTGAAACCTATGATTTGGGATGTGTGGGTTGCTATTTTTTGACTTTTCTGAGCTGGATTTCTTAGCTTTTTGTAGGCGTATGTTGACTGAAACCTATGATTTGGGATGGTTAATTTGCTATTTTTGACTTTTCTGAGCTAGATTTCTTAGCCTTTCATAGGTGTTTGCTTTCAGAAAATTATGATTTGGGAGGTGTAGTTTGCTTTTTGGACTTTTCAGAGCTAGGATTCTTAGTCACTCATAGGTGTTTGTTGTCTGAAACTTCGAGTTTGGGATGAGTAGTTGGCTATTTCAGACTTTTCTGAGCTAAGGTTTCTTAGTATTTCGTAGGTGAATGTTGTTTGAAACTTATGATTTGGGATATGTAAATTACTATTTCGGGCTTTTCTGAGTTGGATTTCTTAGTCTTTCATAGGTGTGTGGTGTCTGAAACCTATGATTTGGGATGAGTGGTTTGCTTTTTGGACTTTTCTGAGCTGGATTTCTGAGCCTTTCCTAGGTGTGTGTTGACTGAAACCTATGATTTGGGATGTGTAGTTTGCTATTTTGACTTTTCTGAGCTAGGTTTCTTAGCCTTTCATAGGTAAGTGTTGTCAGAAAATTATGATTTGGGATATGTAGTTTGCTGTTTCAGGCTTTCCTGAGCTAAGGTTTCCTAGTATTTCGTATGTGAATGTTGTCTGAAACCAATAAGTTGGGATGAGTAGTTTGCTATTTTTGACCTTTCTGAGCTAGGTTTCTTAGTCTTTCGTTGCTGTGTGTTGACTGAAACCTATGATTTGGGATATGTAGTTTGCTATTTTTGACTTTTCTTAGCTGGATTTATTAGCCTTTCATAGGTGTGTGTTGACTGAAACCTATGATTGGGATGAGAGGTTTGCTATTTTTGTATTTTCTGAGCTAGATTTCTTAGCCTTTCATAGGTATGTGTTGTCAGAAAATTAAGATTTGGGATGTGTAGTTTGCTATTTGGACTTTTCAGAGCTATGATTCTTAGTCCATCATAGGCGTTTGTTGTCTGAAACTTCTAGTTTGGGATGAGTAGTTTGCTATTTCAGGCTTTTCTGAGCTAAGGTTTCTTAGTCTTTCATAGGTGAATGTTGTCTGAAACCTATGATTTGGGATATGTTAATTACTATTTCGGGCTTTTCTAAGCTAGATTTCTTAGTCTTTCGTTGGTGTGTGGTGTCTGAAACCTATGATTTGGGATGGGTGGATTGCTACTTTTGACTTTTCTGAGAGGGATTTCTTAGCCTTTCATAGGTGTTTGTTGTCTGAAACCTATAGTTTGGGATGACTAGGTTGCTATTTTTGACTTTTCTGAGCTAGGTTTCTTAGCCGTTCATAGGTGAGTGTTGTCTGAAACCCATGATTTGGGAATATGTAAATTACTATTTCGGGCTTTTCAGAATTGGATTTCTTAGTCTTTCATAGGTATGTGTTGTCTGAAACCTATGATTTGGGATGTGTGGGTTGCTATTTTTTTACTTTTCCGAGCTGGATTTCTTAGCCGTTCATAGGTGAGTGCTGTCTGAAACTTATGATTTGGGATGGTTAATTTGCTATTTCCGGCTTTTATTAGCTAGGTTTCTTAGCCTTTCATAGGTGTGTGTTGTCAGAAAATTATGATTTGGGATGTGTAGTTTGCTATTTGGACTTTTCAGAGCTAGGATTCTTAGTCCTTTGTTTGTTGTCTGAAACCAATAGTTTGGGATGAGTAGTTTGCTATTTCAGGCTTTTCGGAGCTAGATTTCTTAGCCTTTCATTGGTGTATGCTTTCAGAAAATTATGATTTGGGATATGTAAATTACTATTTCGGACTTTTCTGAGTTGGACACTTCTAAATTTTTCCGTAGAAGATAGGAAAAGTTATACTATGATTATGATTATTTTCCATGAAGATAAAAAGTTTCACTTTAATTCTAAATTTTCTTAAATTCAATTCCGACCTTTCTCAAAGCGATGAAAAAAATTAAAGTTCTGTTCCAAATATTTTCCCAGAAGAAGAAAAGTTCAACTTCGATTCTGAATTTTCTCAATGAAAATGAAATAAGTTATTGATCAAATCTATTTTCCCAAAATAATATAAAAATTTCCACTTCAGTTCAGATTTTTTTCTCAAAGAGATGAAGAAATTTAAAGTTCTGTTCCAAATTTTTCATAGAAGATAGGAAAAGTTATACATTGAACGTGAATATTCGAGTTCTATTCTGAATTTTACCAAAGAACACATTTCAATTCTAATTTCCCCAATAAAAAATTTAAAGTTCAATTCTAAATTTTTCGGTGGAAGATAGAAAAAGTAATACCATACGTGTGAATATTTTCCCGAAAGATAGAAAGTTCTAGTTCAATTTAAAATTTTCTCAACGAAGTGAAGAAGAATTCAAGTTCTCTTCTGAATTTTACCAAGGAACACAATTCAATTCTAATTTCACAGAGAAAATAAAAATCTTCCACTTCAGTTCCTTATTTCACAAAGACATAAAGAAATTCAAAGTTCAATTGTAAATTTTTCGGTGGAAGATAGAAAAAGTAATACCATACTTGTGAAATATTTTCATGGAAGATAAAAAGTTCTAGTTCAATTTAAAATTTTCTCAACGAAGTGAAGGAAAGTTCAAGTTCTCTTCTGAATTTTCTCAATGAAAAAGAAATTTAATCATTGATCATTTCTATTTTTCCAAATAATATAAAAATTTTCCACTTTAGATCAGATCTGACTCGAAGAGATGAAAAATTTAAAATACTGTTCCAAATTTTTCACTGAAGATAAAAAAGTTCAAGTTCTCTTCGGAATTTTAACCTAACCTAATCTAACCTAACTTAATCTAGTCTAACCTAACCTAACCATACTCGCCGGAAAAGGTTAGGTTAACTTATCATGAGCACTCATGATAAGTTAACCTACCCTAACCTAACTTAAACATGTAGAAATGTTTCTATTTATTTATTAATATTTATTTATACCTAACCTAACCTATTTTTTTGAAGGTTAGATGAACGAGTTTGAACGATTGTCTTTAATAATAGAACGAGTCACTCATTTTCTAATTTAAAATTTGATGGGTAAATCCATAAGACAAAGGAGCTAAAATTTAATTTAAAATTAGAAAAGAACTTTAAATTTTTCATCTCTTTGAGAAAAAAAACCAGAACTGAAGTGGAGCCTTTTTATTTTCTTGGAAAAATTAGAAGAGAACTTTGAATTTTTTATGTCTTTGAGGAATTAAGAACTGAAGTGGAAGCTTTTTTCATTTTCATTGGTAAAATTCAGAATTTAGCTAACTTTTTTCACTTCTTTAAGAAAATTCAGAAGTGAACTTGAAGATTTTGCACTTCTTCGAGAAAACTCAGAATTAAAGTGATGCTCCTTATCTTCATGTCGAATATTCAAATCAATGTATAACTTTTTCTATCTTCTATGAAAAATTTGGAACAGAACTTTAAATTTTTCATCTCTTTGCAAAAAATCGGTAGTGAACTTAAGAAAATTAGAATTAAAGTGAAACTTTTTATCTTCACTGGAAAATAATCACAATCATAGTATAACTTTTCCTATTTTCTACAGAAAAATTTAGAACTGAACTTTAAATTTTTTATGTCTTTGAGAAATTAAGAACTGAAGTGGAAGGTTTTTTCATTTTCATTGGTAAAATTCAGAATTGAGTTAACTTTTTTCTCTTCTTTAAGAAAATTCAGAAGAGAACTTGAACAATTTGCACTTATTCGAGAAAACTCAGAATTAAAGTGGAGTTCCTTATCTTCATGTTGAATATTCACAATCAATGTATAACTTTTTCTATCTTCTATGAAAAATTTGGAACAGAACTTTAAATTTTTCATCTCTTTGAGAAAAATCAGAACTGAATTTAAGGAAAATTAAAAATAAAGTGAAACTTTTGATCTTCATGGAAAACAATCGTAGTCATAGTATTACTTTTTCTATCTTCCATCTAAAAATTTAGAATAGAACTTTAAATTTCTTTATTTCTTTGGGGAACTTAAAACTGAAGTGGAAGATTTTTATTTTCTCTGGAGAAATTAGAATTGAAGTGTGTTCTTTGGTAAAGTTCAGAAGAGAACTTGAACTTTTCTTCACTTCGTTGAGAAAATTTTAAATTGAACTAGAACTTTTTATCTTCCGGGAAAACATTCATAAGTATGGTATCACTTTTTCTATCTTCCACCGAAAAATTTAGAATTGAACTTTAAATTTCTTTATGTCTTTTGTGAAATAAAGAACTGAAGTGGCAGATTTTTATTTTCTCTGTGGAAATTAGAATTGAATTGTCTTCTTTGGTAAAATTCAGTAGAGAACTTGAACTTTTCTTCACTTCATTGAGAAAATTTTAAATTGAACTAGAACTTTTTATCTTCTGTGAAAAGAATCACAAGTATGGTATTAATTTTTCTATCTCCCACCGAAAAATTAGAATTGAACTTTAAATTTCTTTGTCTTTGTGAAATAAAGAACTGAAGTGGAAGATTTTTGTTTTCTCTGGAGAAATTAGAATTGAAGTGTGTTCTTTGGTAAAGTTCAGAAGAGAACTTGAACTTTCCTTGACTTCGTTGAGAAAATTTTAAATTGAACTAGAAATTTTTATCTTCCGTGAAAATATTCACAAGTATGGTATTACTTTTTCTATCTTCCACCGAAAAATTAGAATTGAACTTTAAATTTCTTTATGTCTTTGTGAAATAAAGAACTGAAGTGGAAGATTTTTGTTTTCTCTGGAGAAATTAGAATTTAAGTGTGTTCTTTGGTAAAGTTCAGAAGAGAACTTGAACTTTTCTTCACTTCTTTGAGAAAATTTTAAATTGAACTAGAACTTTTATCTTCCGGGAAAATATTCACACGTATGGTATTACATTTCTATCTTCCACCGAAAAATTTACAATTGAACTTTAAATTTCTTTATGTCTTTGTGAAATAAAGAACTGAAGTGGAAGATTTTTATTTTCTCTGGAGAAATTAGAATTGAATTGTGTTCTTTGGTAAAATTCCGAAGAGAACTTGAACTTTTTTTATCTTCAGTGAAAAATTTGGAACAGTATTTTAAATTTTTCATCTCTTCGAGTCAGATCTGAACTAAAGTGGAACATTTTTATATTATTTGGAAAAATAGAAATGATCAATGACTAATTTCTTTTTCATTGAGAAAATTCAGAAGAGAACTTGAACTTTCCTTCACTTCGTTGAGAAAATTTTAAATTGAACTAGAACTTTTTAGCTTCCATGAAAATATTTCACAAGTATGGTATTACTTTTTCTATCTTCCACCGAAAAATTTACAATTGAACTTTGAATTTCTTTATGTCTTTGTGAAATAAAGAACTGAAGTGGAAGATTTTTATTTTCTCTGTGAAATTAGAATTGAATTGTGTTCTTTGGTAAAATTCAGAAGAGAACTTGAACTTTCCTTCACTTCGTTGAGAAAATATTAAATTGAACTAGAACTTTCTATCTTCCGGGAAAATATTCACACGTATGGTATTACTTTTTCTATCTTCCACCGAAAAAATTTAGAATTCAACTTTAAATTTTTTATTGGGGAAATTAGAATTGAAATGTGTTCTTTGGTAAAATTCAGAATAGAACTCGAATATTCACGTTCAAAGTATAACTTTTCCTATCTTCTATGAAAAATTTGGAACAGAACTTTAAATTTCTTCATCTCTTTGAGAAAAAAATCTGAACTGAAGTGGAAATTTTTATATTATTTTGGGAAAAATAGATTTGATCAATAACTTATTTCATTTTCATTGAGAAAATTCAGAATCGAAGTTGAACTTTTCTTCTTCCGGGAAAATATTTGGAACAGAACTTTAATTTTTTTCATCTCTTTTAGAAAGGTCGGAATTGAATTTAAGAAATTTAGAATTAAAGTGAAACTTTTTATCTTCATGGAAAATAATCATAACCATAGTATAACTTTTCCTATCTTCTACGGAAAAATTTAGAAGTGTCCAACTCAGAAAAGTCCGAAATAGTAATTTACATATCCCAAATCATAATTTTCTGAAAGCATACACCAATGAAAGGCTAAGAAATCTAGCTCCGAAAAGCCTGAAATAGCAAACTACTCATCCCAAACTATTGGTTTCAGACAACAAACACCTATGATGGACTAAGAATCCTAGCTCTGAAAAGTCCAAATAGCAAACTACACATCCCAAATCATAATTTTCTGACAACACACACCTATGAAAGGCTAAGAAACCTAGCTAATAAAAGCCGGAAATAGCAAATTAACCATCCCAAATCATAAGTTTCAGACAGCACTCACCTATGAACGGCTAAGAAATCCAGCTCGGAAAAGTAAAAAAATAGTAACCCACACATCCCAAATCATAGTTTTCAGACAACACATACCTATGAAAGACTAAGAAATCCAATTCAGAAAAGCCCGAAATAGTAATTTACATATTCCCAAATCATAGGTTTCAGACAACACTCACCTATGAACGGCTAAGAAACCTAGCTCAGAAAAGTCAAAAATAGCAAACTAGTCATCCCAATTTATAGGTTTCAGACAACAAACACCTATGAAAGGCTAAGAAATCCAGCTCAGAAAAGTCAAAAGTAGCAATCCACCCATCCCAAATCATAGGTTTCAGACAACAAACACCAACGAAAGACTAAGAAATCTAGCTTGGAAAAGCCCGAAATAGTAATTAACATATCCCAAATCATAGGTTTCAGACAACATTCACCTATGAAAGACTAAGAAACCTTAGCTCAGAAAAGCCTGAAATAGCAAACTACTCATCCCAAACTAGAAGTTTCAGACAACAAACGCCTATGATGGACTAAGAATCATAGCTCTGAAAAGTCCAAATAGCAAACTACACATCCCAAATCTTAATTTTATGACAACACATACCTATGAAAGGCTAAGAAATCTAGCTCAGAAAAGACAAAAATAGCAAACCACTCATCCCAATCATAGGTTTCAGTCAACACACACCTATGAAAGGCTAATAAATCCAGCTAAGAAAAGTCAAAAATAGCAAACTACATATCCCAAATCATAGGTTTCAGTCAACACACAGAAACGAAAGACTAAGAAACCTAGCTCAGAAAGGTCAAAAATAGCAAACTACTCATCCCAAACTATTGGTTTCAGACAATATTCACCAACGAAATACAAGAAAACCTTAGCTCAGGAAAGCCTGAAATAGCAAACTACATATCCCAAATCATAATTTTCTGACAACACTTACCTATGAAAGGCTAAGAAACCTAGCTCAGAAAGTCAAAATAGCAAACTACACATCCCAAATCATAGGTTTCAGTCAACACACACCTAGGAAAGGCTCAGAAATCCAGCTCAGAAAAGTCCAAAAAGAAAACCACTCATCCCAAATCATAGGTTTCAGACACCACACACCTATGAAAGACTAAGAAATCCAACTCAGAAAAGCCCGAAATAGTAATTTACATATCCCAAATCATAAGTTTCAGACAACATTCACCTACGAAATACTAAGAAACCTTAGCTCAGAAAAGTCTGAAATAGCCAACTACTCATCCCAAACTCGAAGTTTCAGACAACAAACACCTATGAGTGACTAAGAATCCTAGCTCTGAAAAGTCCAAAAAGCAAACTACACCTCCCAAATCATAATTTTCTGAAAGCACACACCTATGAAAGGCTAAGAATTCTAGCTCAGAAAAGTCAAAAATAGCAAATTAACCATCCCAAATCATAGGTTTCAGTCAACATACGCCTACGAAAAGCTAAGAAATCTAGCTCAGAAAAGTCAAAAAATAGCAACCCACACATCCCAAATCATAGGTTTCAGACACCACAGACCTACGAAAGACTAAGAAATCTGGTTATGAAAAGTCGGAAATAGCAAATTACATATCCCAAATCATAAGTTTCAGTCAACACACACCTACGAATGGCTAAGAAACCTAGCTCATAAAAGCCTGAAATAGCAAACTACTCATCCCAAACTATTGGTTTCAGACAACATTCACCTACGAAATACTAGGAAACCTTAGCTCAGAAAAGCCTGAAATAGCAAACTACACATCCCAAATCATAATTTTCTGACAACACACACCTATGAAAGGCTAAGAAACCTAGCTCAGAAAAGTCAAAAATAGCAAATTAACCATCCCAAATCATAGGTTTCAGACAACACTCACCTATGAACGGCTAAGAAATCCAGCTCTGAAAAGTCCAAAAAGCAAACCACTCATCCCAAATCATAGATTTCAGTCAACACATCCCTACGAAAGGCTATGAAATCCAGCTCAGAAAAGTCAAAAAATAGCAATCCACACAATCCAAATCATAGGTCTCAGACAACACACACCTACGAAAGACTAAGAAATCTGGCTATGAAAAGTCAAAAAATAGCAACCCACACAATCCAAATCATAGGTTTCAGACAACACACACCTACGAAATACTAAGAAATCTGGCTACGAAAAGCCTGAAATAGCAAACTACTCATCCCAAACTATAGGCTTCAGACAACAAACACCTATGAGGGACTAAGAATCCTAGCTCTGAAAAGTCCAAAATGCAAACTACAAATCCCAAATCATAATTTTCTGGCAGCACACACATATGAAAGGCTAAGAAACCTAGCTCAGAAAAGTCAAAAATAGCAAATTAACCATCCCAAATCATAAGTTTCAGACAACACACACCTATGAACGGCTAAGAAATCCAGCTCAGAAAAGTCAAAAATAGCAATCCACCCATCCCAAATCATAGGTTTCAGACAACACACACCAACGAAAGACTAAGAAATCTAGCTTAGAAAAGCCCGAAATAGTAATTTACATATCCCAAATCATAAGTTTCAGACAACATTCACCTACGAAATACTAGGAAACCTTAGCTCAGAAAAGCCTGAAATAGCAAACTATTCATCCCAAACTAGAAGTTTCAGACAACAAACGCCTATGAGAGACTAAGAATCATAGCTCTGAAAAGTCCAACTTGCAAACTACACATCCCAAATCATAATTTTCTGACAGCACTCACCTATGAACGGCTAAGAAATCCAGCTCAGAAAAGTCAAAAATTGCAATCCATCCATCCCAAATCATAGGTTTCAGACAACACACACCAACAAAAGACTAAGAAATCTAGCTCAGAAAAGTCCGAAATAGTAATTTACATATCCCAAATCATAAGTTTCAGACAATACACATCAACGAAAGACGGGGCTCGGGGAGAGCCTTTGAGGGTCTGTGGGACCCTTGAGGGCCGGGTGGTCCTTTGGGAGCTTGGGGGGACCTTTGAGGACCGGGCGCTTCCTTCGGGGTTGGGATGGGGGGATCGGAACCGTTTGGGGTTGGGGTAGAGGACCTCACGACACTGTTCAAATGGAACTTGTGTATTATAACGACCTCAGAGTTTCACCCTCAAATCCTCTTCTAAAATCTCTTCAAAAATTATCTTTTAAAATGTCTCTAACTGTTTCGCCGAAATAATTCCCTAAAATAATAATTTGTTCTGAAAAGATATAATAAAGCCTTAAAAAAGTATTAAAATGGTGGCTCAGGAGCCTTTGGGGCGCCAGGGGCCCTTTGGGAATCCGGAGAACCCTTGTGGACCGGTGGGTTCCTTCGGGGTTGGGGTGGGGGGATCGGAACCCTTTGGGGTTGTGGTAGGGGACCTCACAACACTGTTCAAATGGAACTTGTGTATTATAACGACCACACTCAAAACCTCTTCTAGAATCATCTTTTAAATCATCTTTTAAAATGTTTCTAACTGTTTCGCCGAAATAATTCCAAAACCTGTCTAAAACGGTTTCGCCCAAATAATCCCCTAAAAGTAATTTCTGTGTGTTCCTTTTGTTTTTTGGCATCCCTGCGCTGACACATTTCAAATTTCTAGGAAACCCTTTCCTACGTTAATCTCTTCATCTTATAAATGTTCCTAGCTAAACTATTAAGGTTTCGTTAGAATATCAATTTATCTCTCCGACTTAAAGCTCAGTGAAGCCGTATTTAAAAATAGAATTTCTATCATTTTAGACTCCCGCATAATTCCAAGATAACAAATGATGTCATTTATAATTCTTGACACTAAAGATCAATGAAGCCCTATTTCAAAATAGAATATTAATTTTTCTCTCTGACCTAAAGAACGTTTATCCCTCAGACCTAAGATTAAAGAAGCCATAATGTTTCTTAATTCCCCCTTCGTGAATCAATACATTCCCCCGCCGATTATGTAAATCAATTTCTCAGGTTAGGTTCACCTAAAGATCAAAGAAACCATAATGTTTCTTAATTCCCCCTTCGTGAATCAATAATTTCCCCGCCGATTATGTAAATCAAGTTCTCAGGTTAGGTTCGCCTAAAGATCAAAGAAACCATAATGTTTCTTAATTCCCCCTTCGTGAATCAATAATTTCCCCGTCGATTATGTAAATCAAGTTCTCAGGTTAGGTTCGCCTAAAGATCAAAGAAACCATAATGTTTCTTAATTCCCCCTTCGTGAATCAATAATTTCCCCGCCGATTATGTAAATCAAGTTCTCAGGTTAGGTTAGCCTAAAGATCAAAGAAGCCATGTTTGTTTCTTAATTCCCCTTCGTGCATCAATAATTCCCCCGCCGATTATGTAAATCAATTTCTCAGGTTAGGTTCGCCTAAAGACACAAAACAGACATAAATTGCTGTTGACATCCATAAATGTGAGAAAGTTCCTGTTTTTTCATTCTCACTGACAAAAACCATAAAACAGACATGAATTGCTGTTGACATCCATAAATGTGAGAAAGTTTCTGTTTTTTCATTCTCACTGACAAAAACCATAAAACAGACATGAATTGCTGTTGACATCCATGAAAAACATCAAATAAATTGACCAACACACATAACCATCCTAGAAAACATCCATAAATGTGAGAAAATTCCTGTTTTTTCAAGTGAGAAAATTCCTGTTTTTTCATTCTCAGTGACAAAACCATAAACCACGTGGTTCGTACCGGAGTCAATAAGGCCTTTCTACTACCATCACCCATCAGCAACTTTTCAGCAAAAAAGTGGACAGGCTTTTCTTCACCAATCGGTATGAAATTTATGTGGCAAATAGCTCCTGCTAATGACACACGAGAATAATATTATCCAGAGGCGCACATTGCTTCTCCAACCTTTTCACGAAAGTCCTCACACCCGCTTGACGCTAATTAAAGATTTTGAGCCAATGGTGCAGATTGGACGAATCCCTTCTGATGATAAGCTGCGTCTGAGCTCTGATTCCCTTTCAAGATAGGTGTCCATGTTCACTTGAAATGTTTTTGTCAGGCACCTACAGCTAAGAAGACTTTAATCAAGGATTTTTATACCCTTGACACTTAGAGCCTGGACACTAGCAGGCTTTACAGTTTTATTGATAGGAGATTTCTGGGAAGAGCCGTCTTTTATCAATATTCTATTTTTTTTAGTTTATTTTTAATAAATATTTAAAGAAATTTTTTTGGTATGCTTCATTTTGAAGTTTGATGAGCTGACGACTAAACGGTTTAATCTATGTCAAAGAAAAAGAACGCAGTGTTGCTCCTGTCGACGAAGGCAATCAAAATTGCCGCAAAACTTCGCGTTGCATAAACACCGAAAATCTAATGTCTACTGCTCTTGGGCTTTACATATCATGTCTAAGCCTTTAACATGTTTTCCTAAGTTCAAATGTTAAGTTTGCTCTTAGCTCTTTGTTATTAAACCCTGTTTTTTAACTTAAGTTTAAATTGACTTAAGTAATCAAAAGATAAAGATGTGCGCAAACGCAACACCCAGTATTTTTTTAATGTCTGTTTTTGGGGGGGAGGGGGATTTTGGTCAATTTTTGATGGCAAGACTTCTGTCAGCTAGGAACTTATCATGCTTACTAGACTATGGACTTATTGGACCTGTAGACTTTTTATTCTAACTGTACATTAAACTGCCTTCGTTTGCATTTTAGACGCATTTATTTAGAGTAATGAATTGTAGCAAAATTTCAAAATAAAATTAGGACAAAATTACTGCCAAATTTAGTCAAATGTTTCCATGATGGTCGATTAGAGATTGAAGATGACGCATACCCAGAAGGATCTTACATCTCAAAACAGATAAATATATTAAACAATTTATTAATATTCTATGAGCAAAATTTAATAATCCGTTACTTTAATTTTTGGGGATTACTGTAATTGTAGAAGTCGGAAGAGAACACAAAGACAATTTTAGATGAAAATTTCAGCTTATAAAGAGTGTGAGCACAAAGTAGTGCCGAGTGTTTCCACAATTGAACAAACATAAACTTGCAAAACTATTTGCGCCGGTGCTTTATATTGTAGCTTTTACTTCTTGGAAAGGAATATAACATTAATCATATCAAGTTTGTTTTCGTAAGTCCAGAAACGGAGCGTCTATCAAGGCTTTGGAAAACTCTAACTTCGTAGAATCTCTAACATTTGATCATCCTTAATGTTAAACAGTTAGAAGATAAACCAGAATTCTTGAAACACAAGGTAAGTATTCTTTATCAGGACAACTTACCGGCTCGCATTATTTAGCTACTGCTACATCTCTAGCCACATTCTCCAGCAACTTCTATACGTAAAAGTTTATTGCTTTAAATCTAGGTTAAAAAAGAAGAGCACTGCTCCGTTTTATAATAGCAAACTCCCCAAGGTGCCATAGCACGTGATCCCTTGGCTATATAATTCGATATTGCTTTCTTAAGAAATTCCCTCTAGAATCGTCTCTTGGTAATAGAAGAGAATTGCTTTTCTCCTTTAAGTGTAGGTCGTAAGTCAAGAGCAATCCGGATGTGAATTTATTAGATTCCGGATATAACTGATACAATATGAATCTATGAAAAACGCAAGGGTTTGTTGTCAATAAAATTATGGAAAGTAGAATAAGGAATGCCATGGAATTGCAACAGAAGTCTCAAAATTGTGACTGAGCTTACGAAATAGCTTTACCTCAAATCTATCATAAACTCCAAAGCAGTAGGCTAATCATTATACCACGGAGCAGTAGTTTGAAAGAAATATTCTGATCATTGCTTGTTAAAAAAACGATGTTCTGCAAAGCTCATTTGCTGAAGTTTTTTTTTGCAGATTTAGTAAAGAAGGTGATTATTGGCGTCAGTTTTAAAAGGATAGAAGTTGGAAGAATCCTCTTTTGATGATACTCTCAAATGTGTATATTTAATATATTGGGGGGGGGGGGCTGCATTTAGTAAAATGTTAACACAAAATAATTTGTACAATTTTGAAAAGAAGAAACACCCATCAACAAGAGTTCAATCTCGCTAAATATTTTACCACCAACTGATGCATATATGAGAGGGGCCAAAACAGATTGTTTTTTGTCTTTGAGCCAAGATTTACTTTGTGTGTGCCAAAATAGAGATTTATAGATAAAAATAAATACCTGAAGTTGTTCCCGCACGCTTTAGCTACTTGGAGCCATGTATAGGTTTCTGAGTGGAAAATCTCTGTTTAAGCAGGCACCCAAACAGTCACTAGCTTCAGATTGAAGGCAGACTAAATCTAGAACTGTTTAAGATATACAACGGTTCCATAAAATCGTCATCAAAGCATTTTCTTATAAATAATAAATAAGAAAATATGGATCTTAGGCAGCAAAATAACGCTGCCTAAGTAAAGAACGATGTTGGCACAATGTATAATTATTATTATTGTTTTTTTTTTTTGGTTTCTTGGCCTTAGACCAGGGCACTTCGTATCGAAGGAGTTGTCGTAGAAACTTCGAAAAGGGCTCATTCGATTGGAAATTGGAGTGGCTTGTGCCCTTTTTAATAATCGAAAGTGATTGAAAGGCAAATTACATCCCTTCCACGCCCACCATTTCCCCAAACACATCCAATCAAAATTTTGAGATAGCCATTTTGTTCAACGTAGTTTATTCCCAGATAGAAATTATGTTTTTGAGAAGGACACTCCCCCAATGCCCTCAAGGCGAGGGTTATATGTTATACCCTGTGGCATATAAGGTTTTTATAGAAAGCATTGTCGTAGAAACTTCAAAAAAAGCTCGTTCGATTGGAAATTCAAAGGGCTAGTGCCCTTTTTAATAGTCGAAAGTGATTGGAAGTCAACTAACCCCCCCCCCTCAAGCCCACCTTTTCCCCAAACACATCCAATCAAATTTTTAAGATAGCCATTTTGTTCAATGTAGTTGAAGTTCTGGAAATTAGGTCTTTGATGATAAAACCCCCACAGCCCTCAGGGCAAGGGTTGTAAGTTATGCCCTGGGGGTATCTAAGGTTTTTTTATAGGAAGCGTTGTCGTAGAAACTTCAAAATGGGCTCATTTGATTGAAAATTAAAATGGGCAGTGTCTCAAAACCCCTATGCCTTCTCAAGACCAGAACACTTGCTAAAAAAATACAAATGAATGTGTATTGTCAGTTTAATATACATATACTGATATTTAGTAATCAAAATGTTAATATTATTTGATTTATTAAAGTTATAAAAGTAAAAACATTTATATTTTTCAGTAAAGTGCAAATTATGTTCTGGCCTTGGGAAGGCATAGGAGTTATGAACCCTACTCATGTTAATTTCTGCTCGTTTAGAGTTTGACTCGGTTATTTATTGTAATTTCTGTTTGTTTTGGGTTTCGTTTATTTATCGATGTTGATTTGTGGTAGTTTCACACTTGGTAGATTATTTGATTTTATTTTTGCTCATTTTTGGTTTAATGGAGCTCTTTAATTTTTTTCGAAAAACTTATTTTGTGGAAAAAGTTTTTTTTAAGTAATATCCAAAAAATGAGCATCTTATCACTGGTCCGAGAGTGCTGCAATCTACTGATACCCGTTTTTACTGTTTGTGATTTGGTTAAGACTATTATTTGGTTCTCTGCATTTTGGACGAAGCAGAGGAATGGTTTCAAATGTGTCTCCTAAACTTTTAATTGTTCTCTTATTGCTAAATAAATAGGAGTCAGTCCTTTGTTTCTTTCTTAGTAGTGATATTAAAAAGTTGGCCAAGTGGAAGAAAATCATCTTTTAATCTAAGGGATATACTTTTTTTTTGTTACACCGATCAATAGCCCTTGGACAGCTGATAAGAGTATGCAACATCAGTTTTTATTTGTTGTTTTTTTTTACTCGAATTTGTTCATTAAATACACAATTCTGAAATATCGAGAGGCTCATAACTTCATCGTGGTACATATCGAAAAGAAGGGATAATGGCTCCGTGCAAACATAACCCAGGTGTTGTTTCAGTCCAAAACTAACTAAGTCGTGATCCATCGCAAAACAAAGCTGGGATACAAATCGAGCTCTCAAATCATCCTTCATTCCCCGGGACTCTATCCGTCAACGTCTTAGTATAAAAGTAGGTATTTTTAACGTGTTTGAAGTATCTTCAATCTGTATTATCAGAGGTACAAAGTAGGGCAGGCTTTTTTTGCTGATCGGCTTGAAATTTATAGGGCGTGGATCTTGGGATGATGGGCACTGAGAATGATAAGGCTAATGTTCCATGGAAGAGGTTACATAATTGTTTTAAGTGGCCGACATTTATTCAGTTTCTATACATTTTTGGGCATGGGATATTGGTCTTCATGCGAGTGTCTACGCAATAATCATAAATATCAATGCAGCGGAATAACACAGTCTCACAACTATTAGTGAATGTTTATGTGGCAATCCTTCAGCGATATCAAGACGAATTCATAACAGTCACCGAGATGTGAGCAGTAGCTTTTAAATCAGCAACTGAGCATTTCTTTATGACCTTGTGGTAGTTTGCTAGCCTCGGTAGAAAAAAGGAAAAAAAGAGACACCTCACTGCTACCCATGCAAAAATGCGACGTTTATTATCTTTAAAGATGGTCAGGGTCTCGAAACATCCCGTCTGGCGATTCTATTGTTGAATTTTTAATGTCGATTACCACCATTTCCGTTAATTTTCAAGCTCTTTTTTCAAAATTCTCAAAGTCTTTTTCGCAATAAACTTATTATTAAGATAAACCTATAGAATACTTACTTTTCTTAAATAAAAATTTTATGGAAAATTTTTCTTACTAGATAGTATTTTTTTCAGAATGCGTTTTTAAATTTTCGATTATCTTGGAACTAATAATTGGTGTCATGTTTTGAGGTAGATTAGTATAGCACTTCGTACTTGTCGTACTTCGTACTAAAAATAGGATTGTTAAGTTGAAACTTTCAGGAAATAGTGATTGGGATGTTAAATTAAACCAAAAGACACTATGTGCATCCACGTTGTCAAATTGGCATGTCTGCAATATCACAGGGGCAGATAAAGGTACTAAGTTGCAACTTATGGAGAATGTTGAGGGGAATGTTTAGCCTAATCAAAAGCCAATACATGTATCCTATTGTCAAAGGGGCTTATCTGCAATATCTCAGGGACGTCTAATAGTATTTAGTGGAAAATTTCAGGGATGCTAAAATAAATACAAATAAATAACCATAAATATAAAATCGTGTTACGAACCAGATACTCCGTGCATTAGCTCCTCAAAACCCCGCACAAAATCCGTCCAACTAGCACATGGAGGCTTGTACACACCAGAAAAAATAACCTTTTTCTCCCCAAATTCAACTTCTATACTTAAAATTTCAAACTTACCTTCAATCCAAACATCAATATCATTCCTTACTTAGTAATTTAGAGACTTCTTAATCAGAAAAGCAATACCCCTATCAGTAGCGATGTGCGATTTTTAACTTCTAAATTATAATCTGGATAAGAATACATCGAGAGAGAGCTTTCCTGACTAATAAAACTTTCACATATACAAAAAAAAATATATTTTTCGTTGAGAATAATCAAGGAATTGCAACACATCCTCATAACCAGTTGTCAGGCGACAGTTCCACGAACAACAGTGATCCAACTTCCCGAAGGCTTAAATTTGAGACCTGAACATAAGCGCTACCACTAATTTGCTGTAGGCTTAATTGAGACGAAACTGGGTCTCTATCCCTTGCGATATTCGCCGATAAAACTTCTTCAGTAAAGGTCAGCAAATTAACTCATCAAGGACTGATAAAGCAAGGGCAAATAAACAGAAAATGAACATCTGAATCTCGGTTAAAAACATAATAATAATAATAACAAAAGAAAAAAAAACGGAAGAAAAGAAAACAACAAACAAATGAACATCAGCACAAATTCAATGAAAGAAAAATACAAAACACTACAATTACTCCGCAAGACATCTTACCCTCGATCTTACCTTTCGTGTAGACGGTTCACCCGGAAGTTTCACAAGTATGTTTCCGCGATCAGTCCATACGGGTTTCACACCAAACTGACCCCTAGCTGAGTTTAGGATATCACGACGTCTTTTGGTGAGGGATTCACAGACAAAAATAAAAGAACTAGATAGCTTAGCCTTACTCGCACAAACCTTTATTGCGGTTTCTTTACTGCTGAGCTTTACCATCACAAAAAATGAAATAACATCATTTTTATAACATCCTAAAAAGGGCTTATCCCAGATTTGCCTCTCAATTACTCGGACTATCTGTCTTGACTTTTTTCTACAATTAGCCATGTCTTGATGCCTACTGCAAAATACTTGATTTTATGGTCAGAATTCCGAGGCCCATTATGTTGAAAACGAAGGAGACTAGATATATCACTTGGCAAAATACCAGGAAGGTTCATCTTTGATGACAGGGTATTCAACACACTCGATTGCAACTCGACGCCAGGTTGCTGCTTCAAGCCGTTAAACATTAGGCAATCTAGTATCTTTTCTTGAGTAATACCGTCTAATTTCAGTTCAAGATTTTCCACACTGTTCTCAAAGTTAGATGTTTGAAACCTATATGCTTTCAACTCGCGTTCCATCTGGTAAAGGACTAGATTAAATTCCAGAGAAACAGACTTGTAAACCGCATTGATAACAACTTCAGCCAAGTTTTTTAAACTCTTAATCTCAGCTGTATTTCCAATTTTAGCAGTAACTTGCCGAGCCATTTCCGATACTATAGATACCCTAGTCTTCTCAAGTTCATGCTCTGTGGCGGATATCCAGGCAAACAGAGCAGTCTGTGGACTAGAGCAAATCGAAGCTGATGGAGACACATTCAAAGCAACGAAGAACTTTGAAACAGAGTTGTAAATGTCCGAAAAATTTTGCAACTCTTCAAAAGCTTGTTTGACGTTCTTTGCAGTTTTCTTTGATGCTTGCGACAAATTCTCCTTAAACGGTAATAGACTTTTTCCTGAAATTATCATTTCTTGATGGTCACCGTAGCCGAATGTCAGATTACTGTTGTTAACACCATTTTCTTTTGTTATCTTAAGAATTCGCACAGGCCATAATGAATAGCCCGAAAATTTTGCGAACGCCAAATCGAACTATCTAACTAACATCATTATATCCAAAGAAAAACAAGAACGAAGTGACTTACACTGAGTAGGCAGGCCCACAGATGGCAATGGCAATCCAAAAATCAACATTATGCAAACATCCAAATATTTGAACCACACACACAATATTAAATCTTTCAATTCAAACACGGCAAGTTGCAATCTGCTCTTTTGCAAACACTGCGCTGTGAATTCGACTGAATAAAACAAATCAGGGGAATTCTTGGTACCCGTTCACCTAACCCCTGCCGTTTAAGGGAGGTCCCTCCCAGCGGATAAACTAGCTCTTGTGTTGGGAAAACCGCCCCTCTTCTGCCTGCTATGTATTTATAGTTCAGCACTATAGTCTATTTCTTAGATCATCAAAATTAATAAAAAGCTTCGAAAACACAAAAATGTTCTTACCTTTTGGTGGTACCATAGGCTTATATCCAAGTCAGCCAAACAAAGCTACCCATAATTAGTTCATTAAGTCAGTCCAAAAAAGTACAAGCCGAATCAGATTGCGTAAAATTGAAAAGTTATTTGTTACTTTAATCCTTTACAGAGTATTGTGGCACTATCGTAATCACTGAATTAATTATATTTTCAAGCTCAAAGAATCAAGTTCAAACATTTCACATAGATGTTTACACTTTGAAATGTAGTTCAATACTATTAATAATAGTTAAGTAGAATTAAAATACTAAAAAATGTAAGTACTAGTAGGTCTACAATACTTAAGAATTTAAATTAGACTCTAATATTTTAATTCTTAAGCCCGTAAACATGAAATACCGGAGAAATATTCATTATATTAACCAATAATGAAACTTTGGCAATAAAAAGCAAATAGAAATTAAATTGAAAAAAAATCGGGAAAACAGGTTTTTCAAAGAAAAGTAAAGTGCGATATTAAAACTTAAAAGGATCAGAAATTACTGTCATAGAGTAATTGAAACCCAACACGAACGAAATTACAATAATTAATCTAAAATCAGTAGTTTGGCTACTACCCCTGCCCCCTAGCCATAAACTTTCTAATGGCTATTGGAGAATTTGGGCTTTGCTGAGAAGATTATACATTTTAAATATATTTTTTATAATTATAAAATAGAAAATAAAAAATTATCGTTAAATGAATTCTTCAATCTTAAGTTGCTGAGATTTTCATGAATTAAGATAATTAAATATTAAAGATCCAGTTTATTTTTGTTTGTTCTTTCCAGTCATCTTGATTATTATTGTGACTTTATTTTTATTTTTCGGCCGTGATTGGACAATTAAATTACACTGTTAAAAAATACATATAGTTTTCAATAAAACGAAGATAACACAATTGACATTAAAACGTTTACGGTTAGGGGAAGGGCAGTATCCACACTCCTGTTTGTAGTAATTCCTGTTCGTTTTAGGTTTGATTTAGGCAATCATTTAATTTCTACTTGTTTAAGATTTAATTGTTCATCTATATCAGTACCTGTGACCTTTATGTTTGATGTGATTCAAACATATACATATACGGTATACACATCCATATATAGTCATTTTACTCTTTTTTTTCTGGAATGTAAGTAGGTTTTATTGTTATTTTGCTCTTTTTCATGGAATGTAAAGGCTTACTTCTTTTTAAACGAAATTTCTTCATGTCGACCACATCAATTTTTTTCGATGTACCCTCGCTGGATATTTCCTTTTGCAAGATTTTCATCAAGCAGTGACATATAGCTCTTTTATATGAATTTCTTCTTGTCTTTCTTGATTATTCGAGACGCTGAGTGTGGAGCAGCATTCATTTCACGTATCATCATCTTTCGTTTTCTCTGAGGATTTCGACTCGGGTGGGAATACAAGGCTTTCACAACTTCTTTGTCGAGCAGTACTGAAGATGACCTTGATGATGTCTATCTACAATATTTCGAAATCCAATTTATCTTGTAATAGTATCACACGCAAAGCCTTAGATAACTGGCAGCAATCATAGCAGTAAGAATATTTCTCTTGCACTTTTCCACGGCTTGAGCAACACCAAAGTTTCAAAATTGTTTTCATACCTTTGAAACTCCGTAACAGCGTACAACAACTCACCCGGAAGTTTATATATTAAGAGATCATTTATGAAAAATATACAAACTTCAAGAATTGAAGTATTCTTCTATGTTCAACTCCTCTATGTTGGCTTGGAAAGTAAAACGTATTATTAAATACTATATTATTTTTGACCATTTGACCTGTATTTGTCGTAGTTGAGTCAGAAGTTGTGGCCTGACCGTATTTCACTAATAATTATCTTGCCGTTTCAATCTTAACTAAGTTTTTTCCAGGTGGCACTATTGTCAACTTGACTAAGATAACGAATCCAGTAAATCCATGTTTTTTTTCCATGCACCGAAACACATATTTTACTCCCAACTTTTTGCATTCGCAAGCGCATTGCTTAAGAATTTATATTTATACCTGAAAACGTAAATAGTACGCATTTTTTTTATTTTTGAAATAAAGTTTACTTAAGTCTATACCTAAATAAACTAGAGCTGCATATTCTTAACATTCCAACGTATAAGATAAGAAAACAGCACATACTTCTGACCCTTTCCCCCATTAGATGATTAGTAATTTAAAACAGAAGTTGTACAACCTTTTGAATGTTCGCTTTGTTTATGTATAAAACTTGTCAATTTGGCCTATGATAGGTATGACTGTAGATTGTAAGCTTAAGATAAGTCTATATTTGCTCATATATAGAGTTAAATGAAATGAAAATATTAAAAACAGTTAAAATTACAATAAGACAGCGAAAAGAAATCTTTTTTAGCACAAATAATAGTAACAGTGCAAATATTTCGGCTCCATACTCCAAAGCCTTTATCAACAGGAAAAAACACAAAAAAATGTTAGCTTAAACAAACATATAAAAATAGTAAGAAAAAAAATGAAAAAACATTGACACAATACAAAAAAAGAAAAGTTAAAGAAAAGTCACATCTAGACAAGTGGGCCCTTTTAACTTAAACTTAATTGGACCTTTAACAAAATTGGTCCATTCGTGTAATAGGAAGTCTGCCCACTGGTTTTCGTCTTATGACACTCGTTCGGTAATTTAAGACCCATTAGTAATTATCGAATGCAACAACTCTTAAATGTTAATTTTGATAAAAATCGTGCACAATCTGGGATACACTTGGCTGTTTTTATTTTTTCCTTTTGGAAGTCCTTATTATAGAATTCACCTTGTAACTGACTTAGCCCAGAAATTCTTGGGTACAAAATATGGTTGAAATTTGAAGTATCGAAAAAAAAATATAGAGTACATACATGTTTTCTTTTTGGACACTCTGCCGTTGGTCCTACTTTGGTCCCTCTGAACATACTTTCAAAATTATCAAATGGTCACGAATCAAAAGGGTGGCGAATTGTCTATACTCATGAATTTCAGGGTGGGATAGGCTTCAAGGTCCTGCGTAGGGCACTCCTATTATACCAAAGACGGTAAAATAGCGTTAAAAGGATAAAAGAGTGAATAGAATTTATTTGAATAAATCAGACTTAAAACTCTAAGAACATAGGAATGCTTCAATTCCGACATAAAATCCCTCACCATGTGTGAAATATATGTTTTCTGTGTTTTTATTTAGGATAGCCCGCTGATCATTTAAGACCTTTCCCAAATGAATATTCATGGCCGTGCAATTATGCATCCGAATATTTATTTCCAGTAATTTTAATAAGCTATTCTTGTAGAAGGCCTATAATCTCACTAAAATTTATCCATGCTGCCTTTGTTTAAAATAGGCTATTGATAGAAGTTGGGAGTCTTGGTCAGATGCGTCTGGCAGGCATATGTTTAAAATTGTTATTTCAGTCCCAAATTTGTAAAAAATGACTTCAAAACCCTTAAACCACTGTTTTGATTTAAATCAAACATCATAACTGAGGCTTTCTTGACAAATTTTGTTTTGGACTAGTTGCCTAACCATTTAAATCCGTTCCAAAAATAGTATCTACAAAAATACAAGTCTATATTGTGCAACTTGTTTATAAGTAAGACAAGGGTTCCAATTGGGGAAAAAAGGGCATTATTTAGGTGTATCCCCTAGATTCGTTTTCATACTAGATTTCGAACATTAGCTTCTCTTGGCATTCTTTTTTGAAAAGAAGAAAACGACAAAATTCCCCCTACCCTAGATTTTAAAAATATGTGTTTTGTAGCTTTAAAATAATGACAAAAATTCTCTCCTTCCCAAATATTTTCGTGAACTGGCTCCCCTGATTTAAGAATTGGGGCAGTAAACTTAGGTTCCAGCAGCTTACAATTATATAGACCAAAATCTGTGCTAGAGTGGTTTATACAAGGTACATTATCACCACTATTTTACTAAAATCCATCCATGAAATCGTTGTTTAAAAGGTGACCGGCGTTTAACCCCCCCCCCCCCCAGTGATTACCCTCCCCCAAAATATCCCCCCTGCGGAAAATACCCCCCTGGAAAATCCCCCCGTGGAAAATAAGGATTTCCAAATTAGAGAATTTTATTTGAGTTTTATTTTTTGAATTTCCGTAAGGGGAAGGAATTTTTGTACTTGTGTATTATGCACCACTCACTCAATTTTACGCTGTATAAGACTCGAGAACAAACCGGTTTCTTCGTTAGTTTTTTCAGATTAGTGTGAGACAAGACAAAGACAAGTGACAAAATATATGGGAAATATGTAATTTGTGCTATATATTTGCACATAAGGGGGGGGGGGGTAAAGTATTTGGACAGTTTGAAGTCAGAAAAAATTCTTACTTCATAATATATAGAATAATTGTACCTAACACATTTTGCATGCAGACCCGTTATACTTTACCCCCCCCCCCTAGTGTGCAAATCTCTAGCCCAAATTTGTTTCTAAAGTATCGAAGAAACTAACAAAAACAAGCAGTTTGTTCTCGAGTTTTACACACAGCATAAACTTGAGGGAGTGGCACATAATACACAAGTACCAAAATTTCTTCCCCCTATTGGAATTGAAAACAACTCAAATAAAATTCTCAAATTTAGAAAGCCTTATTTTCTATGCGGGGGGGTTATTTTTTTCAGGGATAAATGCCAGCTACCGATCTATCCCTTCCAAAATACAGCCAAACTCCAGAAGAAATCCATTAAATTACTTCATACATTTCTAATTGGAGACCCTGAATCAATACGTTCCAAATACATTCTTTGTTCTTCAGTTGAAATTAATTTCAATAATTTCATTGAGAAGTCAACTAAAGACCATGCAGTTTTCAGAATATTCAGAAGAGTCCCAAATTCTTTCATGTGAGAGACACAACTTTAAAGTCATTAAGCGACACTAGATAGACTTGTCAGTGTGTGTACTGCAGGGCAACTTTGAAGAAACTCTTGCAGCTCTAGAAGAAATATTAGAGACCGAAAAACGATGCTGGACGACAAGCCAATGCTTTGAAAAACAGTATGGAACATTTTAACTTTTGATCTACTCCTTTTAAGAAGAGTTTTGATGTAATGCGACATTTTGTCGAAAAAGTCACAGTCCGCAAGTGTGACTTATGAAGTGGTAAAATAGATCAAGAACAATACTGTCAAAGTATTACAGTCCTTTCGATGAGAAGAGTTTTTTCTCAAACTATTCAATCACAGCTGAGAATTTAGCTGATAAAATTGGTTTTATACGTCCTGAACTGTCCCGGAAACGTAAAAATTAGGTGGTGGCACAATAGTTCCATATAAGACAGCGCAAGAGTTTTAAAAAATTAAGTAGTGTATCCTGTTTTTGACGTCCTAACTACAGAGACTGACAGCAGACTAGAGGAGAACAGTCTAGATGTTTTGAAGAACTTAAGTGTCATGCTAGGTGCAAATGAAATGAACACAGTGTAAGCTTGTTGAGTGAATATTACAAATTCGATTTTGAAAGCTGTGCGTTTGAGCTACATAGTTTTTACGTAGTTGAGGACACGTATAAAAAAATTATTTAAGAACGAGCATTTGTGTTTGTTGAACAAATGTTTGAAATGTGCGTTCTAACATTTTATCTATTCAAAATGTAATTTACTATTCCTAAGAACTCTGTGTCGTGCTAAAGATATTTTTCTTATCGTCGACGGCTGAAGATGTACTACCGCAACACCACGGGACAAGAAACGTTATCTTCACTTGCACTGTTGGCAATTGAAAGGGAAGTACAGATTGACCTTGATAAAGTGATAAAATGAATTTAATATGCAAAAAGGTAGACGACTACACTCTCTGTAAAAAGTTTGTTGTAATACAGAACAAAAAAATTGATTTTTCACCTTCGCCCACTCGAAAGCTTGTTTACACTATACTACTGTCGTCTGCGGCAAATTATTACTGATAATTTTAGTAAAAGCCGAGCACCAGTACTTAGTTTTGTGTTTGTTTAATGTGTGTTTATTGTTTATTATGTACTGTGTAATATTTTGAATTTAACCAAGTAGTGTCTTCGCTAAACAGTAAATTTTATTCACTACCGCTTGAAAAAAAAGTTATGGCAGGCATTTGTCACCTTTAATTTTTTTTTCATTGGGTATTCAGTATCCACTATAAAATAATTCCCCAAAACAAGTTTTCAGACATCTTAAAAACATATTAAGGCTACAAATCCCTTTCCCCTGAAGGATATCCCACACCCCTGACTCCCCGATGCGTACCCCTTCTTTTCCCCCAATAAATATGGTGGAGCTCCTGATAAAACCTTAATATTAGCTATCATTTCTGAGTCAAAGTTCACTGAAAAATGTGTTTTACTAGACTGTTTCTTATAAAATAAGGCTTTAACATTTTGCTCATTACAGGCCGTCGTTCACTCTTTACTAGGTTGCAGCTATTGCTACAACTAGAATCGGTATGATTACCGATTCTGGGTACCCGAGAACTTCGTAATGGAATGTTTGGACTGTAAACCATGGAAAAGTGAATTTCCATCTGGAGTACAATGAGTTTCGGCTATCTTGATTGATGACTGGTTTTTAAACTTGTAATAAAGACACAAAGGTGGTAGTTGCCAATCTTTCAGATTAATTATCTGGGTTTATAATCACTCAGGAGCTCGTAATATCGAATAACTCAAAAAAACAGCCTTTTCGAAAAAACGGCCTTTCGAAGCAAAGAAATGATCTTAAGTAATAATACAATGGTGAATCGGAATGATCTTCTGAAAAATATATGTACTGGCTCTGAAAATGATTGTAAAGATATGGACGAAAACTTCAAAACTTCAACTTGACTTGAGTAACAAATATTGAACTACGTAGGTTCGAAAGTCCTATTAAATCATACGTAAATAACCTAATACTTAGATGTGTTGCATAGTCAGCTTTTGTGCAAAATTTATTGTAATGATAATAAATAAATAAATGATAATAAGTGAAGAGCGAAATTCAGTTCCAGTTATTTTACGTAGCTAAATGGCCCAATACCAAATTCACAAGTATAGTCCTTCCAGGAAGGCTTTTATAGGTTTCCAAATTTTGTTTAGTCGATTTTCTCTTAGCTACTCCGGAAAACAACTCTTTTTGACATTGAAGATTGGAAAGACATTGGAAGATTTTCCCAGATAAAGCTAAGGATTCATTGCTAAGTTTTGGCACTAACTCTATATCAGACCATTAGCCACCTGAAAATAATCTTTTATGCTTTCCAATTTTGCCCCAGTATGTTTTCCTAAATAAATTTACTTTTGAAAATATTTCTACACTTTATATGACAGACTAATAGATTGGTCACGGAAGTCAAAGAGAAAGGAACTGTTCCAACAACTTAATAAATGTTTTTGTTTGACCGTGTTTTCTATACTTGCCTGAGTCAACAAAGCCAGATTCATTGCCTCATTAAATCCGAAGCAATTCTTCACCGAAAGTTATGTCAGACATTAGGCCTATGAATAAAAAAATATCAAAGCAAGCTTTGTGCAAAAAAAAATTTCTAATACAATAAAAATAACAACAAACATCGATCAATCTACTTAGGAAGGACGTTTTCATAGTTTATAAGAACGGTTTCCTTTATTTTCCTTTAGGTGGGAAAATAATTTCTGGAGGTTAACACAGTGATTTTCAGAGGATAACCTTCTGAAGGACATTTCCACCGTTTCGTTTGTTGCAATAAGTTTTTGGCCATCCTCTTAGTCAACGTGAAAAACATATGAACTGACATAAAGCTTAAAATGGCATATTAAAATAGATACAAAGGTTCAAAATAATATGTAAAAGGCTCAAGACACGGGTAATAGCAAAAGACAAAACTGACAAATAGAAAGCAAGTTCGTAAATAATTTATTAAGTTAAGAGATTTCTTAATTTTGGAAGTTGGTTTAATAACTTTTAGAATCTCACGCTTGATAATATTTTCTTCTGTTTGCAAATTTTACCAGCAATTTCTGGTAAGAATTTGCTGTTTAGTCATCGTCTACATATTTGTTCGTCGAAATTGCAGGCAACTGTTTTTGCTAGAACGGTGGAGACAAGCAAGTGATTTTACTTGATTTATGAATAAATTAATTTTGTGGTGGAATTAATTAACGAAAATATAGGGGGGGGGACAATTTATTTCTCAAAACTTAGGGGGGGGGGCTAAATTTCCCTTTTTTGTTTTTCAATGAAAACAAAAACGTTGAAATTTGGCATTTTACACTGAAAGTATTCCAAAAAGGCATTTTTCAATGTCCAACGATGGCGGTGGATCGAGAGGGCTTATAGTATTCCCCCCTAATTAATGCAACTATAAATCATTGAAGTTTACTTACTCTGATGATATAATCTTTTATAACAATCCTCTAAGAGTAAAGTAACACCAATCAAACTACCTCCAAAGCTTTATAATTTAATTTGATAAAATAGTTTATGGTAATGAACTGAAAGTAAGGAGTGTCCCACGCCGAACGTAACGAAAACTCCGAATTTCCGAATTTCGATTACAACCGAATTTCGATTACAGTCAATACACGGAAAGAATGAATTGCCTTTTTGCGTTCATTCCAAATGTATATAGCAATTTATGTTTAATGCTAGAAGTATCGCCTCATGGCTTTTAAACGCGCCCATAGGTACTACTCCTTTCTTCCATTGGTTCGACGGCGCAAGAAGAAGATTTGACAGCGCATCCCTCTTTTCGTGACCAGGTGAGCAGAGGACTAAGTACCATTTCTATGGATACCCTAGGAAAACATTTCTATGGATGCTCTACACCTTTTCAAAGAGAGGGAGTACCCCTCACATGGCCTTATACTTTGGGTGGATTATGTTCCTTCCTATACTATTCTAAGGGTTTATGTTCCTTCCCGTGCTATTCTAGTACTTTATGTTCCTTTCTGTGATGCTCAAAAGTGTAATAGATACGAACCGTACGTTCAACCGTACATTCACGCCTACAAGAATATACAGTGTGGTTACACGTGGACATTTTAAAAAGCTGGCAACCTATAGAGTGGCCAAGCACGTTTTGAAACTACATGCTATTTGCTTGCCTTTCCTTGGTACCTTTCCAAACGAGCTGGGATTCCCCACTGGTTCCTACACATGACAAAAAAATGAGCAGTATGAGAGGGGATTCCCCACACAAGTTTGTTTCAACTCCAAGTTTTTCAACCAGACTGGTTTTTAGGCAACATCCGTTTTTTTAGGGGACCAATCAGAGACAGCGGAGGTTGCTCAATATACAATAGCTCGACTGGTGATTGGTTACAAATAAAAGGAGTGATTTTTTATTCGTCCTTGAGATTTTGTATATAATGGTCATACCTTACGATTAAACTTTCATTATGATTTAACATATCATGGATAATACACTAAATATTATTGACGTTGAAGTTATGCCTAGTTCGATTTATAATGTGAGTACAGCTTAGTAAATTTCTTAATTTATTTCCAAATAAAATCGTTTTACCACCCCACTAGTAAATTCAAATTCAGGGGCATAGCCCCCCTCCCCCCGACAATACAAACCCGACAATATGATGACTATAGTCGCTTGAAAACGTAAAGTACGCTCTTTTTTCTATTATGTAAATAAAATCCCTCCTCCTCCCCCTCTTTTTACAAATTTAATTCATTAGATTTAATTCTTTTTCCTTCAAAAATATCAGTTTCTCCCATCATGCATTTAAGATGTGTTGTCTTTTTCCGATCTAAATAGAACCATCTGTGATACAAGAAACAGTCAGTTTTGGAAAACAGACTTCGAACGCTCGTGTTATCACAGGTTAATAACACATGTGTTTGTCTGATTTTAGTCTAATTGCGTGGCTACTAAAGGAACAATGAGCATTTTTTTCTGTTTTTTTGTGCTTTCGCAAGAAAATAGCTCGCATTTAACGAACTTAACCGTAGTTAGTTGAAAGTATGCTTAAATATCTTCATTTTTTCTTCTGTAAAAAGGGAAATCGTTTTTCCATGCTAAATTTTTCTTCTTTTTTAAGGAGGAGTAGGTGGATTCATACAATTACTCCCCCCTGGAAAAGAGAGCAAGATGGAACGATATAACATCGATACAAGCTGCTAGGCCTTCCATCATCAGATATGCTAGCTCCATTACAAGTTCTCTGGAACAGCCAATGACCACACAACTTTTAATGCCAGGACCCTCTCGTGCCAGTGTCAGCTCTGCAAAAACCTCTATGCAACCTGGCAGAAAATTCAAGAGGGAATTGATGGCTTCTCTAATGCATCTGAATTTGGAAATGTAGGTATTTTACCTCTATCGTCTACCTGATTATTTACTTAAAAAATGCTAGGAGGAATTGAGTTTTGTTGGTGGTGTGAAAAATGGTACTTATTCAATATCCTTGTTAACATACGACTAGAAATGTTTCAGCTTAAATAGGGGTATTGCGTCTTTCTGAACTTTCTGGGGGTGGGGGGATGGAGGCAAGTATTTAGTTTAAAAAATGCTAGGAGGAATTGAGTTTTGTGGGTGGTGTGAAAAATGGTACTTATTCAATATCCTGGTAAACATACGACTAGAAATGCTTCAGCATAAATAGGGGTATTGCTTCTTTCTGAACTTTCTCGAGAGGGGGGTGGAGGCAAGTATTTAGTTTAAAAAATGCTAGGAGGAATTGAGTTTTGTGGGTGGTGTGAAAAATGGTACTTATTCAATATCCTGGTAAACATACGACTAGAAATGCTTCATCATAAATAGGGGTATTGCGTCTTTCTGAACTTTCTGGGGTTTGGGGGATGGAGGCAAGTATTTAGTTTAAAAAATGCTAGGAGGAATTGAGTTTTGTGGGTGATGTGAAAAATAGTACGTATTCAATATCCTGGTAAACATACGAATAGAAATGCTTCAGCATAAATAGGGGTATTGCTTCTTTCTGAACTTTCTCGAGAGGGGGGTGGAGGCAAGTATTTAGTTTAAAAAATGCTAGGAGGAATTGAGTTTTGTGGGTGGTGTGAAAAATGGTACTTATTCAATATCCTGGTAAACATACGACTAGAAATGCTTCAGCATAAATAGCATAAATGCTGTGAGCGTGTACGTGTGTGCGTTTGTGCGTGTGCGTATGTGTGTGTGTGTGTGTGTGCGTATGTGTGTGTGCGCATGTGTGTGTGTGTGTACGCGTGTGTGTGCGTGTGTGTGTGTGTGAGCGTGTGTGTGTGTGTGTGTGTGTGTGTGCAAGTGTGTGAGTGCGGGTGTGCGTGTGTGCTATTAACAAAATTTGTAATTTATTATGCATTTGTTTGATAAATACGAATCCAATTAAGAAAAAAAAATTGTTTGATAAATCCAACTAAGAAAAAAATAGTGTCCTATAATTGTGATAAAACTTTCCTCAAAGAAAAAAACTCAATCCATTCATTTTCTAGTTTCAGGGGGAAGCTACGAAAACAACTGCCTTCCCTGGCCCAGGACTTCAAAATATCATGGGCAATTGTCCCCTCTCGCCGGATGATGTTAGTGAAGGTACGTCATTTAGTATCCCCCTGGATTTTCAATTTACAACTGAAGAAATGGATAGCCTTATGCAAATTGTTGGACCTAATGTTTCCGGGGACATTTTTGACGATGACTTTATAACTAGTGAATTGTATCCTGTGCAAATAGGTGCAGGACATGAAAATAGCGTCGCGTCCCCGGAACTACGTGAATTTTATTTGTTGGAATCTGCTCTAGGTCACTTGCAAACACATAGGGTAGATTTTAATCCCTCCGAGGAAAACCTGGTTGACGGGAGCGTCATTTTAACGGATCCTGTAAATGTTCTTCATACCTACATCGACCAAATTCAAGCACTTATTGTGATTCAGATTCAGAAATGGGGGGGGGGTCAGGGAGGGATTAAAGCATCGGTAAATCAAAAAGTTTATTTACAAAAGGGGACATCTGGGGACATTTTTTATTTTCATTTTTCAACTGGCAATCAAACTTTTTACCCTGGTCTAAATGAATTTGAGGGTAACTTTTTCACCTGGGTTAATAAATTGATATCAACTTTGGACACATTTAACGCGAGGGGAAGTGGGTCCACAATTTTATACATTGAACACATGGATCTGAATCTCAGTAGATTAAAAAAAACTTTATTTTAAGAGGGGCGGGTAGTAATCACAAATAAAATGCCACCCAGATTTGTCGGCTACCAAAGGGGTTCAGAGTTTCAAATTTGAAACAGGGTTGCAATGCTTTAAATATGCATTTTTAGCAGCAGCCCATAAAACATTGAAAGATGAGTCAACAATGAAAAATCTCGACAGACTTGCACGTAACGGTGGTGAAAATTTCCCTAAAGTAAATTTTGATTGTTTAGAGGGGAAGTATCCGGTGTCCTTAAAAGAAATAACCATATTTGAAAAAGCAAATGAAAATATTGGGCTGGGGGTGGTTGTTCTCCAGTATGACATATAATTTGTAAATGGGGGGAAGAAACCGAATAAAAAGGGATTTTATATTCAGTTAGGACACCGTTGGTAGATAATGTTAAAAATTGGGTTTGGGTTATTTATGAGCCTCCCAAAGATGTAAATTCCTATGGGTATATTTTCCCCGTTACGGCAATAATTCGACTCTTATCCCAAGGCGTTCAGAAAGGGGAACGTCACTATTACCCCATTTTCCTTTCCCGATTTAGATCTGAGCGAACATTCACAGATAACATGAGATATTGTAAAATTCATGGCAATCAAAGAATAGAAATGCCGGCAGAAGGCAAAGATACTTTACAATTTAAAAACTTCAAAAATTCCCTGCTACAGGTTGATAAAGTATGTTTGGATTGTGAATAAAGACTGGTGGAGGTATTAGACCCATCAAGGCCAAATATAGTCAAGGAACACAAACTAGTTGCGTGTTCCTATGCGCATGCCCGTCGCGATTCCAATAATAAAATGCAGCTGAAAGAGTTTTTTTTTACTATGGATGAGGAGGGTAGCATGGAGAAGTAATTGGTGTCTTTAACAAAAAAAGCGAACGGTGCAATTTCACGATTGCGTCACGCCAACTACCCAATGTCACTATCAGATAAGGAGCAACTGGCACTAGAAAAGGGGACAATTTGTTGGGTTTGTAGGGGTGCTCTTGCCACAAAAGACGCGGTCAAGGATCACAACCATCTTATTGACCCTAATTCAACGCGGGAAAAGTAACTTTCAAGGGTGGGCTCACAATTCATGCAATTTAAAAATTAAACAGCAACTCTTTCTTCCGGTTTTTATACATAATTCTAACTACGATCTGAAGTATGTGCTACCAGCAATGGCACGCCTTCAAAGAAACGGAACAGTGGATGATGCATGGGTGATAGACAGCTTTTCCTACAAAATCATTCCTAAATCGTCGGAAAAATTGCTTGTTTTGGAATTTATGTGGAGATATGTTGAAGACGACGTTGAGTACACGAATAAAATTCGTTTTTTAGATTCCTACAGTTTATTCCCTAAATCATTGAGCGAATTAATTCAAGTGCAGAAAAACGATGACGGCTGCAACGCTTTCCCCCTTCTCAAGCAAACAATTTCCAAATGATTTATACGATTTGTTGACGGTCAAGGGCATCTATCCTTATGATTATTATTGTTCCATGTCGAGATTCGCCGAGGAAACTATTCCCTCGGTCGAATCGTTTTACGACAGTCTACAGGATCGTAGGTGCACCCCCAATGAATAAAGTTTTGCTAAAAAAAGTGTGGGCAGAGGGAGGGTGTAAAAATGGGTTTGACTACTGCAAGCTGTATTTGTCGAGTGATGTGTTAACTTTGTTAGACATTATGTATAAAAATACGGACAAAATCTACGGGGAATTTAATCTTGATTTGGGGTATTATTTTTCATCTCCTCATCTGGTAATGGACCTCATTCTAAAAATTAGCGGGGAAAAAATCGGGCTGATCACCGACTTCGATCAGCACCTGTTCATCGAGAGGTCAATGAGGAAAGGATACGTTTTTCACGGGGATCTTATCTTGGAAACTGATCCAACTGGAGAGAAGACGGGGACAAAATCAGATGCAGTTTTCCTTGATATGAATTCTCTCTACCCCTCGGCCATGTCCCATTATGCGCTACCCTGCGATGACTATAAATGGCTCAATGACCCTCAAGCTCCCCGTTTCCCCAACATTGACAGTGTTGAGGAGAACGGGCCGGTTGGATGGTTTTTTGAAATTGATGGGGGGATACCAGTTGAGCTTCATGATTCAGTAAAGTATTCTGTTTTTCCATGCCTCAATAGACCTGTGACTAGGGACTCTTTGAGCCCCCGCAATAGGCGTTTAGTCGAGGTGGACGGATTGCATTGGTCACCTTCAAAACAAAAACTTATTGCTGACCTTCTGCCGAAACAAATATTGTTGTACATCATGTGGCTTTAAAATGGATGTGCAACAACGGTTTCATCGTCACAAAGGTTCATAGAGCACTCCAGTTTAGCCGAAAACCCTATCTGAATACGTTTGTTGACACTTTTGTCAAGAAACGTTCTGAAGCGCAGACGAAAGCCGAAAAAGAAATTTATAAGCTCATTTTGAATTCGGCTTTTGTTAAAATGTGCGAGAGTGTTCGCAATAGGTTCGCATCGTTCTGACGTCGTGACCGATCCCAAACAATGTGCTCGAATTATTGCCGATCCAAATTACACTTTCTTCACAATCATTGGCCCGGACATGGTACTATTGAATAGGAAAAAAAGAAGCATTGTCCTGAATAAAAATATTGCTGCAGGCAGTGCAATCTTGGAGATCTCTAAAAAGCTCATGTTGGAATTCTACTACAATGTGGCTAGGGTACAGTGGCCGGAGAAGGGGCAAGTAGAGGTCTGCTACGGGGACACAGATTCTCTACTGCTAAAAGTAAAAACCCCAAACCTACTTGATGATTTGGCGCACGGTGAAATCATCAGCTCGCGGATGGACTACACCAATTGGAGTGGGCTTTACCCAGAGCTAGTGAAACGTCGGGCGCCAAATCAGCTTTTATTTTTTAAATCAGAAACGGGAAGCGACATGATTTCCTGTGGTATGTTTGTAAGTCCGAAGGTGTACTTTATACAGACACACGACAAGGAAATCAAAAAACGTTGCAAAGGAATACCCACGCGCTATGTGGATAAGAATTTCGACATGGACATCTATAGGAATTGTATTGTTCAAAATACAATTCCACGAGCCAAATTGCTGGCAATTCGTTCACTCAACTACAGGAACTTCACTGTAAATATAGAAAAAATTGCCATGAGTACCATTTCTGACAATGTCTATGTTTGTCAAGACGGTGTGACTACCCTCCCCCTGGGACACTATTTAACTTCCGACCGAGCCGAATGTGTTAGCCATAGGGAAAGTCTCGGTTTGAGTAAAGTCCAATAAATTCCCCAAAACCTTGCGGGGGGGAGCTAGCGGGGGGGCCTCATTGCCCGGGGGGGGCCTCCCGGCCAGCTGCCAGTTGGGGGGGGGGGGCGTGCCACCACTACCAAAGTTATCTTTTTTTACTTAAAGCAGATTTTTGTGCTTTTGTAAATATACATGTTGCATTGAAAAAAAGTGATATTATTTTAAGTGGTTTTTCTAGTGAATTTTTTTAAAATAAATTTAAAAAGTGTATTTTTCTTTGTTTTCTGTAAAGTGCTGTTTATAATACAAGAAATACGATTCTTTTTTGATTTTGTTCTTGAACAGACTAGTAGTAATAGGGAAATTATTTAGTCATTAGACAACTATAGTCTACAGTTAGTTGTCTAGGTGAACTTTTGAAGGGAAAATGTATCAATTTAAAACCCCATTCAGATCGTTTCTGTGTGGACCGTCAATGTCGGGCAAAACAACACTCTTAACTAAAATAATTAAAAATTGTGATAAAATGTTTGTGGAAAAGCCGAAAAAATCTACTATTGTTACAGTATTTGGAAGGAGTCATACGATAAATTAAAAGCAATTGGCACAGCGGGATTGGTGCGGATACAATTCATACAGGGACTTAATGTTTTCAACATTATTGAACCAAACTCTTGGCTGATTATTGACGATCTGGCTGAATCTATTGAACAATGGTCCCAGGAAATCCTGCAATTGTTCACCGTTCGCTCTCATCATGAACATACTTCCATTACTCTTGTTCTACACAATCTTTTTCATCAGAGCAAATGTATGCGAACACTTGCATTGAACTACACCTACTACATCATCTACAGAGTTATTCGTGATTCTAGCTCGCTAATAACTCTCAATCAACAAATCTATCCAGGTGCTCCCAAATTTCTGCTCTCAGCGTACAATCAGGCAACTAATAAACCCTACGGCTATATCCTATCGGATCTTAATCCAAATACACCCGAGGATTTGCGTGTAGTGACAGATATTTTCGACAATGAAATTACAGAATATCTCCCCGTGAACAGTAAAAAGACCTATTAGTTGCTATCATGACACTGAAGAAACTACATGAAAATAGACATTCATTTTCAGTTCTAAGCACTTCAAAACCCCCACTTAGGAAAGCCATACTCAAACATGGTGTTGACAATGATTTCATTAATCTAATATCTGAACTTTGTTTAAATTTGACCGAGGGCAATGTTCAACTGCCAGAAGTAATTAAGCAACAGGCAAAGCAACATCGTCACATTGTACGCACATTGGCCTCTAAAAACAAAGGAAAGAATTTTAAAAGAAAACGACTTCTTCAGGCGGGCGGTAGCTTTTTCACACTTTTACTACCGATAATTGCAGGACTTGTAAACAGTTTTCTCTAGATAATGGCCAAACCCTATAAATTGACTCCAATAGAACTCGCTTTCTCACCCGTGGAACACTTTGAGGACAATCTGAGTAAATTCATTGACAACGAGAATATTAAGGATGATAAAAAACTGCTTTAACTTCAAGATGCACTTCACCGAGTGGACAAACATAAGCCCTATCGTGCGAAGGCCAGTGGTATTGATCACAAAAAAGAATCATCTCCTCAGGATTCGGCTGCTGCTGCTGCTGGAACACAATTAAAGAAGGAGGAATTGGATTCAATTGTATCGAAAATCGGAAATCTAATGCCCCACTCATATCGTGAACAAAGTAAACGACTCATAACTTATCTCATGGAAAGTGGTCAAGGTCATATTTAAGTTGATGGCAATGGGAAAGAGATTATAATTCAAGGCAAGAGCTATAATCTACTTGATTTAATCTACGATATGGTTACAAATCGTAAAGGACTATTATCATTTGACGCTCATCTATACAACTTTCTAAATACATTAAACTCTCCCAAAAGCCTTATTAGCAATAGGCAAATTCTAAAAAAATTAAATGAACATGCATCAACAACACCATTAAAATATGAACATGAAGAAGAAGAAGAAGATTTTAAATCAATTTTGGAAAATACTAGCACACCTAGTGGAAACTTGACAATAAGGAGGAGCAGCAGCACACCACTGATAGCTAGACAAAAGCAAAGACGTATCAAGTCAACGTCACCACCACCACCACCAACCACCAGTATACAAAAGGATAGCGGACGTTAAACTACACGTTTACATTCAAAATCGTTGAAGTTCTGAAACATGTTTATGAAAATATTGGTGAAGTGGGGAGTTTAAGTTCCCCCACCACTCTTTCCAAAGTCACTGGTGTTCACGCTAAAAGTGTACAAGACTATCTACAAAATGAATCAAGTTACACTCTGCATAGAAATCATAGGCTTCGTGCTAATCATTATCGAAAAACTAAAGCCTTTTTCCCATTGCATATAATGCAAGCAGATCTCCTAACTCTAGATGAGATTCAAAGACGTCACAATACACCGTACAAGTACATTCTACTTGTAATCAGTGTTTTTAGTCGCTCTGCATATGCCATTCCATTGCGCTCGAAGAGAGGTGTTGAAGTTGCTCAAGCTATTGAAAGTATTCTCGAACAGGATTCGTATAAAAAAGTTCAAACGGATCGCGGTAGTGAATTTGTTAATCCCCATGTTGCAAAAGTACCAGCGAAATATAATACACTGCTCCATCATAGTCATAGCCTTATAAAGGCTGCATTGGCCGAACGATTGATAAGAACTATTCGACTTTTAATTTCAAGATATTGCACATTGAAAAATACATCTGCTTTTATTCATGATTTAGATAAAATCATGTTGATTTATAATCAACGACCTCATCGATCATTGTCCAATTCAACCCCAACGGAAGTTCATCATTCTGATCATGATACAATTGACACTTTTCTTAAACAATATTCCAATGAAACGATTGTCAAGAAAAAATTCAATGTTGGTGATACTGTTCGAATGAATAGGACAACTAATGTTTTTGAAAAGGGTAATTACTTGTGGTCCACAGAACTTTTTAGAGTGGCAAAAATCCTAGACACTAAACCCATAACTTATCGTTTGCGTGATACCAAAGATGAAAAGATTCTCGGCGGCTTTTATGACTATGAGCTACAAAAAGTTAAAAATAATAGTGAAATCTATCAAATTGAGGGTAAGAAACAGTTACTTGTTCGGTGGCTAGGATACAACTCTGATTTTGATTCTTGGATTGGTGTTGAAGATATTGACAATTCCCAATGATTTCTATGTAACTTTTATGTCCAACGTTTCCGATCCTCTCTACAACGACTTGAATAAGACAAGTGATTTTTGGACGAAACTCTCCCCCGCCATCAAATTTGACGCCGCGTATGAATTGGCTCTTGTCGATTGTATTCTCAAAAATACCTATGACATCCTGAGAAAGGATCGTGTGTATGATATAAAAGTTATACCATTCGATTGGTCACTCTTCGTCGATTATGAATGGGTTGAAGCACTTAAATCTAGCGAATATCCACATGTCAAATTGAAATATATTGAATATTATGATATGAGAGATTTGTGTCGTGCAATCAATAGAAACATCTCATATCGTAGGAATGGTACATTCCATTTTAATTGTTCATTGGAACACGATAGGATTTACATTACCTCACTTGTTGACAGTGAAATAATTATTCTCAATGATAATCTGAGAGACGTTCTTGGCTTTTAACAGAATATGATCAATGGGAAAAATGCTGGCACCGTTTACGGGACGGATCAAGTTATTTTTGCTGATTATCCACCTGGTTTCGCCTTGGACTCTTGCATATTTCTCTATGCGTCTTTTGTGGAAAAATCGAGAGTTGGTAATTCAAATGTCCCCCTCCTACGTGTTCTTGAACGAAAAACAACCCATGAACTTGTTCATCACTATAATATAAAGCATCTTCAGTATGTTTCTGTAAACACTTTGTATTTGGAACTCTGTCAGTTAACACTAAGAAGTGAATTGGGTGATCCTCTAGCAATAACAAAAGGCTTAGCAGTGATTACATGTCATTTTCGACCCATTGTCGGCGACAGCAGCACCTAAAATGAACAATAGAAGAATTCCATTTGTCTGTCCTGATATCGATTGCTATGTTGGTGCTCTGAGTCCACATCAAATAGGCAATGGATTGGACTACTACAAGGGGCGTACTACAATGTCTGGCTATGGTCTTGGTAGCTGGTTTGCTAGGCTATTTCGTTCTGCACTACCCCTTGCCAGAAAATATCTTGTACCTGCTGCATCAAATTTTGCTGCCTCAACACTACAGGACTGGGGGTTGGGCAGGAATTTCAAGGAGAGTGTTAAGGAAAATATCAGATCTTCAGCAAGAGCCGTTGGTGAGCAATTAAAATCTTGGCAAAATGGGGAGGGATTGAAAAAGATGCGTGCGCCTCATTCACTCATCAGTCTCTACCCAGGCGGGAAGTGAAGGACATCAACAAGAACTTTGAGGAATAAAACAAGGAAGACCAATAAGAAGAAGAAAAAGAAAAAGATTGTTAGATCAAAGAAGGATTTCTTCTCTTAAGATGACTTATCTCCCTCACAAGGAATAACATCCATCAATCAGTTCCTCATTGAATCTGTTCAATGCTGAAAATGTTAATGTCAGTGTCAAGCATGGCTATTATGAACAATTTCATCCCCAATAACCCCTCTCGGAAAATATACACTTTCAAATATTTTGCAATGAAGACTATTTCATTGATTTGTCATCAACATTTATTGATTTAAATGTTGCAGTGAAGAAAAAGCCAGATAATTCAACTCCAACTGCTGCTGATGGTCTCTCCTACAAAAACTGTATTCTACACAACCTGTTCAAACAAATTAATGTATTTATTAATGGAACATTGGTGAGCACTAGCCATAATTTATCCAACTATGCAAGGTACATACAATTTATGATGATGACACCAAAGGCATACAAGGAGTTGAGAGGACAATCATTGGGCTATGAATATCGATAAGGTGTTGATACTGGCGGTGAGTTGACTACTGCAGTGAGCCAGGAGTATCATCTGGTTGGAAAATTAAATCATGAGATATTCACTATATCTCAATGGTTACCCCCCCAGTGTCAAGATTGACATAAAGTTGCAACTGGCCCCATCGAATTTCATTTTGAGAAAAAAACTTCCTGCAGCACCCGATGCAAATGTCATTATCACATCGGCAATTTTCCACGTTTGAAAACAACAGCTTATGAGCTCTGTTGCATTGGCAGTGGAAAAGCTAAGAGCCAATGACAACAACATTAAACTTCTTGTCCCCCATACAATCCCCAATCAACGTCACATTGTCACCGGCTCTCGTAGCTATAGCCATTCATCATTTATCAATGTTGAAATCCCATCGAAATTGGCATTGGCCTTTGTGAAGAGTGGCAGTGCCGTTGAATCCTGGACTGAATCCCCCCATGATTTTAATTTTTTCGGTCTATCTAGCCTTGTGTGCAAAGTGAATGGTATTCCACTGTACACTCTATCATTTGAAAAAAAATCCTATAGAACTCTGCATGACCATGCAATCCCTAGATCATGACTCTCAACTATTTGAAAATGGAATAACTGATTCAATGTTTTCAAAAAATCATGGGGTAATTGTTTTGGACTTGTCGGGGACTCAGGATATGAGCATAGTACGAACAGGGAATGTACGTTTAGAGTGTACATTTGCCGATGCTTTGACTGAGAGTATCACGCTAATATCACTGAGTCAATTTGAAACCTATTGGGAAATCACACCCGACGGCAGTGTTCTACTAGACCTAGCACCATGAACACAAGCCAAATAATCAACGTAGTTAGTATGGATCCATACATGTCCCAGTACAAGTCCTATTGCATACCATCGGACTTCATCGAAAAAATTCCAAGTGTTAAGAATACCCTAATCATTGTTAATAGCAGTCAATCGACTTTGAAGACCGGCCATTGGCTATGCATCTTTCAAACAGCGAAGAATATTGAATTTTTTTATCCTCTTGGCCTATCGTATAAATTCTACACTCCATACATCAGCAACTTTATTGAAAGCAGTGGGAAAACCATTATTCAAAATCAACGAAGAGTACAGGAATTAACGACTAAGACATGTGGCTTTCATGCACTACTCTTTTTCATGTTCAGATGTCGTGGCTACACCTACAAGCAGTTTCTTGACATCTACGTTGACTTACCTCGATTGAACGACTTTCTATCGTTCAATCTTGATTTTAGTGCCCTATGAATAAAATGTTCTAACAATGTATGTGAAATTGTTTATTAATAAATGAATAATGTATGTACATGATAAAACGACTTTTCTACTCTTTAGATTTCATCTTCTACTAGGTATTTGTCGATAACAACTAATGCAGGTAGATTATCCGAATTCACAGTATACTGATCCTGATGTACTGCAATGTCAGGTTCGCATTTTCTACAATAGAGTGTAACTTCACTCTTGTCATATCTTTTTGTATAGTCAATGATACTATTCTCATTCATTCTATAGAATTCACATGTTTCAATTTGTTTATTTGAAGCAATGTCACAAACAGTGTCCTCAAGTGGCGAATCACATTCCGTCACAGCCAAATAAAAATCAGTGGGCCTATAATCATAGTAGTCATTGTCTTCACCACGATGACGTAGAAACCAAATTCTTTTGTTGTTCCAACAGTTGAATCGCTGAACCGGCTCCTCCTCCCAGAACAATCTAAAACCACGACGATACCAATCTCGTAGCAATAAACTAAAATCACGCTTAGGATTCTTTCCAATCATACCGGGATATGTATTCTCCCACTGATTACATTTATCATAGTGGCAATTGGAGCATAGGTGCCCTCTAGGATGAGAGTCACGCTCCTCTTCAAGACAGGAATTACAGCCTTTAATTTGTACAGCATATCCCTTATGCAATTTACACGGGTTGCACAATCTACACTTTTCATCATACTCATCAATCATTGTGCAATTCTCACATGATGACCAGCTGCCCAGTGTGTACATACATAGTGGACACGTATGGAACATTTTTTCATGTGTTGACACTCTCACTGCCACAACGAAACTGAGCTACCAACAACAACAAATTGAGAGAGAGAGAGGAGTAAATCATCCTTTAACTCCATCTTTCTCTGATTGGCCCTAAAAAAATAAGTGTTGCCTAAAAAACCAGTCTGGTTGAAAAACATGGAGTTGAAACAAACTTGTGTGAGGAATCCCCGTTCGTACTGCTCGCTTTTTTTGCAATGTGTAGGAACCAGTGGGGAATCCCCGCTCGTTTGGAAAGGTACCAAGGAAAGGCAAGCAAATAGCATGTATTTTCAAAACGTGTTTTTAGTCACGTGTAGAGGTCCCATAGAATAACATTGGAAGGCACATGAAGTATGCAAATCCATAAGTACATGCTCTGGAAAGGTGCCAAGGAACGTAATCCACCAAAAAAGCACAGGAAGGAACATAATCCACCCAAAGTATAAGGCCATGTGAGGGGTACTCACTCTCTTTGAAAAGGTGTAGAGCATCCATAGAAATGTTTTCCTAGGGCATCCATAGAAATGGTACTTAGTCCTCTACTCAGGTGCCGCAATTTTGTTTCTATGCAAATTCCCACCCATGGTAATATTTCCACCCCTGACAAGAGTCCCAGGTGTTTCAATTACTTGGAGTGTGGTCGGGATAATAGAAAAGTAATAATAATAAGGGGAGCTCCTTCGTCTGGACCGCCGCCAAATGTGGGAAGATGCTGCTGTGTCGTTAGAGAAAGCAGCACGCTCACATGATACCCGTAAGCTTTACCAGATCCTGAAAGGATCCGTTGGTAAGAAAGCTGCTGTCTCAGAAATAGTCAAAGACAGATCAGGAAAAATCATCAGTTGTCAGAAGGAGCGATCAGCAAGATGGAAGGATCACTTTCTGATCCTCCTAAACCCATCCCCGTCATCTGCTCATGATGCTTTCCCACCTGCCGTCCCTAAAGAACCCTACGATGTCGAGCTTGATACACCGACCAGAGCCGAAATACTAAAAGCGATCAAGACCCTGAAGAACCACAAAGCCCCAGGTGAAGACGGCCTCCCCCCGCAAGTGTACAAACAATGCCCTGAGGTCACTGCTGAACAGCTCCATGGCATTCTCGAAGAAGAGTGGAGGACCAATTCTTTCCCAAAAGATTGGAAGACATCAGTCATTCTCCCTTTCCATAAGAAAGGAGATAAAGCCGAATGCAAAAATTACCGCGGAATAATTACCGCGGAAAATATTCGGGATCATACTCTTGAACCGCTTCAAAGGGGCAAGGGAGGAAAGAACCCGAGGAAATCAAGCCGGCTTTCGGCCAGGTAGAGGCTGTACTGATAATATCTTCGTTTTTCGCCTCATTATCCAGCAGTTTGAAAGGTACAATCTACCCCTGATCTTGATTTTCCTGGACTTCATTGCCGCCTTCGACTCTGTCACTCGCCAGAAACTTTGGAAGATCCTAGAGAATGACAGAATGCCGCTGAAGTTCGTTGAACTTATGAAGGCATACTATGACGCGTCAGTGAGCTGAGTTCGAGTCTATGGCAAAGAAACTGAAGGATTCCTGGTTGAGTTCGGAGTAAAACAAGGGTGCGTCCTCTCTCCGACTCTGTTCAATTACTGCGTCGATTGGGTGCTTGAAAATGCACTGTCGTCCTTTCCAGGAGTTCAGATCGGACAAAATCTTTCACTGACTGACCTCGATTATGCGGATGATGTTGGACCCCTGTCAAACCCCGTAGAAGCTCAAAACATGCTTGACAACGTGGTGGCCTGGGCAGACCTGATCGACTTGAAAGTCAGAACAGAGAAAACAAAATTCATGGCTATTAACCACGACACAGGACCATTCACACTAACTGTCAATCAAGTTCAGCTGGAGAAAGTCAACCGTTTCACATACCTAGGCTCCCAGATATGTACTGACGGATCTTCCGACGATGATATCCAACAGAGAATACAGAAAGCGCAGACAGTCTTTGCCTCCCTTCGGAAACCCTTATGGAATCGCCGCGAAGTCAGTGTCCGAACGAAAGTTCGAATCTACATGGCACTAGTCTGCACCGTTCTCCTTTACGGATGCGAAACAAGATCGGTAAAACTACAGCATGAGAATACACTGAAGGTGTTTGAGCATACCTGTCTGCGAAGAATTCTCAGAATACTGCTACGTGACCGTATCTCCAACGCGAATCTACGTCGAATGTGCAATATTCAGAGAGATGTTGCGCTCACTATTAAAGAACGCCGTTTGAAATGGTTGGGCCATGTATTACGGAAGCCGCCAGAGTACCTGCCTCACCAAATACTTCTAGTCAAGCCTATTAGCTTCTGGAAGAGACGCCAAGGAGCAAAGATGAAGAACTGGTGGAACCTGGTCAAGTCAGACCTTGAACCTATCGGGGGTTTCAGAAAGTACGGACACAGATGGTCAACTCAGTGGCTCGCTTTTGCAGAGCAGCTGGCAGAAGATCGCTCAACATGGTCCAAGAATGTCTCCAAGATCATCGATGCCGGGCGAGGTGGAAACACCTGATTCCCGCCACAAGTACAAGTACAAGAGCTCCCAGCCCCTCGCACCTGCACAATGTGGTCAGCTGTTTCTACCGGAGCCCTGTTTCTAGGCAAATTTCCTAGGTGTTTTCCTCATAGGTGTCTAGACGAATTTCCTGGAATCATGTCTAGACATGCCTCCCCAGGTGGTAGAAGCCATATTGTTTTTCCTCCTATAAATGTCCAAACATGCCTCCCACCAAGACTCCCCCACGTTGCTTTTCTATTAAAGGCCTTAGAGTCCATTCCATCGGAGATCCCCGCGTGTTCTGGGAACGCTATTGATACCGTGGCCTAAGGACATTTTCTAATCAGTCTCATATAACTAGTTGAAGACGCAACAAGTATCTGATATAATGGATAATTCCTCCCAAGAAGTAAGTGCCTTTCTCTCTAGTATAGCCCCCGCCCCAAAAAAAATCTTTCCACTTTGCTTTGTTTATACTCATTTTAAAGCATAAAATGCCCTCTTTTTACTGTGTAAAAACCCATCCCCCCTCCATTCATTACCAATTAATTGTTTCAATACAAGTTATAACAGGCTAGTTAAAACCTTGGAATTCATCAAATGTGTCTAAATCTTTCGTGCTTTGTCTAAATTAACGTATGCTTTCGAATATTAAAGAAAGTACTAGCCCTTTAAATTCCCAATCGAATGAGCCCTTTTTGAAGTTCTTACGACAACGTTTTCTATAAGAACCTTATATGCCCCCACGGCATAATTTACAACCCTGGCCCTGAGGGCTATTGGGGGTTGCTAACCTTAAAGACCTAATTTCCAAAACTTTCTACTACATTGAACAAAATTGTTATCTCAAAATTTTGATTGGATGAGTTCGGGGAAATTGTGGGCGTGAAAGGGGGTTAGTTGCCCTCCAATCACTTTTGACTATTAAAAAACAACACTAGCCCTTTCATTTTCCAAGCAAATGAGCCCTTTTTGAAGTTTGTATGACAACGCGTTCTATAAAAACCTTATATGCCCTCAGGGCACAACTTACAACCATTTCCCCGAAGGACTTTGAGGGGAGTGTCATCCTCAAAGGCATTATATCCGGACCTTATAACTACGTCAAACAAAACCACTATCTCAAATGTTTTCTTGAATGTGTTTGGGGAGATCGTGGGCGTGAGAGGGGTGTTAGTTTCCTCCAATCACTTTCGACTATCAAAAGTGCACAACCTTCGAATTTCCAATCGAGTGAGCCTTTTTGAAGTTTCTACGGCACTTCTTTCGATTCAAAATGCCCTGGTCTAAACAAAAAAGTAATTAATTGTGCCACATCGTTCTTTACTTAGGCAGCGCTATGATGCTGCCTATAATGCTACTATAGTGTTGTACAAAAATCTGTTTCTTCGTATAAAATTGATTGTTTTTTGAAAACTATTTTTTTTAATTACAAAAGGCACTAGATGTAGCGACTTCCTTTCAAATGGGTCATTTAATAGCTCTCTATGATTTTCCACTGTCCCGCTTGCTGCAGAGAAGGAAAAAGATGGAAAAAAGTATCCCGTCGATGCAGAATATCGCGCTTGGAGCCACTTTTCTTGTTTTTCAAACCAAAGAATTTTCCTGGTTATTCTAACCGAGGGAAAGTTAGTTTCCTATATAGGGGTATTGGACAAGGTGGTTCTAATAGTGCACATCTTTTATTTTACCTGACTCTAGTTTTATGAGTTATGGGCTTTTGTATTTCTTAGTATGGGACGTGATTGTCTCTTGCTAGGTTTCTAGCTATCGCTGCAACCCGGACCATCGTATTTTACTAGATACTGAGAAACTACAAAAAGAAACAAAATTGATTATATTTTAATCAATTCGTAAAATTGATTATATTTTAAAAATTTACTTTTTTAATTACAAATGTTTTTAACCACATATATTTCCTTTAAAATGAGCCGTTAAACAGCTCTCTACGATGTTCCAGTGCCAAGATATCTGAGAAGGACAAGAAAAAAGAAGAAGAAAAAGATGCCGTATATGCCGCATATCGTAGTTCAAAGTAGAAAGGGGTTATTGAATACTGTACGAACACTCTGCTGCCATCTATAGTCGAGTCTAACAGGACAGGATCACGTGCCTTTTTCAAGGTCACTCAGGGGATGTTTCTAAGTGTATTGACTCCGGGAAGAAGTTTGCACATGCGCTCTGAATACTAGCGGGGCAATGTATTGATCCGCTAACGGGGACAATATCACGTGTCTCTTTCTAGGCCAATCAGGGGATGTTTCTAAATGTATCGATTCTAAGGGGACAGGATCACATGTTTCTTTCTAGGTCAATCAGGGAGTTACGTAAGGTTTCACTTACATCACAATTAGCTCTTGAGATTTTGTTTATAATGGACATGCGTTGAGGTTAAATTATCATACAGTTTTAAGACACCATGGAGATAACATTGAATATTGATGAGTTGGAAGCCTTAGCTACAAAGATTTATAATGTTAGTTCTGTCTAGTAAATTTTCTTAGGTTATTTCTAAATAAAATCATTTTTGTAGTCCCCCTCCAGTATATTCAAATTCAGGGTATACCCCCCACCAATGCAAAAAAACTCCACTATGTGATGTTTACAGTCCTTAGAAAGCGTAAAATACGCTCTTTTTTTACCATGTAAACCCCCCACTGTCAAAGATTTTAATTCTTTCATTTGAAATAATTTTCTTTTTCGATAAATTCATGTAATTTTTATGCTTTGTGTATTCTAGCAAAAGTGTCAACTTACTTCCGTCAACTCTCAGATATAGTGATCCCCTTATGACATTAAGCTGGTAAGATTTAAATAGAGATAATTATTAGCACCCGTCAAGTGCGCGTCTGGCTTGTTAATTCTCATGAATTAGGACCTAAGCATTATATTGATTTCGCTGAAAAAGATACTTTTTTGGTCAAATTAGCGACAGTAAATCCTTTGAATTGCAAGAGGGGATGGGTGTTAGTTATAATAAATAGTTTCATATAGTATTCGTTTTCCATTTTGAGTACTCAGTGTTTATATGGGGGGAGTGGGGTTAAGAAAAAGACACATAGCTACTATAAGAAGGTTTATTGAAGCGCAGGTCCTTTTAAATTATATAAACCTTCGACCCTAGAGGAATAGTGTGCAAATATATGCGTTGCGTCTCTAGGCATGTTTTTATTTTTTTCTAAATGATAAAAATAGGATTTTTATGCTTTTCGGGTTTATTTCCAACACGGAGTGTATTTAATTTTTTCTCTAAATGGTAAAATAGAAACATTGATTTCTATCCTAAGGCTACAGACTACTGATTGTCAGGGTTTATTTCTCACAAGTTGTGTAATAAAAACGTTTGATTTCTAAGCCTAGCTTCTTCCTTGCAAATTTTGAATTTTTGCTTTGCTGAAAAGGGGGGAGGGACTTCTTTGGGACAATGTCAGATACTTTCTAGACAGAATTATTCATTACAATAAATTCTGTAGAAGGGGGTACTAATTTTTCTTCTCTAACAGGGAGTCGTTATGTTATACTAAATTTTTTATTCTTTTTAAGGATAATTATGAGAAATGCCCGCCTCCTCCTCCTGAAAAAAGAGCTAAGGGTAATGACGCTACTCCCATGTAACAGCTGGAGATGGCTGGCCCATCGAGAGCCACCCACATCCCTTCCAGACCAGTGCTACCTGCCCAAGTCCCATCCGATCGGACACCAATGCAGCCTGGCAGAAAATTAAAGAGGGATTGGATGGCTGCTCACATGATGGTGAACCCCACTGCTCCAATCCCCAAGCCAGTGACATCAGAGCCGCATCTGCGTATCCCACAGAAACTGCGGGCCAAGTTACACAACAGCGTGATGTCACCGCCCCGTCCATCCTCCGACATGTGTTCCCAGGACCATCAAGCACTCAAGTGCAGCCAGAATTTGGAGATGTAAGCATTTTTACCACTAGTTTCTACCTGTTTATAGAAATATCTAACTATTTCTTTCAACTTTTTAGGCCTTTCTTTTCGCCATTTTTCAACACAGTAAAAGTGTGTCAGAGATATTAAAAGACATTTTCACTATTTTTTAAACCTGATAAAATATAAAGTTCTCCCTTTGAATCATATCAAGTGCATGCATTCAACCTGCTGAACTAGGTTAGCGAAGCCAAAAAAGGTATTATATTCAGGTCATAATTTCCCATAGTAAGTAGCAAAATCCTTCTCAAGTAAAAATTGCTTTATTAAAGAATGCTTCACCTTGCCTCTACAAATATTATAAAAACAACTTTCTATCGGAATATGTTGCGTATCAAGAGTTTTGGCTATCCATCTCAAACCAAGTAAAAACACCGTTTTTTTCCAAAGCAGATAGAGTATTAATATGAAATTTTTTTAGGGGTTGTTTGAACAAAATCAAAACCTATTATGTCGTATTTTAGATTGTAAATATCTTATATTAAGTTGGAACTTTCAGAATATATAGAGTAGTTAGAGTAGGGAATTAACCAAATGCTACTACTACTAAGCGTGTTTTTAAGCACATGTAAATAATAATCCAATTTTAAAAATAGGGTGATTTAGACAATTTGAAAATAAACTATTTTCTTTTATAGATTGCATTGGTTCCATATTTGTTGTCTCGGTCCTTATCAGTTGAAGAAGAAGAAGAACTCGCGTCTACGGAATTTCATGCCATTCAGGACAATTCACCTATCAATGAGTGGCATGATATCGGTAACTCCATTGAAATACCTTGTAATATTGATGATATTCTAAGTTATTATTTTAATGTAGACCCTAGCACAGTTGAGCAAGGGGACTTACCATTGCTAAGTCCAAGTACTTTGCAAATTTTAAATGATTTTGTCGATGAATTAACCGAGAACCCTCCCCCCATTGATTACATGACCATAGTTCCAGTTCAATCGAATGAAATGACTTCGATAAATTCTCACAGCCCTATTGTTGACAAGAGTGGGAGTGGAGGGGGGATCATATACAAGAGGGGGAGGGTAACAATACACAATTTACAATACTTCCTGAATTCTATTAAACAAATTCAATATTATATACAATATTCGTCTATACCGCAACCTTTGGGGATCCCTTTAGTTCACTTAAGGGGGAGGGGATTTTATATTTGACCCTATAGATATTGTCCATGTATATGTAGATAAAATTCGTGCACTTTTAGAAAACCAGATTCAGTAGTGGGGGGGGGAGGGACTCTATTAAGGTTTCAATTGTTTTAAAGATATTTTATTTAAATGAGGGCAAAAGTGAGGTCTATGACAATTTTGTACATACCGAGATGCTAGTGGTCTATCCGCAGTTGGAAAATTGTGAAACAGTTTTTATGCAATGGATAGACCAAATTATTACGCATCTCAAAAATTATAATGAGAACGGGAGTGGGTCAGTAGTTTTATTTATTGAAAATTTAAGTGTTAATATTTGTAAATTTAAAAAAGATTTTATTTTAAGAGGGGGGCAGGTGGGGCGTCTGAGGGCTCTATAGTTTTAAAATATAATCCCGATTTAGAGGGTTGCAAGGGCGTTCAACGAATCTGTTTTGAAACAGGCCAAAAATATTTCATATACGCTTTTCTCATATCAGCTTTCGAGCCTCTAGAACGTGACGCTAAAAAGAAATTTTAGAATACTGGGCTGTACATGGAAAGGTGGGCTCGATAAATTGATATTTTCAAAAGGGCCAATGCCCATTTAAATATCGGCGTTACTGTGGTCCAGTATGAAACTGAATTTGAGAATGGGGCACGTTCTTAATAAAAAGGGGGTGTTGTTCCCAGTAAGGGTCCGTCAATTGAACTGGTGAAACGCTGGGTTTGGTTGTTATACACACCACTTAGTGAACCCGATGCAATTGGCCATTTTAACCCAATTACAGATACCAGTAGAGTTATGGGTGGGGGTAAGAAAATAGGGGTATGTTTCTACTGTCCAACATGCCTGTCTAAATTTCGTAGTGATTTAAAGATACAGAATCACATGAAACATTGTAGACAGTATGGCTACTAATAAGTGGAAACAGTTTCAGGTGACAGGGCCATTTTAAGATTTAAAAATTTCCAAAATACCCTCCTCCAAAGCAATGCAATCGCTTTAGATTGTGAAGCTAGGCTAGTGGATGTGAACGATCATCGATTTCCGAATTGAATCAAAGAACATCAAGCTATTGCGGTTTCCTATGCCCACGCGCAAAGAGACAGCTCTAACACAATGCAGTTGTTAGAAATAGTCGAGACGTTGGATGAGAAGGAGTGCATGATCAAGGCATTAACCAAATTAATTGTCACCGCAAATGGAGCTATTTCTCGTTTGAGAAATACCCATTACCCAATATTGTTGTCTGCAGAGGATCGTCTAGCAATTAAAAATCAGAAAATATGCTGGGTTTGTAAGGAGGAATTTGAAGAGGGGGCTAAGGGGAAATGGACTAGGGGGAAAAGAGGGGGGAGGGGAAAGTCAGGGATCATAATCACTTTTGGCAGGAAATATCACCAGGGGGTAGTAATTTTCGTGGTATAGCACATCAATCTTGCAATGTGAATGTAAGCCAGCGGTTTTTTACACCGGTTTTCATTCATAATTCAAGTTATGATTCAAAATTTATTTTACAGGCTTTGGCACGTATGCACAGGGAGGGAGAAGGAGTAGATAGTCCATGGCTAAAAAATTCATTTACCTACAATATTATCCCCAAATCGGCTGAGAAGCTGGTGCTTCTCGAGTTGAAATTGCAGGCGGAGGATAATGGGCATACGTGTTGGAATAAAATCCGGTTTTTAGATTCATTTAGTTTTTTCCCCAAGGCATTGAGTGAATTGATTTAAGTGCAGAAAAGCGACAATTTTGATAGTTTTCCTCTGCTTAAACAGCACTTTCCAGACCTGTATGGGCGTATATGCATACTACTATTACTGTTCTGGCGCTCGTCTAAGCGAGATGAAACTACCTCCAATTGATGCTTTCTATAATTCACTCACAAATAGTGAATGCACTGCCGAGGAATATCAATTTGCCGAGAGGGTTTGGGCTAAGGGTAATTGTTAAAATGGGTGGGATTACTGTAGACTGTACTTGGCCAGTGACGTTTTAACTCTTTTAGATATTTTCTGTAAGAACACAGACTAAATCCACTCAGAGTTTGGATTAGATATAGGTTATAATTTTTCCACACCACATTTGGCGATGGACTTGATTTAAAAAATTAGTAGGGAAGAAATAGGTTTGATAACTGATGTACATCAACACCTTTTTGTAGAAAGATCGATGAGGGGGGGGATATTTTTTTCATGGGGATCGCGTTTTAACAACAGATCCAAGGGGACAAGACACTGGTGTAAAGTCAAATGCAGTTTTCCTTGACATGAACTTATTGTACCCCTCGGCAATGTCTCACTACTCTTTGCCGTGTGGAAACTATAAATAGCTTGAGAATCCTTGTAAGATCCCCGACATTCACAACGTCGAGAACAATGGGTCACAAGGATGGTTCTTTGAAATTGACAGGCACATAACAATGGCACTTCATGATTCTGTAAAGGATTTTGTATTCCCTTGTGTCGATCGACCAATGACAAAGGAATCGCTGAGCCCATATAATCGATCTTTGATTGATGATATGGGTATGCACTGGACCCCCTCTAAACAGAAACTGATTGCAGATCGAGACCCTAAACAGAATATCGTTGTTCACCATGTGCTTTTGCGATGGATGGTGAACAATGGTTTCAAGATCACAAAAATACATAGGGTCCTGCAATTCAGTCAGAAACCCTATTTGAAGACGTTTATCGATACCTTTGTCGGTAAACGCTCTCAGGGAAAAAGTAAAGTAGAAAAGGAAATGTACAAGCTCATTTTAATTTCAGTGTTTGGCAAAATGTGTGAAAGCGTGCTAAATAGATCCCGTTGTGACGCCGTAACCTGCCCCCAAGAATATGCACGAATTATTGCCGACCCTAATTTTACATCGTTCACGAGCATTGAGCCGAACATGGTTCTTCTACACAGGAAAAAGAGAAATATTGTTCTGAACAAGAATATAGCGGGAGGTAGTTCAGTACTGGAAATTTCCAAAATGCTCATGTTGTCCTTTTTTTACAATGTGTGCAAGGTACAATGGCAAAGGGAGGGGGAGGTTCAAGTTTATTATGGGGATACAGATTTTCTGCTGTTAAAAGTGAAAACCGGGGATTTATTAAATGATTTAGAAAAACGGGTGCACATCAGCTCGCGGATGGATTTCACTAACTGAAATGCGTCCGTCTACCCCAAGTTGGTGAAACGTCAAGCTCCCAATCAGCTACTAATGTTCAAATCAGAGACGGGGAGTGATTTAATATCCAATGGGGTGACCCCTGGTCCTAAAGTTTATTGTGTAGAAACCCACGACAAAGATATAAAGCAAGCGTGTAAAGGGGTGCCTACACATTTTGTAAAAAATAATTTCAACATGAGTGTCTACAGAGCCTGTGTAGATAGTTGTGTAGTGCCGAGAGCAACGGTGCTAGCAATTTGCTCTCTGCAGCATAAAAATTATACTGTTAGAGTTGAAAAGAATGCCATTTCGTGTATATCTGACAAGGTCTTTGTTCTCGAGGATGGTGTAAAAGTACTCCCCATGGCCACTATCGAATTTCAGACCGGGTTGAATGTGTAGACTATCGCAACCAACTTGGTCTGGATAAATTAACCTAACCTAACCTTATAAATTAACATGGATCTTCAAATGAAGTACAACCTAACATAACTTGATAAATTAACTTAAATGCTCAAACCTAACCTAACCTGATAAATTAACTTAAATGATCAAATAGTACAACCTAACCTAACCTGCAGCGACGGCTATTGTATACAGAGTTTCCACGCAATCCCTGGGGTGGGGGTCCCGCCCGCGGCCGGCCTTCGATACGCGGCTCCCGCCCGGGGCTGGCCTTCGGTCCCTGGCTCCCAGGGGCCCTTAGAGGGGGGGTATCCTTTAAATTCATAGTGTTCAACTGTGCTATTGTTCGTGTTTTGAGGGGGGGGGTTATCCTTTAAATTCATAGTGTTCAACTGTGCTATTGTTCGTGTTTCTTTTATGTGAAAAACGTTATTGTTGTTCAAATAGTGCTATTGCTATTCGTGCTGTTGTACAAAGTGTGTGTACTGTTCGTGTTGTATAAATATTGTTGTTCTTGCTGTACAAAAAGTGTTTTTTGTCAATAAATGAAAAATTTTGTTGTACAAATAGTGTTGTTATTAATAAATGCAGTTGTTGTTCATGCTGTACAGAAAAGTGTTGATGTCAATAAATGAAAAATGTTGTTAATAAATATTGTTGTTCTTGTTGAACAGAAAAGTGTTGATGTTAATAAATGAAAAATGTTGTTAAAAAATATTGTTGTTCATGCTGTACAGAAAAGTGTTGGTGTTAATAAATGAAAAATAGTGTGTACTTTTATTGCTGTACAGAAAAGTGTTTTGTTAATAAATACTATTGTTGTTCTTGTTGAAAAAATAGTGTGTGTACTATTCGTGTTGTACAAATGTTGATGTTAATAAATGAATGAAATATTGTTTTTGTTGTTCTTGTACTAGATAGATCTATGGGAAAATTATTATTTATTCATTGGACAAGTATGGTTTACAGTTAGTTGTAGTCCGACTGTTGTCAACAGCAGCAGTAGTATGTATCAATTTAAAACACCATTCAGATCGTTTCTGTGTGGCCCATCAATGTCTGGGAAAACGAAACTTTTAGCTAAAATAATTCAAAATTGTAATAAAATGTTTCTGGAAAAACCAAAGAAAATTTATAATTGCTATAGTTGTTGGCAGCAGTCCTACGATCAAATAAAAGGTATTGCCACATCCATGCCAATGCAATTCGCACGAAGACTTGATGTTTTCAATAGTATTGAACCGAACTTATGGCTGATTATTGATGATTTGGCTGAATCAATTGAACAGTTCTCACAGGAAATGCTACAGCTGTTTACAGTTCGCTCTCATCATGAACACATTTCTATAACCCTAGTTCCGCACAATCTGTTTCATCAGAGCAAATATGTGAGAACCCTTGCTTTGAATTGCACCATCTATATTATCTACCGAGTTGTTCGTGATTCTAGCTTGCTAATAACTCTTAATAAGCAAATATATCCAGGTAATCCCAAATTTCTGCTGTCAGGGTACACTCAGGCGACCAATAAGCCCTACGGGTACATTTTGCTAGATCTTAATCAGAATACACCCAAAAATCTACGTGTAGTCACAGATATTTTCGACCAACAAATTACAGTATATCTTCCGGTGAACAGTGGATAAGGCTATTAGTTGTTATCATGACACTGAAGAAACTACATGAATAACGGCATTTATTTTCCGTTATAGGCACATCAAAACCTCCACTCAGACTGGCCATACTCAAACATTGTGTTGACAATGATTTCATTAATCTAATATCTGAACTTTGTTTAAATTTAACTGCGGGCACTGTATACTTGTCAGAAGGTGTTAGACAACAGACAAAGCAACATCGTTTCACTTAACGTGCCTTGGCTTGCAAAAATAAAGGAACAATTTTAAAAGAAAACGTCTCCTTCATGCGGGCGGTAGCTTTTCACACTTTTACTGCCAATACTTGCAGGACTTGTAAACAGTTTTCTCTAGATGGCTAAACCATATAAATTGAAGCCATTTGAACTTGTCCAATGGCCCGTGGAACATTTTGAAGACAATCTAAGCAAATTCATTAATGATGAAAATATTGAAGATGATAAAAAGCTAGTTTTACTTCAAGATGCATTGCGACATGTGGACAAACATAGACCTTATCGTGAGAGACCCGCCACCGTCACAGATCCCCCTAAACAGGAAACATATCCTCAAGATTCAGTAGTGCAATCAAAGGAGAAGGAATTGAATTCGATAGTGATATCAATTGGAAACCTATTGCCAGTGACCTATCGAGAACAGAGTAAAAGAGTATTAGCATATCTCATGTTGGAAAGTGGTGGTGATGGTGATCAAGTTCAGGTCGATAGCACAGGGAAAGGAATTATAATCCAGGGAAAAGGTTATAATCTATTTGATTTAATTTGTGATATGGTGACGAATCGTAAAGGACTTTGTCATTTGACAATAATCTATACACCTTTCTAAATGCATCAAACTTCCCCAAAATTCTTATTGGCAATAAGCAAATTCTGAAGAAACTAAGAGAATATAGTCCTCCAACAACTTCAACACCATTTAAAAAAGAAGAAGAAGAAATCTTGGAAAATACTAGCAGCAGCAGCAGCAGCAATGATTTATAACACCAGTGGCTGCTAGTCAAAAGCAAAGACAAATTGATTCACCCTCCAGTGTGCAAAAGGGGAGTGGACATTACACTACGTGTTTGCGTTCAAAATGGATGAAGTTATAAAACATGTCTATGAAAATATTGGTGAAGCGGGAAGTCTAAGTTTCCCCACAACGCTTTCTAAATTTGCCTGTGACATAGATGGCAGCACATTAAAAAAGCAAAAGAGTATCTAGAAAATGAACCGAGTTACACACTGCATTGGAATCGCAGGCTTCGTGGCCAACAATATCGACAAACTAAAGCCTTTTTCCCTCTGCATATAATGCAAACTGATCTTTTAAGTTTAGACACGATTCAACGGCATCACCATACACCCTACAAATATATTCTAGTGGCAATCAGTGCATTTAGTCATCATGCCTATGCCATTCCATTGCAATCAAAAAGAGGTGCTGAAGTTGTTCATGCTTTAGAAAGTATTTTTGAACAGGATTGCTATAGAAAAATTCAATCGAATCGCGGTAGCGAATTTGTTAATCCTCATGTGAAAAAGGTTCTATTGAAATATAATTCAACGCTATCATAGTCACAGCCTGATAAAAGCTGCATTGGCTGAACGATTGAAAAGAACGATTCGTCTATTAAGTTTAAGATATAGCACGCTGAAAAATACTGCTGCTTTTATTCATTTTGATAAAATCATGCAAATATACAACCAACAATCACATCGATCCCTGTCCAATGTTAGCCCTGGGGAAGTTCATTGCAGTGAAAATACATTTGATGCTTTTCTAGAGCAATATTCCAGTGAAGAAAATGCGAAGAAGAAACTCAATATTCGTGATACTGTTCGAATTAATAGAACCACCAATATTTTTGAAAAGGGGAATTATTTATGGAGCACTGAACTTTTTAAAGTGTCCAAAATCCTAGACACTACACCCACAACATATCGACTGCGAGACACCAAAGATGATGAGATTCTCGGCGGTGATTATGAATAGGAACTGCAAAAAGTTAGAAACACTAGTGAAATTTATCAAATTGAAAAGATATTAAAGAGTCGTACTCACAGGGGCAAGAGACAGTTGCTTGTTCGCTGGATAGGATACAACTTTGATTTTGGTTCTTGGGTTGCAGTTGAAGACATCAACAATGCCCAATGATTTCTATGTGACTTTCATGTCCAATGTTTCTGATCCTTTCTACAGTGATTTGAATAGAACAAGTGATTTTTGGACGAAACTCTCCCCCACAATCAAATTCGACGATGGAAAGTATGAAGTGGCTCTTGTCGACTGTATTCTCAAAAATATATATGATATCCTTAGAAAAGATCGCAAATATGATATAAAAATTAGACCCTATGATTGGCCGCCACCCTCAGGTGATCAAGAACAAATTCAAAAGATCAATTGGATGAATTATCCATATATTGAATTACCGTACGAAGAACTCACCTGTATATGTCGTTCTGTCAATAAAAGAATTTCCGCTCGTAAAAAAGGAGCCTTTCATTTCAACTATTTAAAGGAGAAGGGCAAGATCTACATTAGTTCACCCATTGCCGATGAAAAGGTTATTCTCAATGATAATCTAAAAGATGTTCTTGGATTTAAGCTCAATATAATCAATGGTAAAAATGCTGGAAACACTAATTTTATTTTTGCTGACTACCCGCCTGCCTTCTCCACGGACACTTGTATATTTCTCTACTCTTCATTTGTTGAAACATCCCGGGTTGGCAATAGCAATGTTCCCTCCTACGAGTTCTTGAAAGAAAAACCAATGAAGAACATATTCACCACTACAATATAAAGCATCTTCAGTATATCCCCGTAAACACTTCCTATTTGGAATTCTGTCAGTTAACACTAAGAACTGAATTAGGTGATCCCCTAGCAATAACAAAAAGTATGGCTGTGATTACATGCCATTTTCGACCCATTTAACAACAAGATGTCTAATAGAAAAGTGGTATTCATTTGTCCTGATATTGACTGCTATGTTAATACTCTTGGCCCAAGACAATTGGGCAATGGAATGGACTATTACAAAGGTCGCTCGTCTATGTCTGGCTTTGGTCTTGGCAGTTGGTTTGCTAAGCTGTTTTGCTCTGCTAACTCTGGCTAGAAAATATATTGTACCAGCTGCGACAGATTTTGCATCCTCTACACTATACAATTGGGGCTCTGGCAAGGGTTTTAAAAAAAGTGCTTAGGAAAATCTTAGGTCCAGTGCGCGAACCCTTGGTGAACGATTGAAATCTCATCAAAATGGAAAAAGTTTAAAAAGGTCGAGAAACAGTGCATCACTCATCAGTTCCTACTCAGGACAGAAACGAAAGACATTACCCTTGTCAAAGAAAAGAAGGGAAAAGACGACCCGTAATATAAAAAGAGGAAGAAGTCCTAGGAAGAGAATTGTTAGATCGAAACTAGATTTCTTTTCCTAAGATGTTTTATCTACCGCATAAGGATTCCGAACCTTCAATCACTTCATGTTTAAATCTATTCAATGCAGAAAATGTTGATGTGAGTGTAAAACATGTATACTATGAACAATTTTATCCACAAAAACCCCTCTCCGATAATATCCACTTTCAAACTAATTCCAAAGAAGGCTACTTTATGGACATGTCTTCGACATTTATAGATTTACAAATGGAAGTCCGGAAATCCGATAATACATTGCCAATTCTTGCCGATGGAATATCCAATGAAAATTGTATATTACATAATTCATTTCGTCAAATCAGTGTCTACATAAATGGCACGTTGGTGAGCACAAGCAACAATCTCTGAAATTATACAAGCAATATACAATTCATGCTGATGACACCCAAGTCATACAAGGAATTGAGAGGCACCTCCAATGGTTATGAATATATTACTAATACTGATTGTACAGATGCACTTAAAAATGCTACAACTAGTGAATTACATCTAGTTGGAAAATATATCATAAAATATTAAATATACCCCAATGGCTACCACCCAATATTAAAGTGGATATAAAATTGACGCTTGCTCCATTCAAATTTATTTTACGAAAAGAACTTGCTGCCAATCCTGATGTAACTCTCTTCCTCACCTCGACAATACTTCATGTACGCAAACAACAGGTTATGAATACTGTTGCTTTGGCAGTGGAAAAACTGAGAGCCAGTGGAAATAATAATAAACTACTTGTTCCTCATACAATCACCAATCAACGTCATGTTGCCACAGGCTCACGCACCTTCACCGGCTCATCCTTTATCAATGGCAAAATTCCGTCAAAATTAGCCTTGGCATTTGTAAAAAGCGTTGGTGCAATAGGATCGTGGACTGGATGCCCACATAAATTTGAAATGTTTGGACTTTCATCTCTTGTCTGCAAAGTAAATGGAATCCCACTCTACAATCTATCCTTTGATAAATCCTATTGGACATTGTATGAGTTGACCATGCAAACCCTAGATCATGATTCACAACCATTTGAAAATGGTATAACCGAAGAAATGTTTGCTAAAACACATGGTATCATTGTATTGGATTTATCTGGCACCTAGGATATGAGTATAGTACGAACGGCAAGTGTGCGTTTAGAGTGTACATTTGCCGACCCATTAGCTGAGAGTATTGCACTAATCTCGCTAAATCAATATGAAACCTATTGGAAAATCACTCCCGAAGGCAGTGGTCTACTAGACTTGGCACCATGAACACCAGTCAAATAATCAATGTATTTAATATGGACCCCTACATGTCCAAGTATAGATCCTATTGTCTGCCCTCGGACTTTCTTAGAAAAATTCAAAGTGCCAACAACACCCTAATCATTGTTAATAGCAGTCCGTCGACTGTGAATACTGGCCATTGGTTGTGCATCTTTCAAACTATGAAGACGATTGAAGTTTTTGATCCTCTTGGCCTACCCTATACATTCTACACTCCACACATCAGCAACTATATTGAGATCAGTGGGAAAACTATTATTCAAAATCGGAAGAGAGTGCAGGATCTGACGACTAAAAGCTGTGGTTCCCATGCGCTACTATTTTTCGTATTTAGATGTCGCGGCTATACTTACAAGCAGTTTCTCAACATTTATGTAGACAATCCACGTCTGAACGACTTTATGGTGGAAAATATCCTCTCAGACCTGTATAATATTGATTTTAGTTTCCTACGATTAAAGTGCTTAAAATATGTATGTGAATTTGTTTATTAATAAATGAAAAATGTATATACAACAATGTCTTTATTCTTCACTTTAGATTTCTTCTTCTTCAGTTTATAGGCAACTGTCGTGAACCCCTAATGCTGGTAAATCATTTGAATTCACTGTATATTGATCTTGATTGGCTGCAAAGCTAGGGTCACATTTTCTACAGTATAATGTAACTTCACTCTTGTCATATCTCTTTGTATAGTCAATGATACTATTTACATTCATATTGTGAAATTCACGTGTCTCAATCTATCTATTTGAAGCAATATCACATAAAGTTTTTTCAAATGGTGAGCCACATTCGGTAACTGCCAATTGAAAATTACTAGGTTTATAGTCATAATAGGCAGTGTTATCACAACGATGACGTAGAAACCAAATTGTCTTGTTAGCCCAACAGCTGAATCGTAGACCAGATTCTTCCTCCCAAAATAATTTAAATCCACGACGATACCAATCTCGTAAAAATTAACTAAAGTCACGTTTGGGTTTTTTCCAATCATACCGGGGTAAGTATTCTCCCACTGATCGCATTTGTCATAGTGACAATTGGAACATAGATGTCCTCTAGGGTGAGAGTCACAAATCTCTTCAAGACATGAATTACATCCTTTAATTTGTGCTGCATATCCTCTATGTAATTTACAAGGATTGCATAATTTGCACTTTTCATTATAGTCATCAATAATTGTACAATTCTCACATAATGACCAACTGCCTAGGGTGTACATGCATATTGGACATGTATAGAACATTTTTGGTTTCCGATGTCAACTCTCTCACAGCTAAAACGAAACTGATCCTCGTTCGATAAATTCTGAGGGGAATGGTGAGAGAAGTAAATCTGTGACGTTACCTCTTTCGAAGGGGGAGCCATCTACATTGAATCTATGGCAATGTTTTCAAAAGCATATCTACGATATTATTCTGCTTTGTTTCGATTAATATATCAATAAATTGAGTATAAGCATTTTATTCACATCTTTAAAGCTTCATACAATAGTCCAATGGGGGAGAATCAGTTTTCATTATATTGTCAAGTGTTCCCTGTGAGAGTATGTTCCGTTGAAGGGATAACTCGAGAAAATCGTCATCCAGAATCAAATGTTTTTCCATAATCACAAGATTCGATCTAATTCTCTCTTTCTCAAATTTATTCATTTTTTAATCCTATCACTCTCACCGTTGACTCTAGACTGGCCATGAATTGTTAGCCTAACATTTTAACAAAAAGAAAGGGACATTTTCGATTTCGAAACAATTTTATTGTATAATTACAACAATAATATTACACATGTACAATTAGGGATATAGCTTATTATCCTCGATTTGCTTCACTATTGCATTTAAAGCACTTTTAAGTCTTTTCACATGTGTTGTGTCAACTTTTGCAGCGAAGCATAATTGATCCTCCATTTTAAATTTGCCAAAAGATATCATATATCTTGCATATACTTCATCCCATTCCAGACAAAGTCGTGATCCTCTCGTGATTTCCACCACAATGTTTGGTGCTCTTGTATCATTACCACCAACTCCACTATCAACTTCTAATAGTGTAAACATTCCACTCATTATTACAAATATATCCTAGTGAGTAAAGTCAAGCTGTTCTCACTCCTTGAATTCTATTCACACACTAATAACAACTATAGCAAAAATCCTTCCTTATATTCATTGCGATCATGTCCCGTTAGCGGATCAATACACTTAGAAACATCCCTTGATTGGACTAGAAAGAGACACGTGATCCTGTCCCCGTTATCAGATCAATACATTGCCCCGTTAGTATTCAGTGCACATGTGCAAACTTCGTCCCAGAGTCAATGCACTTCGAAACATCCCCTGATTGACCTTGAAAATGACACGTGATCCTGTCCCGTTAGACTCGATTATAGATGGCAGCAGAGTGTTCGTACAGTATTCAATAGCCCCTTTCTACTGTTCAAGCAACTTATCTTGTTTTTCAAGCCAATAGCTTTTTCTCGTTATTCAGGCCAAGGTAAGGTAAGTTTCCTATATAGAGGTTTTGGACAAGGCAGTCCTAAAAGTATACTTCTTGTTTTGATCTGATGCTATTTTCAGGAGTTATGGGCTATTACATTTCTTAATATTGGACTTGATCGTTTCTTACCAGGTTGCTAGCTACTGCTGCAACCCGGAAAATAAAATTTATTTTGAAATTTTATTTTTTGCTATGGAAATATAGCACAATATTATAGAGATACGCACTTTAGAAGTTAGCCAAAAAAAAGTTTGGTTCCAGGAGACAATTATAACTTTGAACTGACATATGAAATAAAATTATTTTATTTAAAATTTTCAGGAATTACTCTATTTTCAATTCAGCAATAAAATTTTTTGTTAAAGCGCTAAGGAAACTACTACATTTCATATAAATTTATCTACATACTTTTTATTATATTAGAAATACTATTTTGATCTTCATACGCAAGACGATGTTAAGAACATTTGCTGCTACTGTGTTGTACATAAATTTACTTTTTCGTAAAAAATTGATTCTATTTTGAAAACTTTTTTTTATTACAGAAAGCACTAGATGTAGCGATTTCGTTTCAAATGAGCCAATAAACAACTCTCTATGATTCTTTAGTTCCCCGCTAGCTGCAGAAAAAAAAACGAAAAAAGATGCCGTCGATACAGAATATGACGCTTGGCGCCACTTATCTTGTTTTGTCAAGCCATTGGATTTTCCTCGTTACTCAAGCCAAGGGATAGTTAGTTCAAGGAGGCACACTTGTGCCTCTTTAAAGAGGCGACCCACCACAATGTTAAGTGATTTCCGGTCCTAGCGGTCGCAGAGAGACGGCGGTGATCGCATTTTGTAGCCTAAGCTCAAACTAAGAAACGTGCAAAATTTCACCCCCTCTGACTTTATCTTTATGGAGGAAAGTGGGCCGGAAGTTTTGACCCTCCCGCCACAGCCCCCCTTTTACGTTGTCTGATCGGACTGAAATTAAGAGGATAAGCTTTCCTAGGGCCTGGGAGCTTATCCTCCAAATTTCACCTCAATCCGACCACTCCTTCCCTGTTTTCCAAAAACCAAATATAGCCACTTAATGTTCATAATTTTTTTTTATTAGCCACGCCTACAGGCCACAGTTGGCAACGGATCCGGATGAATGAGGACTCATTCGAAGCGGAATTCGACCTGTTAGGGAGTGGGAAATTTTCAGACCGAAAAAATAATCCCCCGAATTTACATTTACGAAAAGCCTCGTTTTCCTATAAGATCCCATGTTAATTTTTCCCACCACAGCCCCCCTTTAACGTTGTCCTACCAGGCTGATATTTAGAGGATAAGCCCTCCTAGGGCCTTGGAGCTCATCCTCAAAATTTCAGCTCAATCCGATCACTCCTTTCCTTTTTTCCAAAAACCAAATATCAAGTTTTTTTTTGTAAGCCACGCCTACAAGCCACAGTTGGCAACGGATCCAGGTGAATGAGGACTCATTCGAAGTGGAATTCGACCTGTTAGGGCCTTTTGATATTTTCAGACCGAAAAAAATTATCCCCCAAATTTATTTTTACGAAAAACCTCGTTTTCCTATAAGAGCCCATGTTAATTTTTGAAATTCCTAAAAGCAAAGTATTTCATTATTAAATTACATCAAAATAGTCCTCTTAATCTGACAAGACCGACTGCAAGCTTCCAAAAATTCCAGCTCTTTCCCAGAAGTTTTTTTGTCGAAAACGAAAATCTTACTTTGTATTTGCTTGCGTCAAAATAGATTGCAGAGACTAAAAATACTTTAAGAAGAGTACTCTGATGGTACAGTGGTCACTATTCCTGTCTGTCATGCGGAAGACCCAGGTTCGATTTCCCGTCAGAGTATTTTTTTATATATTGAATTTAAAGTAGCATCTCTTAAATTTAAAGTTTAAAAAAGAAACTCAATTTCTTTTTCAAATCTAATCTATTAAATCCTTCGGCTCAACAGCCTTCTCCAGAAGAATATCACAGTCGGCCTTCAGCTTGCAGGTAAGTATCCACTGCTTTGATAACATGCCGTATACCCGCATGCTCGAAGAAAAGTTGAAAAAAGAAAATCTTACTATGCATTTGATTTGAGTACTCAGGAATTAAAATCCTTAACAAAAGAATCTGCAAAAGCGGGGGGTTTGGGGGGCGGCAGCCCCTCAACTTTAACTCCTGACACGATCAGCTAACAGTTAGTCAAGCAATAATAAGTAATAAACTGTACAAAAACGTGCAGAAATAATTTGAAAAAACTACGTTTTCTAAAGAGTTAAAGAGGCTTAGTCACAAGTTCGAATCTTAAAACGTACCGGGATTAGGGGGTACAGTTGGGGGGCTGCCGCCCTCCAAACCCCCCGCTTTTGCAACCTATTTTGTTAAGGTTTTTTAAGTCCTGTAGCCTGCAATCAGTTGGTCGTACCAAGTTCATAAACATTATAGCTTGTTATCGGTTAGGGAAAAATCTCCTGTAAAAAAATCCAGCAAACAGGCTCAGTACTGTTTCTAATCAAAGAGATGCAATAGGATGTTCTTACGGTAAAAAATTCAAGCAGACTTCGTTCGTGTTGCAAAGAATTTCTTTGCAAGGGAAAAAGCGGGGGTTGAGGGGGCGGCAGACCCCCAAAATAAAAATCTTAACAAAAGAGGCTGCAAAAGCGGGGGTTTGGGGGCGACAGCCCCCCAACTGTACCTCCTAATCCCTGTACGTTTTAAGGTTCGAACTTGTGACTCAACCTCTTTAACTCTTTAGAAAACGTAGTTTTTTTCAAATAATTCCTATATAGAGGAATTGGACAGGGTGGTTTTAATAGTGTGCTACTTTTTTCTTTTATCTAACTCAAGTTTCAGGAGTTATGGGTTTTTGCATTTCTTAGTATGGGACGTGATCGTCTCTTACTAGGGTGCGAGCTATCTTTGCAATCCGGATTTATGTAATCCAGTTAGTATAGTTAGTATATCCAGTTAGTATAGCTAGCATAGTATAGATTTTGTATTTTTTTTAAGTTTGGTTCGACTGTGCTTTTATTTTTTCTGGCTAAACGGCTTTCTCAAAAGTTTGATCTGACGTAACTTACGAATAACTTACGTAACAAACTTCTATATTTGTATATTCTTATTACGTATATTACGGGGTTTGCCCCCTAGTCAATACCTCGCTCTTTACGCTAAAGTTCAAATTTTGTTTCAATTCTTTAAGAATGACCCCCTAATACCAAACGGCGTTAATTAGAATAAATAGCTCTAATGAAAGTACACAAAAACTTTAGTGTAAAGGGCGAGGTAATGACTAGGGGGCGCAGCTAGCGGGGAACTAAAAAATCATAGAGAGTTGTTTATTGGCTCATTTGAAACGAAATCGCTACATCTAGTGCTTTCTGTAATTAAAAAAAAGTTTTCAAAATAGATTCAATTTTTTACGAAAAACTAAATTTATGTACAGCACAGTAGCAGCAAATGTTTTTAACATCGTCTTTCATACTACTACTAACAACTCACCGCAGCACCAAGCCGCCTGAGGCCAACACAGCTACGCACGATCCTCCTCCACCCCAATCTATTCAAAGCCTCCCTTTTAACACCCGCCCACGAAGTTCCCATTTCCTTTAAATCTTTCTTTATGACGTCCTCCCACCCCAGACGGGCACGACCTGCTTTCCGTTTAGCCCTAGATGGTTGGCCGAATAATATTATTTCATATGTCAGTTCAAAGTTATAATTGTCTCCTGGAAAGCAAACTTTTTTTGGCTAACTTCTAAAGCGCGCATCTCTATAACGTAGTGCTATATTCCCAAAGCAAAAAAGAAAATTTTAAAATAAATTTTATTTTCCGGGTTGCAGCGGTAGCTAGCAACCTAGTAAGAAACGATCAAGTCCAATATTAAGAAATGTAATAGCCCATAACTCCTAAAATAGCCTCAGATCAAAACAAGAAGTATACTTTTAGGACTGCCTTGTCCCAAACCTCTATATAGGAAACTTACCTTACCTTGGCCTGAATAACGAGAAAAATCTATTGGCTTGAAAAACAAGATAAGTTGAAAAACTTGTTGAAAAACAAGATATCTTGGCACTGGAACATCGTAGAGAGCTGTTTAACGGCTCATTTTAAGGGAAATATATGTGGTTAAAAACATTTTGTAATTAAAAAGTAAACTTTAAAAATATGATCAATTTGTACGAATTGATTACAATATAATCAATTTTGTTTCTTTTTGTAGTTTCTCAGTATCTAGTAAAATACGATGGTCCGGGTTGCAGCGGTAGCTAGCAACCTAGTAAGAGACAATCACGTCCCATACTAAGAAATACAAAAGCCCATAACTCATAAAACTATAGTCAGGCAAAAAAAAGAAGTGCACTACTAGAACCACCTTGTCCAAACCCCTATTTAGGAAACTAACTTTCCCTCGGTTTCAATAACCAGGAAAATTCTTTGCCTTGAAAAACAAGAAAAGTGGCTCCAAGCGCGATATTCTGCATCGACGGCATACTTTTTTCCATCGTTTTCCTTCTCTGCAGCTAGCGGGACAGTGGAAAATCATAGAGAGCAATTAAATGACCCATTTGAAAGGAAGTCGCTACATCTAGTGCCTTTTTTAATTAAAAAAAATAGTTTTCAATAAAGAATCAATTTTATACGAAGAAACACATTTTTATACAATACTATAGTAGCATCATAGGCAGCGTCATAGCGCAGCCTAAGTAAAGAACGATGTGGCAAAATTAATTACTTTTTTGTTTAGACCAGGGCATTTTGAATCAAAAGAAGTGCCGTAGAAACTTCAAAAAGGGCTCATTCGATTGGAAATTCAAAGGTTGTGCCCTTTTTAATAGTCGAAAGTGATTGGAGGAAACTAACATCCCTCTCACGCCCACCATCTCCCCAAACACATCCAATAAAACATTTGAGATAGTGGTTTTGTTCGACGTAGTAGAAGATCCGGAAATTATGCCTTTGAGGACGACACTCCCCCCAAACTCCTTCGGGGAAACGGTTGTAAGTTGTGCCCAGAGGGCATATAAAGTTTTTATAGAACGCGTTGTCATACAAACCTCAAAAAGGGCTCATTTGCTTGGAAATTGAAAGGCCTAGTGTTGTTTTTTAATAGTCAAAAGAGGTTGGAGGGCAACTAACCCGCTTTCACGCCTACCATTTCCCCAAACTCATCCAATCAAAATTTTGAGATAACCATTTTGTTCAACGTAGTAGAAAGTTTTGGAAATTATGTCTTTAAAGATAGCAACCCCAATAGCCCTCAGGGCAAGGGTTGTAAATAATGCCGTGGGGGCATATAAGGTTCTTATAGAAAACGTTGTCGTAAGAACTTCAAAAAGGGCTCATTCGATTGGGAGTTTAAAGGGCTAGTACCTTCTTCAATATTTGAAAGCGATTGGAGGGCAATTAACCCCCCTCTCAAGCCCACCATTTCCCCAAATAAATCCAATCACAATTTTGAGATAGCCATTTGTTTAACGTACTTGATTTTCTGGAAATTAGGTCTTTGAGGATGACACCCCCCCCCATAGCCCTCAGGGCAAGAGTTGTAAGTTATGTCCTGGGGGCATATAAGGTTTTTATAGAAAACTTTGTCATAGAAATTCCAAAAAGGGCTCATTCGCTTGGAAATTCAAAGGGCTAGTTTCTTTTTCAATAGTGAAACTCACACCCACCGTTTCGCCAAAGACCTCCAATCAAAATTTTGAGATGGCCATTTGGTTCGACGCTGTTGAAAGGTCCGGAAAAAATGTGTTTTAGGATGGCATTCCCCCAGAGCCCTTAGGAGAACGGCTGGAATTTATTCCCTGGGGGGTATATAAGGTTTATATAGAAAGTGTTGTCGTAGAAACTACAAAAGGGGCTCATTTGATTGGAAATTCAAAGTGCTAGGGCCCTTTTTAATAGTCAAAAGTGATTGGGAAGCAACTAACGCCCTCTCATGCCCACCACTTCCCCAAAGATATCCAATCAAAATTTTAAGATAGTCATTTTGTTCAACGTAGCTGAAAGGTCCAGAGATTATGTCTTTGAGGATGGCACACCCCACACAGGCATCAGGTCAAGGGTTATCAGTTATGCCCTTAGGGTATATAAGATATTTATAGAAAGTGTTGTCGTAGAAACTTCAAAATGGGCTCATTCGATTGGAAATAGAAAGGGTTATCGCCCTTTGTAATAGTCGAAAGTAGTTGGAAGAAAACTAACACTCCTCTCACCCCAACCTTTTTTCCAAACACATCCAACCAAAATTTTGAAATGACCATTTTTTTCAACGTAGTTGAAAGCTCAGGAAATTAGATATTTGAGGATGACCCCCCCCCCTCCCTTTACGGCAAGAGCTGTAAGTTGTGGCCTGGGGTATATAAGATTTTTATAGAAAGCGCTGTCGTAGAAACTTCAAAAAGGGCTCACTCGATTGGAAATCGAAAGGGCTGGTGCCCTGTTTAACAGTCAAAAGTGATTGAGAGGCAACTAACCCCCTCTCATGCCCACCACTTCCCCAAAGATATCCAATCAGAATTTTGAGATAGCCATTTTGTTCAACGTAGTTGAAAGGTCCGGAAATAATTTCTTTGAGGATGACACACCCCTACAGCCATCAGGGCAAGGGTTGTCAGTTATGCCCTGGGGCATATAAGAATTTTATAAGAAGTGTTGTTGTAGAAACTTTGAAATGGGCTCATTTGCTTGGAAATTGAAAAGGATAGTGTTTTTTTTAATAATCAAAAGTGATTGGATAGCAACCAGCCACCCTCTGACGCCCACCATTTCCCCTAACTCATCCAATCAAAATTTAGAGATAGGCATTTTATTCAACGTAGTAGAAAGTTTTTGAAATTAGGTCTTTAAGGATTAAGACCCCCAATAGCCCTCAGGACAAGGGTTGTAAATTATGCCCTGGGGGCATATAAGCTTTTAATAGAAAACGTTGTCGTAGTGACTTCAAAAATTGCTCATTCGAATAGAAATTCAAAGGGCTAATGCCTTTTTTAATAGTCGAAAGTGATTGGAGGGCAACTAACCCCCCTCTCACGCCCATCATTTCCCTAAACACATCCAATTACAATTTTGAGATGGCCGATTTGTTAAACGTCCTTGAAAGTTCAGGAAATTAGGTGTTTGAGGATGGCAACCCCCCCCCCCCTACACACACAGCCCTCAGGGCAAGGGTTGTAATTTATGCCCTTGGGCATATAAGGTTCTTATAGAAAATGCTGTCGTAGAAACAAAAGGGGCTCATTCGATTGTAAATTGAAAGGGCTAATTCATTTTGAATAGTAAAACGTGATTGGAGGAAAACTAACATCCTTCTCACACCCACCATTTCCCCAAACATGTCCAATCAAAATTTTGAGATATCCATTTTGTTTGACGTAATTGAAAGGCCCGGAAATAACGGGTTTTAGGATGACATTTCCCCCACAGCCCTCAGGAGAAGGGTTGTAAGTTATTCCCTGGGGTTATATATGGTTTTTATAGAGAGTTTTGTCGTAGAAACTTCAGTGTTTTCGGTCTGGAAATTATTTCTTTGAGGATAACACACCCCCCACAGCCATCAGGGCAAGGGTTGTCAGTTATGCCCTGAGGGCATATAAGTGTTTTATAGAAAGCGTAGTCGTAGAAACTTCAAAAAGGGCTCACTCGATAGGAAATAGAAAGGGATATCGCCCTTTTTAATAGTCGAAAGTGATTGGAGGAAATCTAACACCCCTCCCACACCCACCATTTTCACAAAAATATCCAATCAAAATTTTGAGATGGGTCTTTTGTTCAACGTAGTTGAAAGATCTGGAAATTAGGTGTTTGAGTATGACACCTCCCCCCTCTCCGCAGCCTTCATGGCAAGGATTATAAGTTACATAATAATTGCACGGGAAGGGAAGTTGCCTTATTCCTACTTCTTACAAAAGTTTAAAATCAAATCTCTGGAAAATAGAAGAAATGATCTGTGTCTCCGTTTTGGTGGTAATGCGAGAACCAACATCCAAACTGAAGACCTTTTTCCCCCTCTCCATAATGCTGAATGGAAGCCTCTCCCATGGGAGGCAAAAAATCCCATTCCCATTCTAGAACCTGTAAAAACTAAAACAAAAAGATATTTAGACAGATTTACACCAACCTTCACTCAAATCCTCAACACCTCCAATACCAGTAGTAAGCTTGTATAAAGTTTGAACGGGACAAGGAAATACACATGGATATACAGTGCAGTTTCAACGGGAAATTGCATTATCATCCTCATTTCTCAGATACATTAGATAAAATTGACAAAATCTAAGCGTCAAAGTGAATAAATTTTTTTTATCAACATCTTTTGTCAGGTACATCGGATAAAATTGATAAAATCTAAGTATCAGAACGAATAGATTCTTTATAAACATCCTTTGCCGGATATGTCGGTTAACATTACCAAAACCTTAGTGTCAGAGTGACCAAATTCTGTATCAACATCTATTATCAGATACATGGGATAACATTGAAAAAAATAAGTATCAGAGTGAATAAATTTTGTTTTTATCAGCATCTTTATCGGATACAACGGATAAAATGGAGAAAATCTAAGCATCAAAGTGAATAAAATTTTCACAAAACCTAAGTATCAGAGTCAATAAATTCATTATCATCCTCATTTCTCAGATACTTTGGATAAAATTGATAAAATCTAAGTATCAGATTAAATAAATTCTTTATCAGGATCTTTTGTTAGATATGTCGGATAACATTGTCAAAATCTAAGTACCAGAGTGAATAAATTCTTCATCAACTTCTTTTGTTGGATACATCAGATAACATTCACAAAATCTAAGTATCAGAGCCAATAAATTCATTATCATCCTCATTTCCGACAAAGACAGGCACTGAGATAAGCAAACACCCGCCCAGACACATCGACAAAGAAAGTGAGAGAGACAAAAAGAAACACAACTATATAGATTCAGAAATACAAACCGACAAAACCAGGCACTGGGAGAAGCAAAAATCCGCCCAAACACAGAAGCACAGAGAGCTAGAGAGACAAAAACACATGCACAGATATAGATTCTGATATACATACCGACAAAGAGAGGCATTGACATAAGCAAATACCTACCCAGATACATAGGCAAACAGAGTGAGAGAGACAAAAACGCCCATACAAATACATAGATTCAGACATAAAGACCAACAAAGACAGGTATGGGGAGAAGCGAACACACGCCCAGACACACAAACAAAGGAAGTGAGAGAGAAAAAAACACATACAACTATATAGATTCAATCATAGAAATCGACAAAGACAAACACGAGGACAGGCAAACATCCACCCAGACACATAGGCAAAGAGAGTGATAGAGACAAAAACAAATACAACTATATAGATTCAGACATATAAACCGACAAAAACAGGCACTGAGATAAGAAAACACCCGCCCAGACACACAGACAAAGAGAGTGAGAGAGTCAAAAACGTATACAAATGCATAGATTCAGAAATATAAACCCACAAAGACAGGCACTAGGAGAAGAAAACATACGCCCAGACACAGAGGCAAAGACAGTGTGAAAGATAAAAACACATGAAAATATATAGATTTTGATAGCAAACCACCAAAGACAGGCATTGAGATAAGCAAACACCCGCCTAGACACACAAGCATAGGAAGTGAGAGAGACAAAAACACATACAAATATATAGATTCAGACGTACAAACCGAAAAGGACAGACACTGAGAGAAGGAAACACCCACCCAGATTCACAAGCAAAGAGGGTGAGAGAGTCAAAAACTCATGCAAATATATAGATTTTGACATACAAACCAACAAAGACAGGCATTGAGATAAGCTAACACCGGCCCAGACACACAAGCAAAGGAAGTGAGAGAGACAAAAACACATACAACTATATAGATTCAATCATAGAAATCGACAAAGACAAACATGAGGACATGCAAACATCCACCCAGACACATAGGCAAAGAGAGTGAGAGAGACAAAAACAAATACAACTATATAGATTCAGACATATAAACCGACAAAAACAGGCACTGAGATAAAAAAAAACACCCGCCCAGACACACAGACAAAGAGAGTGAGAGAGTCAAAAACGTATACAAATACATACATTCAGAAATACAAATCCACAAAGACAGGCACTAGGAGAAGCAAACATCTGCCCAGACACATAGGCAAAGACAGTGTGAGAGATAAAAACACATGAAAATATATAGATTTTGGCATGCAGGCCACCAAAGACAGGCATTGAGATAAGCAAACACCGGCCCAGACACACAGGCAAAGGAAGTGAGAGAGACAAAAACACATACAAATATATAGATTCAGACGTAAAAACCGAAAAAGACAGACACTGAGAGAAGCAAACACCCACCCAGATTCACAAGCAAAGAGAGTGAGAGAGTCAAAAAGTCATACAAATACATAGATTCAGACATACAAACCGACAAAAACAGGCACTGGGAGAAGCAAATATCCACCCAGACACATATACAAAGAGAGTGAGAGAGACAAAAACACATACAAACACACAGATTAACACATAAAAACCGACAAAGACAGGCACTGGGGCATCCGCCCACACATACACACGCACACAGGCAAAAAGAGTGAGAGTATAGATTCAGACGTAAAAGCCAACAAAGACAGACAATGAGAGAAGCAAACATCCGCCAAGACACATAGGCAAAGAGAGTGAGAGAGACAAAACACATGCAAATATATAGATTTTGATACACGTACCAACAAAGACAGGCACTGAGATAAGCAAAAACCCACCCAGCTACATATGGGAAGAGAGTGAGAGAGATAAAAACACATGCAAATATATAGATTCAGACATACAAACTAACGAAGACAGGCATTGAGATTGGCAAACACCCGCCCTGACCCATAAACAAAGGAAGTGAGAGAGACAGAAAACAAATTTAAACATATATATTCTGACATACAATCCTACAAAGACAGGCACTGAGATAAGCAAACACCCGTCCAGACACACAAGCAAAGGAAGTAAGAGAGACAAAAACACATACAACTATATAGATTCAATCATAGAAATCGACAAAGACAAACACGATGACAGGCAAACACCCAACCAGACACATAGGCAAACAGAGTGAGAGAGACAAAAACAAATACAACTATATAGATTCAGACATAAAAACCGACAAAGACAGGCACTGAGATAAGCAATCACCCGCCCGGACACACAGAAAAAGAGAGTGAGAGAGTCAAAAACGCCTACAAATACATAGATTCAGACATACAAACCGACAAAGACAGGCACTGGGAGAAGAAACCTCCGCCCAAACAAATAAGCAAAGAGAGTGTGAGAGATAAAGAGACATGCAATTATGTAGATTTATACATAGAAACCACCAAAGACAGGTATTGAGATAAGCAAACACCCGCCCAGACACACAAGCAAAGGAAGTGAGAGAGACAAAAACACATACAAATATATAATTTCAGACGCACCAACCGACAAAGACAGGCACTGAGATAAGCAACCCCCCCCCCAGACACATAGGCAAAGAGAGTGAGAGAGACAAAAAAGTACAACTATATAGATTCAGACATACAAACCGACAAAGACAGGCACTGGGAGAAGCAAACATCTACCCCGACACATATGCAAAGACAGTGAGAGAGACAAAAACACATACAAACACATAGATTAAGACATAAAAACCGAATAAGACAGGCACCGGGACACGCAAAAATCCGCCCCCCCCCCCACACACACACAGAGGCAAAAAGAGTGAGAGTATAGATTCAGACATAACAACCAACAAAGACAGACACTGAGAGAAGCAAACACCCACCCAGATTCACAAGCAAAGAGAGTGAGAGAGTCAAAACCGTATACAAATACATAGATTCAGACAAACAAACCGACAAAGACAGGCACTGTGAGAAGCAAAAATCCGCCCAGACAAATAGGCGAAGAGAGTGAGAGATATAAAAACACATGCAATATATAGATTCCAACATACAAACCAACAAGGACAGGCATTGAGATTAGCAAACACCCGCCCAGACACATAAGAAAAGGACGTGAGAGAGACAGAAAACACATATAATTATATAGATTCTGACATACAAGCCGACAAAGACAGGCACTGAGATAAGCAAACACCCGCCCAGACACATAGGCCCAGAGAGTGGGAGAGACATAAACAAATATAACTATATAGATTCAATCATACAAACCGAAAAAGACATGCACTAGGACAAGCAAACACCCGCCCAGACAAACAGGCAAAGAGAGTGAGAGTATAGACTCAGACGTGCAAACCGACAAAGACAGGGACTAGGAGAAGCAAACAACCATCCAGATACATATAGATTCAGACATATAAACTGACAAAGACAGGCATTGAGATAAGCAAACACCCGCCCAGACCTGCCCAGACACATAGGCAAAGGGAGTGAGAGTATAGATTCAAACGTACAAACCGACAAAGACAAACATTGGGAGAAGAAAACACCAACCCAGATACACAGGAAAAGAGAGTGAGAGAAACAAAAAAATATACAAATACATAGATTAAGACATACAAACCAAAAAAGACAGGCACCTGGATAAGCAAACATTCGCCCAGAAACACAGGCAAAGAGAGTGATTGCATAGATTCAGATGTAAAAACCGACAAAGACTGACACTGAGAGAAGCGAACACCCACCCAGATTCACAAGCAAAGAGAGTGAGAGTATGGATTCAAACGTAAAAACCGACAAAGACAGACACTGAGAAAAGCAAGCACCCACCCAGATACACAGGCAAAGAGAGTGAGAGAGTCAAAAACGCATACAAATACATAGATTCAGACATATAAACTGACAAAGACAGGCACTGGGGAAAGCAAACATCCGCCAAGAAACATAGGCAAAGAGAGTGAGAGAGATAAAAACACATACAAATATATAGATTCAGACATAAAAACCAACAAAGACAGGCATTGAGATAAGCAAACACCTGCCCAGACACATAAGCAAAGGAAGTGAGAGAGACAGAAAACACATATAAACATATACATTCTGACATACAAACCGACAAAGACAGGCATTGAGATAAGCAAACACCCACCCAGACATACAAGCAAAGGGAGTGAGAGAGACAAAAACGCATACAAATATATAAATTCAGACATACAAACGGCTATAGACAGGCACTGAGATAAGCAAACACCCACCCGGACACATAGGCAAAGAGCGTAAGAGAGACAAAAACAAATACAACTATATAGATTGTGTATATAGAGTTGCGCACCACTCTAAGTCAACCTAAATTAACCCAACTTTTTGCATGTCTCTCTCACTATGACTGTGTGTCCAAGCGGGTGTGCTGCCATCTAAAATCGGTCTAACCTAAATCCATGTGCCTGTCTTTGTCGGTTTGTATGTCTGAATCTACATAGTTGTATTTGTCTTTATCTCTCTTACTCTCTAAGCCTATGTGTCTGGGTGGGTGTCTGCTTATCTCAGTGCCTGTCTATAGCGGTTTTTATGTCTGAATCTATATATTTCCATGCGTTTTTGTCTCTCTCACTTCCTTTGCTTGTATCTCTGGGCGGGTGTTTGCTTATCTCAATGCCTGTTTTTGTCGGTTTGTATGTTTTAATCTATGTATTTTTTGTGTTTTTGTCTCTCTCTCTCTCTCTCTCTCTCTCTCTCTCTCTCTCTCTCTCTCTCTTTGCCCCTTGTATCTGGGTAGGTGTTTGCTTCTCCCAATGTTTGTCTTTGTCGGTTTGTACGTCTGAATCTAACTCTCACTCTCTTTGCCTATGTGGCTGGGCGGGTGTTTGCTTATCTCAACGTTTTTCTTGGTCAGTTTGTATGTCTGAATCTATATGTGTCTGGGCGGGTTTTCGCTTCTCCTAGTGCATGTCTTTGTCGGTTTTTATGATTGAATCTATATAGTTACATTTGTTTATGTCTCTCTAACTCTCTGGGCCTATTTTTCTGGGTGGGTGTTTGCTTATCTCAGTACCTGTCTTTGTCGGTTTGTATGTCAGAATCTATGTATTTATATGTGTTTTCTGTGTCTCTCAATTCCTTTGCTTATGTGTCTGGGCGGGTGTTTGCTAATCTCAATGCCTGTCTTTGTTAGTTTGTATGTCTGAATCTATATATTCGCATGTGTTTGTATCCCTCTCACTCTCTTCACCTATTTGTCTGGGCGGATGTTTGCTTCTCCCAGTGCCTGTGTTTGTCGGTTTGTATGTCTGAATCTATGTATTTTAATGCGTTTTTGACTCTCTCAATCTCGTTGCTTGTGAATCTTGGTGGTGTTTGCTTCTCTCAGTGTCTGTCTTTATTGGTTTTTATGTCTGAATCTATACTCTCACTCTTTTTGCCTGTGTGTAATTGTGTGATGGCGGATGTTTGCGTGTCCCAGTGCCTGTCTTTGTCGGTTTTATGTCTTAATCTATGTGTTTGTATGTGTTTTTATCTCTCTCACTCTCTTTGCATCTGTGTCCGGGTCGATGTTTGCTTCTTCCAGTGCCTGTCTTTGTCGGTTTGTATGTCTGAATCTATATAGTTGTATTTTTTTTCGTCTCTCTTACTCTCTTTGCCAATGTGTCTGGGAAGGTCTTTGTTTATCTCAGTGCCTGTCTTTGTCGGTTTGTATGTCTGAATCTATACATTTGTATGCGTTTTTCTCTCTCACTTCCTTTGCTTGTGTGTCTGGGTGGGTGTTTTCTTATCTCAATGCCTGTCTTTGGTGGTTTATATATCAAAATCTATATATTTGCATGTTTTTTTTATCTCTCACACTCTCTTTGCCTATGTGTCTGGACGGATGTTTGCTTCTCCCTGTGCCTGTCTTTGTCGGTTTGTATGTCTGAATCTATGTATTTGTATGTGGTTTTGACACTCTCACTCTCTTTGTTTGTGTGTCTGGGCGGGTGTTTGCTTGTCTCACTACCTTTCTTTGTCGGTTTATATGTCTGAATCTATATATTTGTATTTGTTTTTGCCACTCTCATTCCCTTTTTCTATGTGTTTGGGTGTGTGTTTGACAGTCCTCGTTTTTGTCTGTGTTGATTTATATGATTGTATCTATATAGTTGTATATGTTTTTGTCTCTCTCACTTCATTTGCTTGTGTGTCTGGGCGGGTGTTTGCTTATCTCAATGCCTGTCTTTGTCGGTTTGTATGTCAGAATGTATATGTTTATATGTGTTTTCTGTCTCTCTCACTTCCTTTGCTTATGTGTCTGGGCAGGTGTTTGCTAATCTCAATGTCTGTCTTTGTTGGTTTTTATATCTGATTCTATATATTTGCATGTGTTTTTATCTCTCTCACTCTCTTCACCTATGTATCTTGGTGGGTATTTGCTGATCTCAATGCCTGTCTTTGTAGGTATGTATATCAAAATCTAAATATTTGCATGTGTTTTTGTCTCTCTCACTCTCTTTGCGTATGTGTCTGGGCGGATGTTTGCTTCTCTCAGTGTCTGTCTTTGTTGGTTTTTATGTCTGAATCTATACTCTCACTCTTTTTGCCTGTGTGTGTGTGTGTATGTGTGTGGGCTGATGTTTGCGTGTCCCGGTACTTGTCTTTCTCGGTTTTTATGTCTTAATCTATGTGTCTGTATGTGTTTGTGTCTCTCTCACTCTCTTTGCATATGCGTCTGGGCAGGTGTTTGCTTCTCCCAGTGCCTGTCTTTCTCGGTTTGAATGTTGGAATCTATCTATTTGTATGCGTTTTTGAATCTCTCACTCTCTTTGCTTTTGAATCTGGGTGGGTGTTTTCTTCTCTCAGTGTCTGTCTTTGTCGGTTTTTACGTCTGAATTTATATATTTGTATGTGTTTTTGTCTCTCTCACTTCCTTTGCTTGTATGTCTGGGCGGGTGTTTGCTTATCTCAAAGCCTATCTTTGGTGGTTTGTATGTCAAAATATATATATTTGCATGTGTTTTTATCTCTCTCACTCTCTTTGCCTATGTGTCTGGGCGGATTTTTGCTTCTGCCAGTGCCTGTCTTTGTCAGTTTGTATGTCTGAATCTATGTGTTTGTATGCGTTTTTGACTCTCTCACTCTCTTTGTCTGTGTCTTTGGGCGGGTGTTTACTTATCTCAGTGCCTCTCTTTGTCGGTTTATGTGTATGAATCTATATGGTTGTATTTGTTTTTGTCTCTCTCACTCTCTTTGCCTATGTGTCTGGGTGGATGTTTGCCTGTCCTCGTGTTTGTCTTTGTCGATTTCTATCATTGAATCTATATATTTGCATGTGTTTTCGTCTCTCTAACTCTCTTTACCTATGTGTCTGGGCGTGTGTTTGCTTTTTCCATAACTGTCTTTGTTGGTTTGTATGTCTGAATCTATGTATTTGTATGTGTGTTTTTGTCTCTCTCACTCTTTTTGCCCATGTATCTGGTTGGGTATTTTCTTATCTCAATGCCTGTTTTTTTCGGTATGTATATCCAAATCTATATATTTGCATGTGTTTTTGTCTCTCTCACTCTCTTTGCCTATATGTCTGGGCGGATGTTTGCTTCTCCCAGTGCCTGTCTTTGTCAGTTTGTATGTCTGAATCTATATAGTTATATTTGTTTTTGTCTCTCTCACTCTCTTTGTCTGTGTCTTTGGGCGGGTGTTTACTTATCTCAGTGCCTCTCTTTGTCGGTTTATGTGTATGAATCTATATAGTTGTATTTGTTTTTGTCTCTCTCACTCTCTTTGCCTATGTGTCTGGGTGGATGTTTACCTGTCCTCGTTTTTGTCTTTGTCGATTTCTATCATTGAATCTATATATTTGCATGTGTTTTCGTCTCTCTAACTCTCTTTACCTATGTGTCTGGGCGTGTGTTTGCTTTTCCCCATAACTGTCTTTGTTGGTTTGTATGTCTGAATCTATGTATTTGTATGTGTGTTTTTGTCTCTCTCACTCTTTTTGCCTATGTATCTGGTTGGGTATTTTCTTATCTCAATGCCTGTTTTTTTCGGTATGTATATCCAAATCTATATATTTGCATGTGTTTTTGTCTCTCTCACTCTCTTTGCCTATGTGTCTGGGCAGATGTTTGCTTCTCCCAGTGCCTGTCTTAGTCAGTTTGTATGTCTGAATATATGTATTTGTATGCGTTTTTGACTCTCTCAATCTCTTTGCTAGTGAATCTGGGTGGGTGTTTGCTTCTGTCAGTGTCCGTCTTTGTCAGTTTTTACGCCTGAATCTATGCTCTCACTCTCTTTTCCTGTGTGTGTGGGCGGATTTTTGCCTGTCCCCGTGCCTGTCTTTGTCGATATGTGTCTCTGAATCTATGTGTCTGTATGTGTTTTTGTTTCTCTCACTCTCTAAGCCATTGTGTCCGGGTAGGAGCCTGCTTGTTCCAGTGCCTGTCTTTGTCGGTTTGTATGTCTGAATCTGTATAGTTGTGTTTGTTTTTGTCTCTCTCACTCTCTTTGCCTATGTGTCTGGGCGGGTGTTTGCTTATCTCAGTGCCTGTCTTTGTCGGAAATGAGGATGATAATGAATTTATTGGCTCTGATACTTAAATTTTGTGAATGTTATCTGATGTATCCAACAAAAGAAGTTGATAAGGAATTTTTTCACTCTGATACTTAGATTTTGACAATATTATCCGACACATCTGACAAAAGATGCTGATTAAAAAATTTTTTCAATCTGATACTTAGATTTTATCAATTTTATCCAATGTATCTGAGAAATTAGGATGATTATGAATTTAATGACTCTGATTCTTAGATTTTGTGAAAAATTTATTCATTCTGATGCTTAGATTTTCTCAATTTTATCCGTTGTATCCGATAAAGATGCTGTTAAAAAAAATTTATTCACTCTGATACTTAGATTTTGTCAATGTTATCCCATATATCTGACAATATATGTTGATACAGAATTTGGTCACTCTGACACTTAGGTTTTGATAATGTTAACCGACATATCTGGCAAAGAATGTTGATAAAGAATCTATTCGTTCTGCTATTTAGATTTTATCAATTTTATCTGATGTACCTAACAAAAGATGTTGATAAACAACAAAATTATTCACTCTGACACTTAGATTTTGTCATTTTTATCGAATATATCCGAGAAATGAGGATGATAATAAATTTATTGGCTCTGATACTTAGATTTTGTGAATTTTATCCGATGTATCCAACAATAGATGTTGATAAGGAATTTATTCACTCTGATACTTCGATTTCGACAATGTTACCTGACATATCTGAGAAAAGATGCTGATAAAGAGTTTATTTAATCTGACACTTAGATTTTGTCAATTTTCTCCGACGTATCCGACAAAAGATGTTGATAAAGAATTTATTCATTCTAAAACATAGATTTTGTCAATGTTATCCGACGTATCCAACAAATGATGTCGATAAAAAAAGTTGAATAATTTCGAAGTCCAAAGAAAAATTTAGTCCAAAAAAAAGTGCTACTACAAACAATATTTTTCTAACAGTAAAAGTCACGACTAACATTTCTATATCATTCTCATTTTGAATTTGGAAAACATTAAGTGTGATTTTTTTTATGTTTTAAGTATGTTTCATCTCATTCTAAGACACTTTAAAAAAAGTTAAAAAAATATACCATGTTAAAAAAATAAAAAGTAAAAAATAAAAAGTTCAAAAAAAACTTAAAAAAAAGTACAGAAAATTGGGGGAGGTGCGCAAAAAGTTGGTGGGAGGGGGCCACTTGGAGTTTGGGGATACGGGATCTTTAGAGGTTGAGGTCATTGATGGTTAGGGCCATTGATGATTGCGATCCATGATACTTCAAACTTATAATCACCTCACTACTTTATTTCTAAGGATTGTTCTGAATTTCTTTATTAAAATTCCTTTCTTGGCATTTACATCTCTATTAGTATCAACTTTTTAGTATACTATAATGTTAGAACATATTTTTTATTAACAGCACTGTTCAAGCGATACTTGTGTATTATGCAGAATACATCCGAGAAGTTAAGTTAGGTCAAGTCACAAGGTTATTTTGTCATCGTTAACCATTTCCGTAGATTGTTGCTATTCCAAATTTATAATAAATTGCCTGAGTTAACAACTCATTCGGGCTTACCTTAACTGGTAATTAGTTTAACCCTTTTTAGCATCTTCATACACTCCAATCAACAATTAAGATCATTCTCACCCCTATTATTCAATCACCAATTAAGATCATTCATACAGTCCAATTCGCAAATGCTATACCTTTTTTCGCCCCCTATTATTCAATCACCAATTAAGATCATGCATAGCAGAGCTATGCCAGTATAACATCTTTTTCGCAAATAGAGGTATTTTTACGCAAATGGTACAATTTTTTGATATGTGACACCGTATGCTATTAATTATGGACAAGATGCAAGGTACCTTCAGGCTAGACGTTATTAGTGTCTGATAGTTTTTGGCTCAGAAACATGCACGGCTTGGATATATCTTTAGTAAAAACATTATTTATACGAAAAGACATGATTTTCTTACCCTATGACTGAAACCAGTATTTTTTACAGAAAAGCGTATTAAACCTTTGAATACGTAATGTGACGAAGTTTAATTTGGCTATTGAACCAAGAAGTAATTACCCTTTTCAAAAATATTATTTGTTCTATTAATGAACCAGTGAAACTACACACAAATTCTTGTGTAATCCCCTATACATCTCTGATTGCCCCTCGGAAATGGGCGTTGACCCAGAAACTTGTCTGCTGAGGCATATACCACTAGTGCTAATAGATGAATGACCGTGGTAAGCCATGTCCCGTTGAAACTGCACTGTATATCCATGTGTATTTCCTTGTCCCGTTCAAACCTTATACAAGCTTACTACTAATACCTCTTAATGAATTCTTGTTTATACTCTTTTGACACTCTTGTTATTAATTTTTTTTTACTTATTATATTATATGACGTTTTATGAATAATTTTTTATTTTTAATCTATGACCTGTTCGATATGACATTATTTTAGCTACTTTAATATATTTCTGAATTGTTTCATTTTTATTTGTCTATATTTTGTCTGTTTATATTTCTTAAGGTTTTGGTGTCCCTGATCCTAATTTCATTGATGTGCTTGTGATCGTTGTTGTTTACTTTTTTTTATGACACGAACTTATATTTGGCGATTTATCGCTTGTGAAAAGTTTTAAAAATAAGGCCTTCTTCTGTTCTATTCTTATTCCCAGGGGGCATATAAGGTTTTGATAGAAAGCGCTGTCGTAGAAACTTCTAAAATGACTTACTCGATTGCAAATTGAAAGGGCTAGTGCCCTCTTTAACAGTCAAAAGTGATTGGGAGCCAACTAACCCCCCTCTCACGCTCACCACTTCTCCAAACACATCCAATCAAAATTATGAGATAGCTATTTTGTTCAACATAGTTGAAAGATCCGGAAAATATGTCTTTGAGGATGACAACCCAACCCCCCCCCCCACAGCCCACAGGGCCTGGTTTTTAAGTTATGCTCGGGGGCATTTAAGGTTTAAATAGAAAGGGCGATCGTATAAACTTCGGAGGGGAATCATTGGATTGGTAATCAAAGTTTCTAGTGCACGCTTAAAGATTCAGAGTTATTGGAAGGTTTATACCCGTCGATTGGAAATTCCTCGATTGGAAATTGTAAGGGCTAGTGCCCTCTTTAATAGTCAAAAGTGATTGGGAGCCAACTAACCCCCCTCTCACGCTCACCACTTCTCCAAACACATCCAATTTAAATAGAAATGGCGATCGTATAAACTTCGGAGGGGAATCATTGGATTGGTAATCAAAAGTTCTAGTGCACGCTCAAAGATTCAGAGTTATTGGAAGGTTTATACCCCCCTTCCCACGCCTCATAAATTCCCAAAATGAATCTGATACAAATTTTGAGATGGCCATCTGTTTCGTATAAACTTCTAAAAGGGTTTATTACATTTGAAGTTGAAGGTGCTAGGGTCCCTTTTAATAGTTGAAAGTGATTGGAGGGCAATTAATCCCCCCCCCCTTTACGGCCACCATTCTCCAAACACACCCAATCAAATTTTTTTAGAAAATGATTTTGTCCAGCGTGGTTAAAAGGTCTGGTAATTATGTCTTTCAGGATGACAACCACCCGCACCCTTCAGGGCAAGGGTTGTGAGTTATGCCCTGGGGGCAGCTAATGTTTGCATAGAAAGGGTGGTCGTAGAAACTTTGGAGGGGGCTCGTTGGAGTGGTCATCAGAAGTTCTAGTTCCCTATATAAGATTAAAAGTGATCGAAGGTCGGATACCCCCCCCCCACACACAGACCTCGTGTTTTCCTGAAATGAATCTGATAGAAATTTTGAAATGGCCGTTTATTGTCGTAGAAACTTCTAAAAAGGTTATTTTGGTTGGGAATTGAAAATTCTAGTGTCCAGTTAAATATTCGAAAGTGATTGGATGACAACAGTAGAATGTGTCAAATGGATTCTATAGAAGCACTAGGAACCACTGAAGCGTATCAAGTTGAATGAATTTTATCTAGGTCATCCCCTAGGGCTCTATACACCTTTAAAAGAGAGTGAGTATCCACTCCCAATGTCTTATGGATTCTATAGAAGCACTAAGAACCACTGAAGCGTATCAAGTTGAATGAACTTTATCTAGGTCATCGCCTAGGGCCCTCTACACCCTTTAAAGAGAGTGATTATCCCCTCCCAATGTCATATGGATTTTATAGAAGCACTAGGAGCCACTGAAGCGTATCAAGTTGAATGAACTTTATCTAGGTCATTTTCGCAACATCCGCCCCCACACACACACACAGAGGCAAAAAGAGTGAGAGTATAGATTCAGACATAACAACCAACAAAAACAGACACTGAGAGAAGCAAACACCCAACCAGATTCACAAGCAAAGAGAGTGAGAGAGTCAAAAACAAATACAAATACATAGATTCAGACATACAAACCGACAAGACAGGCACTGAGAGAAGCAAAAATCCGCCCAGACAAATAGGCGAAGAGAGTGATAGATATAAAAACACATGCAAATATATAGATTCCAACATAGAAACCAACAAAGACAGGCATTGAGATTAGCAAACACCCGCCCAGACACATAAGAAAAGGACGTGAGAGAGACAGAAAACACATATGAATATATAGATTCTGACATACAAGCCGACAAATACAGGCACTGAGATAAGCAAACACCCGCACAGACACATAGGCAAAGAGAGTGAGAGTATAGACTCAGACGTGCAAACCAACAAAGACAGGGACTAGGAGAAGCAAACAACCATCCAGATACATATAGATTCAGACATATAAACTGACAAAGACAGGCATTGAGATAAGCAAACACCCGCCAAGACCTGCCCAGACACATAGGCAAAGGGAGTGAGAGTATAGATTCAGACGTACTAACCGACAAAGACAAACATTGGGAGAAGAAAACACCAACCCAGATACACAGGAAAAGAGAGTGAGAAAGACAAAAAAACATACAAATACATAGATTAAGACATACAAACCAAAAAAGACAGGCACCTGGATAAGCAAACATTCGCCCAGAAACACAGGCAAAGAGAGTGATTGCATAGATTCAGATGTAAAAACCGACAAAGACTGGCACTGAGAGAAGCGAACACCCACCCAGATTCACAAGCAAAGAGAGTGAGAGTATGGATTCAAACGTAAAAACCGACAAAGACAGACACTGAAAGAAGCAAGCACCCACCCAGATATACCGGCAAAGAGAGTGAGACAGTCAAAAACGCATACAAATACATAGATTCAGACATATAAACTGACAAAGACAGGCACTGGGGAAAGCAAATATCCGCCAAGAAACATAGGCAAAGAGAGTGAGAGAGATAAAAACACATACAAATATATAGATTCAGACATACAAACCAATAAAGACAGGCACTGAGATAAGCAAACACCTGCCCAGACACATAAGCAAAGGAAATGAGAGAGACAGAAAACACATATAAACATATACATTCTGACATACAAACCGACAAAGACAGGCATTGAGATAAGCAAACACCCGCCCAGACAAACAAGCAAAGGAAGTGAGAGTGACAAAAACGCATACAAATATATAGATTCAGACATACAAACGGCTATAGACAGGCACTGAGATAAGCAAACACCCACCCGGACACATAGGCAAAGAGCGTAAGAGAGACAAAAACAAATACAACTATATAGATTGTGTATATAGAGTGGCGCACCACTCTAAGTCAACCTAAATTAACCCAACTTTTTTCATGTCTCTCTCACTATGACTGTGTGTCCAAGCGGGTGTGCTGCCATCTAAAATCGGTCTAACCTAAATCCATGTGCCTGTCTTTGTCGGTTTGTATGTCTGAATATATATAGTTGTATTTGTCTTTGTCTCTCTTACTCTCTTTGCCTATGTGTCTGGGTGGGTGTTTGCTTATCTCAGTGCCTGTCTATAGCGGTTTGTATGTCTGAATCTATATATTTCCATGCGTTTTTGTCTCTCTCACTTCCTTTGCTTGTATCTCTGGGCGGGTGTTTGCTTATCTCAATGCCTGTTTTTGTCGGTTTGTATGTTTTAATCTATGTATTTGTATGTGTTTTTCTCTCTCACTTTCTTTGCCCCTTTTATCTGGGTAGGTGTTTGCTTCTCCCAATGTTTGTCTTTGTCGGTTTGTACGTCTGAATCTAACTCTCACTCTCTTTGTCTATGTGTCTGGGCGGGTGTTTTCTTATCTCAACGTTTTTCTTGGTCAGTTTGTATGTCTGAATCTATATGTGTCTGGGCTGGTGTTTGCTTCTCCTAGTGCATGTCTTTGTCGGTTTTTACGATTGAATCTATATAGTTATATTTGTTTTTGTCTCTCTCACTCTCTGGGCCTATTTGTCTGGGTGGGTGTTTGCTTATCTCAGTGCCTGTCTTTGTCAGTTTGTATGTCAGAATCTATGTATTTATATGTGTTTTCTGTCTCTCTCACTTCCTTTGCTTATGTGTCTGGGCGGGTGTTTGCTTATCTCAATGCCTGTCTTTGTTAGTTTGTATGTCTGAATCTATATACTTGCATGTGTTTGTATCTCTCTCACTCTCTTCGCCTATTTGTCTCGGGGATGTTTGCTTCTCCCAGTGCCTGTGTTTGTCGGTTTGTATGTCTGAAGCTATGTATTTTAATGTGTTTTTGACTCTCTCAATCTCCTTGCTTGTGAATCTGGGTGGGTGTTTGATTCTCTCAGTGTCTGTCTTTATTGGTTTTTATGTCTGAATCTATACTCTCACTCTTTTTGCCTGTGTGTAATTGTGTTTGTGGGCGGATGATTGCGTGTCCCAGTGCCTGTCTTTGTCGGTTTTATGTCTTAATCTATGTGTTTGTATGTGTTTTTGTCTCTCTCACTCTCTTTGCATATGTGTCCGGGTCGATGTTTGCTTCTTCCAGTGCCTGTCTTTGTCGGTTTGTATGTCTGAATCTATATAGTTGTATTTTTTTCGTCTCTCTCACTCTCTTTGCTAATGTGTCTGGGAAGGTCTTTGTTTATCTCAGTGCCTGTCTTTGTCGGTTTGTATGTCTGAATCTATATATTTGTATGTGTTTTTCTCTCTCACTTCCTTTGCTTGTGTGTCTGGGCGGGTGTTTGCTTATCTCAATGCCTGTCTTTGGTGGTTTATATGTCAAAATCTATATATTTGCATGTTTTTTTATCTCTCACACTCTCTTTGCCTATGTGTCTGGACGGATGTTTGCTTCTCCCAGTGCCTGTCTTTGTCGGTTTTTATGTCTGAATCTATGTATTTTTTTGTGGTTTTGACACTCTCACTCTCTTTGTTTGTGTGTCTGGGCGGGTGTTTGCTTGTCTCATTACCTTTCTTTGTCGGTTTTTATGTCTGAATCTATATATTTGTATTTGTTTTTGCCACTCTCATTCCCTTTTTCTATGTGTGTGGGTGGGTGTTTGCCAGTCCTCGTTTTTGTCTGTGTGATTTATATGATTGTATCTGTATAGTTGTATATATTTTTGTCTCTCTCACTTCCTTTGCTTGTGTGTCTGGGCAGGTGTCTGCTAATCTCAATGTCTGTCTTTGTTGGTTTCTATATCTGATTCTCTATATTTGCGTGTGTTTTTATCTCTCTCACTCTCTTCACCTATGTATCTTGGTGGGTATTTGCTTATCTCAATGCCTGTCTTTGTAGGTATGTATATCAAAATCTAAATATTTGCATGTGTTTTTGTCTCTCTCACTCTCTTTGCGTATGTGTCTGGGCGGATGTTTGCTTCTCTCAGTGTCTGTCTTTGTTGGTTTTTATGTCTGAATCTATACTCTCACTCTTTTTGCCTGTGTGTGTTTGTGTGTGTATGTGTGTGGGCTGATGTTTGCGTGTCCCGGTGCCTGTCTTTCTTGGGTTTTATATCTTAATCTATGTGTCTGTATGTGTTTTTGTCTCTCTCACTCTCTTTGCATATGTGTCTGGGCAGATGTTTGCTTCTCCCAGTGCCTGTCTTTCTCGGTTTGTATGTCTGAATCTATGTATTTGTATGCGTTTTTTAATCTCTCACTCTCTTTGCTTTTGAATCTGGGTGGGTGTTTTGTTCTCTCAGTGTCTGTCTTTGTTGGTTTTTACGTCTGAATTTATATATTTGTATGTGTTTTTGTCTCTCTCACTTCCTTTGCTTGTGTGTCTGGGCGGGTGTATTGCTTATCTCAACGCCTATCTTTGGAGGTTTGTATGTCAAAATATATATATTTGCATGTGTTTTTATCTCTCACACTCTCTTTGCCTATGTGCCTGGGCGGATTTTTGCTTCTCCCAGTGCCTGTCTTTGTCAGTTTGTATGTCTGAATATATGTATTTGTATGCGTTTTTGACTCTCTCAATCTCTTTGCTAGTGAATCTGGGTGGGTGTTTGCTTCTGTCAGTGTCCGTCTTTGTCAGTTTTTACGCCTGAATCTATGCTCTCACTCTCTTTTCCTGTGTGTGTGGGCGGATTTTTGCGTGTCCCCGTGCCTGTCTTTGTCGATATGTGTCTCTGAATCTATGTGTCTGTATGTGTTTTTGTTTCTCTCACTCTCTAACTCATTGTGTCCGGGTAGGTGCCTGCTTGTTCCAGTGCCTGTCTTTGTCGGTTTGTAAGTCTGAATCTGTATAGTTGTGTTTGTTTTTGTCTCTCTCACTCTCTTTGCCTATGTGTCTGGGCGGGTGTTTGCTTATCTCAGTGCCTGTCTTTGTCGGAAATGAGGATGATAATGAATTTATTGGCTCTGATACTTAGATTTTGTGAATGTTATCTGATGTATCCAACAAAAGAAGTCGATAAAGAATTTTTTCACTCTGATACTTAGATTTTGACAATGTTATCCGACACATCTGACAAAAGATGCTGATTAAAAAATTTTTTCAATCTGATACTTAGATTTTATCAATTTTATCCAATGTATCTGAGAAATGAGGATGATTATGAATTTATTGACTCTGATACTTAGATTTTGTGAAAAATTTATTCACTCTGATGCTTAGATTTTCTCAATTTTATCCGTTGTATCCGATAAAGATGCTGTTAAAAAAAAATTTATTCACTCTGATACTTAGATTTTGTCAATGTTATCCCATGTATCTGACAATATATGTTGATACAGAATTTGGTCACTCTGACACTTAGGTTTTGATAATGTTAACCGACATATCTGGCAAAGAATGTTGATAAAGAATCTATTCGTTCTGCTATTTAGATTTTATCAATTTTATCTGATGTACCTGACAAAAGATGTTGATAAACAACAAATTTATTCACTCTGACACTTAGATTTTGTCATTTTTATCGAATATATCCGAGAAATGAGGATGATAATGAATTTATTGGCTCTGATACTTAGATTTTGTGAATTTTATCCGATGTATCCAACAAAAGAAGTTGATAAGGAATTTATTCAATCTGATACTTCGATTTCGACAATTTTATCCGACATATCTGACAAAATATGCTGATAAAGAATTTATTTAATCTGATACTTAGATTTTGTCAATATTCTCCGACGTATCCGACAAAAGATGTTGATAAAGAATTTATTCATTCTAAAACATAGATTTTGTCAATGTTATCCGACGTATCCAACAAATGATGTCGATAAAAAAAGTTGAATAATTTCGAAGTCCAAAGAAAAAATCAGTCCAAAAAAATGCTACTACAAACAATATTTTTCTAACAGTAAAAGTCACGACTAACATTTCTATATCATTCTCATTTTGAATTTGGAAAATATTAAATGTAATTTTTTTTATGTTTTAAGTATGTTTCATCTCATTCTAAGACACTTTAAAAAAAGTTAAAAAAAATATACCATGTTCAAAAAATAAAAAGTAAAAAATAAAAAGTTCAAAAAAACTTTTTAAAAAAGTATAAAAAAATTGGGGGAGGTGCGCAAAAAGTTGGTGGGAGGGGGCCACTTGGAGTTTGGGGATAGGGGATCTTTAGAGGTTGAGGTCATTGATGGTTAGGGCCATTGATGATTGCGATCTATGATGCTTCAAACTTATAATCACCTCACTACTTTATTTCTAAGGATTGTTCTGAATTTCTTTATTAAAATTCCTTTCTTGGCATTTACATCTCTAATAGTATCAACTTTTTAGTATACTATAATGTTAGAACATATTTTATATTAACAGCACTGTTCAAGCGATACTTGTGTATTATGCAGAATACATCCGAGAAGTTAAGTTAGGTCAAGTCACAAGGTTATTTTGTCATCGTTAACCATTTCCGTAGATTGATGCTATTCCAAATTTATAATAAATTGCCTGAGTTAACAACCCATTCGGGCTTACCTTAACTCGTAATTAGTTTAACCCTTTTTAGCATCTTCATACACTCCAATCAAAAATTAAGATCATTCTCACCCCTATTATTCAATCACCAATTAAGATCATTCATACAGTCCAATTCGCAAATGCTATACCTTTTTTTGCCCCCTATTATTCAATCACCAATTAAGATCATGCATAGCAGAGCTATGCCAGTATAATGTCTTTTTCGCAAATAGAGGTATTTTTACGCAAATGGTACAATTTTTTGATATGTGACACCGTATGCTATTAATTATGGACAAGATGCAAGGTACCTTCAGGCTAGACGTTATTAGTGTCTGATAGTTTTTGGCTCAGAAACATGCGCGGCTTGGATATATCTTTAGTAAAAACATTATTTATACGAAAAAACATGATTTTCTTACCCTATGACTGAAACCAGTGTTTTTTACAGAAAAGCGTATTAAACCTTTGAATACGTAATGTGACGAAGTTTAATTTGGCTATTGAACCAAGAAGTAATTACCCTTTTCAAAAATATTATTTGTTCTATTAATGAACCAGTGAAACTACACACAAATTCTTGTGCAATCCCCTATACATCTCTGATTGCCCCTCGGAAATGGGCGTTGACCCAGAAACTTGTCTGCTGAGGCATATACCACTAGTGCTAATAGATGAATGACCGTGGTAATCCATGTCCCGTTGAAACTGCACTGTATTTCCATGTGTATTTCCTTGTCCCGTTCGAACCTTATACAAGCTTACTACTAATACCTCTTAATGAATTCTTGTTTATACTCTTTTGACACTCTTGTTATTAATTTTTTTTTACTTATTATATTATATGACGTTTTATGACTAATTTTTTACCTTTAATCTATGACCTGTTCGATATGACATTATTTTAGCTACTTTAATATATTTCTGAATTGTTTCATTTTTATTTGTCTATATTTTGTCTGTTTATATTTCTTAATGTTTTGGTGTCCCTGATCTTAATTTCATTGATGTGCTTGTGATCGTGGTTGTTTACTTTTTTTATGACACGAACTTATATTTGGCGATTTATCGCTTGTGAAAAGTTTTAAAAATAAGGCCTTCTTCTGTTCTATTCTTATTCCCAGGGGGCATATAAGGTTTTGATAGAAAGCGCTGTCGTAGAATTTTCTAAAATGACTTACTCGATTGGAAATTGAAAGGGCTAGTGCCCTCTTTAATAGTCAAAAGTGATTGGGAGCCAACTAGCCCCCGTCTCACGCTCACCACTTCTCCAAACAAATCCAATCAAAATTATGAGATAGCTATTTTGTTCAACATAGTTGAAAGATACGGAAAATATGTCTTTGAGGATGACAACCCAAATCCCCCCCACAGCCCACAGGGTCTCGTTTATAAGTTATACTCTGGGGGCATTTAAGGTTTAAATAGAAAGGGCGATCCTATAAACTTCGGAGGGGAATCATTGGATTGGTAATCAAAAGTTCTAGTGCATGCTTAAAGATTCAGAGTTATTGGAAGGTTTATACCCCCCCCCCACGCCTCATATATTCCCAAAATGAACCTGATACAGATTTTGAGATGGCCATCTGTTTCGTATAAACTTCTAAAAGGGTTTATTACATTGGAAGTTGAAGGTGCTAGGGTCCCTTTTAATAGTTGAAAGTGATTGGAGGGCAATTACCCCCCCCTCCTTACGGCCACCATTTCTCCAAACACACCCAATCAAATTTTTTTAGAAAATGATTTTGTCCAGCGTGGTTAAAAGGTCTGGTAATTATGTCTTTCAGGATGACAACCACCCGCACCCTTCAGGGCAAGGGTTGTAAGTTATGCCCTGGGGGCAGCTCCCGTTTGCATAGAAAGGGTGGTCGTAGAAACTTTGGAGGGGGCTCATTGGAGTGGTCATCAGAAGTTCTAGTACCCTATATAAGATTAAAAGTGATCGAAGGTCGGACACCCCCCACACACACACACACCTCGTGTTTTCCTGAAATGAATCTGATAGAAATTTTGAAATGGCCATTTATTGTCGTAGAAACTTCTATAAAGGTTATTTTGGTTGGGAATTGAAAAGTCTAGTGTCCAGTTAAATATTCGAAAGTGATTGGATGACAACAGTAGAATGTGTCAAATGGATTCTATAGAAGCACTAGGAACCACTGAAGCGTATCAAGTTGAATGAATTTTATCTAGGTCATCCCCTAGGGCCCTCTACACCTTAAAAGAGAGTGAGTATCCACTCCCAATGTCTTATGGATTCTATAGAAGCACTAGGAACCACTGAAGCGTATCAAGTGGAATGAACTTTATCTAGGTCATCACCTAGGTCCCTCTACACCCTTTAAAGAGAGTGATTATCCCCTCCCAATGTCATATGGATTTTATAGAAGTACTAGGAGCCACTGAAGCGTATCAAGTTGAATGAACTTTATCTAGGTCATTCTCTATTGAGGTTCCATTTCTATGGAGGCCATAGGAACCACTGAAGCGTATCAAGTTGAATGAAGCTCTACACCTTTTCAAAGAGAGTAAGTAACCCCTTTCATATAGGTAATGCTTCTATAGCAGCTCTACACCTTTGCAAAGAGAGTAAGTAGTCCCTCGCATATAGGTAATACTTCTATAGAAGCTCTACACGTTTTCGAAGAGAGTAAGTAGCCTTCATATAGGCAATACTTCTATGGAAGCTCTACACCATTTCAAAGAGAGTGAGTATCCCCTCGCAATGTCGTATGGATTTGCATGGACCTATACACCTTTCAAAGAGAGTGAGTCTCTCCTCGCAATGTCGTATGGATTTGCATAGACCTATACACCTTTCAAAGAGAGTGAGTATTGAGTAAGTAGCTTGAACGAACTTTATCTGGGTCATCTCCTAGGGCACTCTTGAGATTGAATGACCATTATCTAGGTCATTCTCTACCCCTAAGGCACTCTTGCAAAACCTGGTTTTGAACGTTAGGGAGCCCTCTTGAGTCCCTTAACTCTTACATAACAGATTTCTTTGGCCTTGAGTATGGATATGTATAGTCTTGTAAGATTTCGTAATGTCATAAGTTCAACTGTGTTCAGTAAGGAAACAATTATGTCAGACAATTATGTCAGAGCGAAATTGTTGGCAATTCGCTCGTTAAACTGTAGGAATTTCACAGCAAATATTGAAAAGATTGCCATGAGTACCATTTCCGACAAAGTCAATGTTTGTCAAGACGGTGTGAGTGCCCTCCCCCTTGGGCACTACTTAACTTCCGACCGTGTCGAATGCGTTAGTCATAGGGAAAGTCTCGGTGTGAGTAAACTTCAACAAAACAAATTTCCCCGAGAGGGGAAATTTAACTTCCGGCCCGAGAGGGGGGGGGTAAGGGGGCGGCCTTCGGCCGCCCGGTCGGGCCGCCAGCGGGGGGGGGGGCGCCGCCATCAACGATATCTTTTTTTTTACTTAGAGCAGAATCTTTTTTGGTACTTTTATAAATATAAATGTTGTTGTTGTTGTTGTTGTTGTTGTTATATTAAAGAGTTTTTTTATGCACAAGTTTTTTTTTTACTGTTAAATATGTTTTTTCGTATGTAAATATATTTAATATAGTAAACCATTGGATTTTAACTCAGTTGTTGATGTTCATTGAATAGGATCGCAAGCATACACAAACAGAGAGAGAGAGAGAGAGATTCTTAGATTATGTACAAGTTTATATCACCCTTCAGAGCTTTTCTCTGTGGACCATCAATGAGTGGGAAAACAAAAATTTTGATGAAAATAATTCAGAATCAAAGTGAAATGTTGTTGTCAGCAGCAGCAACAGATCAAACGTCAATAAAAAAATATACACTATTGCTATAGTGTTTGGCAAGAGTCATATGATCGAATAAGGGCAATTGAACCTCAGGTTAAATTCATCAAGGGATTGGATTCTGTATTCAATTCATTGGAAACAAATTCTTTGCTTATTGTTGATGATTTGGCCGAATCGATAGAGCAATGATCTGAGGAAATGATTCAATTGTTCACGGTACGTTCTCATCATGAAAATATTTCCGTCACCATTGTCCTACACAATCTTTTTCATCAGAGTAAATGTATATGAACTCTTGCATTGAACTTTACTCATTACATCGTGTACAAAGTTGTTCGTGACTCAAGTTCCCTCATAACGTTAAACAAACAAATTTATCCGGGTCAGCCTAAATTATTGCTTTCGGCTTACAATCAGACAACAAGCAAACCCTATGGCTACATTGTAATTGACCTTAATCAAAATACACCTGAAGAACTACGTGTTGTTAGCAATATTTTTGATCGTGAAATTACTATACATCTGCCTGTGGGCGATAGGAAAAGATATTAGTTGGAACAATGACGTTGAAAAAGTTACATCACAATAGATACTTGTTCTCTGTTTTGAGTAGTTCAAAACCACGTCTTAGGAAGGCCATACTGAACAATGTAGATCGATAATTTATTAAACTCATTTCCGAACTGTGTTTAAATTTAACTGCACGCAATGTTAAACAACCAGATGCTATTAAGAAACAGACCAGAGAACATTAATACATTGTTCGTGCATTGTCCAAGAGAAAAACCAGTCAAAACCAGTCAAATACTGTCATATTCTATATATTTCAATGTGGCATGTGGATATTCACTAGATTTAAGTGCTTCAACCCATTTATACTCGGCAAAGAGTGACCAATCGAATGGTATAACTTTTATCTCATACACCCGATCCTTTCTCAGAATATCATGTGTATTTTTGAGAATAAAGTCCACAATAGCCACTTCATACGCACCGTAAAATTTGATGGTGGGAGAGAGTTTCGTCCAAAAATCACTTGTTTTATTCAAGTCATTGTAGAGAGGATCGGAGACGTTGGACATAAATGTTACATAAAAATCATTGGGCATTGTTAATGTCCTCAACATTGAACCAAGAATCAAAATCAGAGTTGTATCCTAGCCATCGAACAAGTAACTGTTTCTTATTGATAAATTTGATATATATCTTTTCAATTTGATAAATTTGGCTATTATTTTTAACTGTTTGCAGTTCATAGTCATAAAAGCCACCGAGAATCTCTTCATCTTTAGTGTCTCATAGTCGATAAGTTATGGGTTTGGTGTCTAGGATATTTGCCACTTTAAAAAGTTCAGTGGACCACAAGTAATTGCCCTTTTCAAAAATATTAGTTGTTCTATTAATTCGAACAGTATCACCAACATTGAATTTTTTCTTCGCAATCATTTCATTGGAATATTGTTTAAGAAAAGTATCAAATGTACTATGATTAGAATGATGAAATTCCGTTGGGGTTGAGTTGGACAATGATCGATGGGGTCGTTGATTATAAATCACCATGATTTTTCCTGAATCATGAATAAAAGCCGGTGTATTTCTCAATGTACAGTATCTTGAAATTAAAAGTCGAATGGTTCTAATCAATCGTTCAGCCAGTACAGCCTTGATTGGGCTATGATTGTGATACAAATCCGTGCCATATTTCAATAGAATTTTGTCTACATAAGGGATAACAAACTCACTCCCTCGATCCATCTGAATTTTACTATAGGAATCATGGCGAAGTATTGTGTCTAGAGCAATTGAAATCTCCTCCCCACGCTTAGATTTCAATGGAATTGCATAAGAAAAGTGACTAAATATACTAATCAAAAATAGAATGTACTTATAGGGTTTATTGTATTTTCGCTGTATCTCATCCAAAGTCATAAGATCAGCTTGTATGATTTGCAGTGGGTAGAAAGCCTTTGTTTTTTCGATATTGATTACGGCGAAGTCTACGATTTTGATGAAGAGTATAGCTCGATTCACTTTGCAGATATTCTTTTGCTACACTCTGTTGGACATTAGAGGCACGAGCAAGTGTACTGGGAGCAGTAAGACTCCTCTTCTCACCAACATTTGCATAAATATGTTTCAGAGTTTCTTCCATTTTGCGTGTAAATGTCTACTTCCTCTTCCACTGCCCTTTTGTATACTGGCGGTGGCGGCGGTGGTGGTGATAGCTGAAAGAAGTTTTTTCCTACCCTTTAAAGTTGAATCATCATCATCACTGATGTAGACTGATTTTGGTGTACTTGTTAGCAATAGCGTTTTAAAAACTCATCCGTTTCGGAACTGTCATCATCATCATCATCATTTGCTGATATCAATTCTTTAAAAATGTTCCTGTTGAACACAAGTGCTTTGGGAAGGTTTGATGTGTTGGGAAGTGCTTTGGGAAGGTTTGATTAAATATTATTAAGTGTATTTAAATATTAAGTGTTTTTTTTGTCAATAAATGAAAAAATATTGTTCTCTTATTATTGCTATTGTTGTTTCACAAAAAGTGTTTTTGTTAATAAAAGATTTGTTGTTCTTGTTGAATAACGTACTAGGTAGATCTAAGGGAAAGTTGTTATTATTATTTATTCATGAGACAAGTATGGTTTACAGTTAGTTGTAGTCCAACTGTTGTCAACAGCAGCAGCAGTATGTATCAATTTAAAAAACCATTCAGATTGTTTCTCTCTGGTCCGTCTATGATGGGGAAAAGGACAATTTTAGCAAAAATTATTAAGAATTGTAATAAAATGTTTTTGGAAAAACCAAAGAAAATTTACTTTTTCCATAGTATTTGGCAGGCGTCTACGATCAAATAAAAGCTATTGCCTCTGCCACGTCATTGCCAATACAACTCATACGGGGACTTGACGTTTTCAATAGTATTGAACCAAACTCATGGCTAATTATTGATGATTCATAAGAATCGATTGAACAGTTCTCACAGGAAATGCTACAACTGTTACCGTTTGCTCTCATCATGAACACATTTCCATTAACCCTAGTTCTACACAATCTATTTCATCAGAGCAAGTATATGAGAACCCTTGCTTTGAATTGCACCGTCTATATTATCTACCGAGCTGTTCGTGATTCAAGTTCGCTAATAACTCTCAATAAACAAATATATTCAGGTGCTCCCAAATTTCTGCTTTCAGCGTATAGCCAGGCGACAAATAAGCCCTATGGGTACATTTAGCTAGATCTTAATCAGAATACACCCGAAAAGCTACGTTTAGTCACAGATATTTTCGACAAAGAAATTACTGTATAGCTTCCGGTGAACTGTAGAAAAGGCTAGTAGTTGCCATCATGATATTGAAGAAACTACACGGAAATACTACTACTACTACTAACAACTCATCGCAGCACCAAGCCGCCTGAGGCCAACACAGCTACGCACGCTCCTCCTCCACCCCAATCTACTCAAAGCCTCCCTTTTTACACCCGCCCACGAAGTTCCCATTTCCTTTAAATCTTTCTTTATGACGTCCTCCCACCCCAGACGGGGACGACCTGCTTTCCGTTTAGCCCTAGATGGTTGGCCAAAAAGAACAATCTTTGGCAATCTGTCATCCTTCATCCGCACAACATGCCCTAACCACCTCAACCTTTCTTTCATTATAGACCTAGAAAGCGGTATTGAACCACATTTTTCGTATAGCCTATTGTTTGAAATACGGTCAGTCAGCCGGGTACCCAGAACAATCCTTAAGCAATTTCTCTGGAAAACATCTAGCAAATCTTCATCCGCTTTTCGAAGCGTCCATGCTTCAGAGCCATGTTTGACCACTGTCATCACTGTAGCTTCTAAGATTCTAATCTTGGTTTGCAGACTTATCTTCCTATTCTTCCAGACTTTTTTTAACTGTGAAAAAACACCCTGAGCCTTGGCTATTCTATTTTTAACATCTTCACTGCTCCCACCATCTTTACTAATAATACTACCAAGGTAAGTGAAGCTGCCCACCTGATCAATATTTTCATTACCCAACGTCACCTTTTCATCTTCACTTATTCCTAGCCTTAGTGACTTAGTCTTCCTAACATTAATTTTCAAACCAATACTAGCACCCTGAACTCGCAAAACCTCTAAAACTTCATTCATTTTGCTCACACTTTCATCTAGGATGCTTAAATCATCAGCATAATCCAAGTCTAGGAGACTTTTTCCTCCCCATTTGATTCCGTGGTCTCCCATTGCCTTTCCTGTGCTCCTTAAAACAAAGTCCATCAAAATAATCCAAATAAAGGGGGATAGAACACAACCCTGCTTAACTCCTGATTTAATACAAAACCAGCTGCTAACCTCATTTCCTACTTTAACCGCAGCAGTGTTATTCTCGTACATAGCACTAATTACTTTAATGTATTTTTCTGGTATACCATACAAGGATAAAACCTTTACTAAAGCTCCTCTATCAACAGAATCGAACGCTTGCTCATAATCTATAAAACTGAGGACCAAAGGTGTTTGAAAACTTAGGCACTTCTCAATTATTAACCTAAGAGTGAAAATTTGATCAACACATCCTCTACCTTTTCTAAAACCGCACTGCTCTTCTCTTAAAACTTTGTCTACAGCATCTCTCAGTCTAAAAAGTATCATATTACTAAGCAATTTGCTACCTACAGAGACCAGACTAATGCCTCGATAATTACCACACTCACTTTTATCACCTTTCTTATAAAGTGGCTTAATTAAGGTTTTCCTAAAATCGTTAGGTAATTCCCCTTTTTCAAAAATCATATTCATAATCTTCAATAACTTATTTCTAACCTCAGAGCCACCATATTTAAGAAACTCATTTACTACCCTATCAGCACCTGGAGCTTTATTATTCTTTAATCCTTTTAGTACTGTTGCTAATTCCTCCTCACAAAACAAATCTTCCTTCACATCCAAGGTATCACAAACTTTTTCATTTTCCTCTATATTTTTTCCTGCAACTCTATCTCGGTTAAGCAAGTTCTCAAAATGTTCGGCCCATCTCGCTTTAGCTTTTTCCTTATCGCTAATTGCCACCCCATTCCTATCTTTAACTGGGACAAGTCCGGATTGACTACTACCTCTCAATTTGTTAACGTGCCAGTACAATATTTTACTATTATGCGGTCTAGCTGCATCTTCTAAATCCTCGGCAATTTTATCCATGGCCTCCACTTCACACCTCCTTAGTTCATATTTCAATGCTTTCTCCACTTTCCTTACATTTCTTTTGTTTTCATGCGATCTATCACTCAGATAATTCTTGTACAAGTCCTTTCTCCTTTCTATTAAACATAAAGCTTTTTCACTAATATTCTTAGCTGCAGTTCTAGCTTTCTTCCCTAATACACCTTCAGCAACTTCACAAATTATTTTTCTAAAATTATTCCAACCATCTTCCACATTATCAAATTTTAAACTCTCAAGTTTAGTATTCAACTGTTCCTGGAAAGTTTCTCTCAAATTCTCATCCTGGAGTCTACTAACATCATAACTTCCCGGGAGGTAATTACCCTTCCGATATTTCAGCTTTAAATTAACCCTTGACACTACTAGATGGTGATCTTTACTTTTAACATCAATAACAGCACTCCTATATACCCTAGTATCTTGTATTGATCCTGCCAGTCTTCGGTTTACTATAACATAATCAATAAGGTTTGCTGTCTTACCATCACGTGAATACCATGTTAGCTTATGAGCCATTTTATGACCAAACACGGTATTGGTTATAACTAGATTGTTATACCTACAAAATTGCAAAAGTCTGTATCCATTACTGTTTTCTTTTCCTACACCAAATTTACCTAAGCTGGGATACCATCTATCCTTATTTCTACCTACCTGGGCGTTAAAATCTCCCAGTAATAACATCATATTTCTACCTGGGACCTTGTCTATTTGCTCCTGTAACTGTAAGTAAAATTCATCTGAGTCACTAGTATCTCCATCAGTCGGTTCTACAGGGGCGTATACTACTATAACTGATACCCTGAAATTTCTAGTCATAAAATGGGCAATTAGTATTCTATTATTAATACCTTCCCAGCCTAAACAAGACTTAGCAGCTTCCTTATTCATCATGAGCCCTACTCCCTGTCTATGTACCCCATCCTTCCTGCCTGAGTAAACAAATTCTATATCACCGAATTTCATGCTTCCTACCCCTGGGATATGAGTTTCTGAAACTCCTAATAAATCCAGTTCGAATCGTCTGAATTCGTCAGTCAAAATGTCGATACAATAGTCATTTTTTAATGTCGTAACATTCCAAGTTCCAATTTTCATGTTCTTTAAATCATTGAAATTTTTTTTCGCCTCAGGAAAAGCAATGATCCCGGATACCAGTGCAGGACGGGGATCACATATCTTCTCAAGTCTACACCGAAGTGCTTAAGCCGGCTTAGAACCGGACAGCAAGAAGTCCCTGGGACCTCCATGAATGGAGGCTTTGTGCAATCCTGGGCCCATCTTGGTCACAACATGGTTTTCAGCACTTGGCGATGCTCTTCTATCAACAAGAGTCGAAATCCTGCACAGACAATCTCAAGCCTATTACCTCCGACTCATTATATATTCATGCCTACAAATATTATGCTACTACGGGGAGGCAACCCTTAACAGATAAATTAGCTAGGAAGAGGTTTTTCAGCCCAAAGACGCCCATCAAAACATACCAATCCCAGAAGAATTGTCCATTAGTCAGAATCCCGTGCGAATGCTGTGTCGTTTACTAGGCTATAATTTCCTCGAGGGGCGCCACTCCTCAAGTGGGAATAGAGTTGACCGCAAGGTCCCCAGTCTTGCAGGTACCCCGAAAAGGTCGAGGCAGCCCTTTGCAGAGGCCGTTGTCCATAGATCTGGATCTTACGCCCTGCCACAGTTGTCCTCCTATAGAGGATCCTCCCGCGATGGTGTTCTGCATCACCATGCAATTTAACCCATTGCTGGGAGAAGGTTTGCAACTCATGGAACTTGTGGACAAACCAGTGGGCCCTTTTGAGTGTACATTTGAGGGGCCTTCTTCCTCCTCCGCCTGTATTTATGACCCCGGGCAAGGGTGCCCCAGATTCTATTATGGACCCCCAGGGACAAGGTCCCCCCTTGGTCCGTGCCTCCTATGGAGGTACCCTACATATCTGTAGAGCGTTCCCCTATCGCCACCTGGGGACACGCTGAATGGCCTGGGGGAGGCCAGATAAACGGATCACTTTTGTTTTGCAAAGGCCATAACTCAGTGACATATTTAACCTACTACTTATAAATATACATAACTCACTGACTAGGCCTATATAAGTTATATACAGAAATATATAACTCAGTGACATACTTAACCTACTACTTATAAATATGTGTAACTCACTGACTAGGCCTATATAAGTTATATACAGAAATATATAACTGAGTGACATATTTAGCCTACTACTTATAAATATGTGTAACTCACTGACTAGGCATATAAGTTATATACAGAAATATATAACTCAGTGACATATTTAGCCTACTACTTAAAATATGTGCAACTCACTGACTAGGTCTATATAAGTTATATACAGAAATATATAACTCAGTGACATATTTAGCCTACTACTTATAAATATGTGTAACTCACTCACTAGGCCTATCTAAGTTATATACAGAAATATACAACTGAGTGACATATTTAACCTACTACTTATAAATATGTGTAACTCACTGACTAGGCCTATATAAGTTATATACAGAAATATATAACTGAGTGACATATTTAGCCTACTACTTAAAATATGTGTAACTCACTGACTAGGCCTATATAAGTTATAGGCCTATGTAACTCACTGACTAGGCCACAAATAGAAGGGTTTAATTTAGTTTCATACCTCGTCTAGTTGACCTGAAATGGAAAACTTGATACCATTCGCAAAAAAATCTGTTTACTTTCTTTGATAGCTTGGATACACTTACGCTATTTTGATTTGGTTAAATTTTAAGAGCAGAAGCAGCCCCAAAAGTTTGAAAATAAAACCCTCAGTCGTTCTTGGGATACTGCTGAGATGCCTTATTGGGAATTAGCATTAACACAGTGCAATTTAATTGAATCTTATGGCAACATTTAGTTTTGTCAAATGGGCGGGTGGGCGTGGGAGGGGGATTAGTTTTCCTCCAATCCCTTTCGACTATTAAAAAGGGCATCATCCCTTTCTATTTTCAATCGAGAGAGCCCTTTTCGAAGTTCCTACGACAACTCCTTCGATACAAAGTGCCCTGGTCTAAACAACAACAACATCAAAAAATAATACATTATACCCACATCGATCTTTACTATAAAAATATCAAGCCTTCCAATCACTTTCGACTATTAAAAAGGGTACTAGGCCTTTCGATTTCCAATCAAATGAGCCCTTTTTGAGTTTCTACGACAACACTTCCTATAAACATCTTATATGCCCCCAGGGCATAAATTACAACTCTTACCCTAAGGGCTGTGAGGGTGGTTGCCATCCTCTAAGACCTAATTTCCAGAACTTTCAACTACGTTAAACAAATGGCTATCTCAAAATTTTGATTGGATGTGTCTGGGAAAATGGTGGGCGTGAGAGGGGCGTTAGTCTTTCTCCAATCACTTTCACCAATTCAAGAAGGCACTAGCCCTTTCAATTTCCAATCAAATAAGCCCTTTTGAAGTTTCTACGACAACGCTTTCAATAAAAACCTTATATGCCCCTAGGGTATAACTTACAACCCTTGCCCTTATGGCTGGGGGAGGGTGTCATCCTCAGATACCTAATTTCCAGAACTTTCTACTACGCTGAACAAAATGGCTATCTGAAAATTTTGATTGGATGTGTTTGGGAGAATGGTGGGCGTGAGAGAGGGGTTAGTTACCGCCTAATTACTTTCAACTATTAAAAAGGACACTAGCCCTCTCAATTTCCAATTGAATGAGCCCCTTTTGAAGTTTTTACGACAACTCTATCATTAAAAACCTTATATGCCCCCAGGGCATAACTTACAACCTTCGCCCTGGGGACTCTGGGGGGTTTGTCATCCTTAAATACATAATTTCCAGAACTTTCAATAACGTTGAACAAAATGGCTATCTCTAAACTTTGATTGAATGTGTTTGGGGAAATGGAGGAAGTAAGAGGAGGGGTTAATTACTCTCCACTCACTTTCGACTATTACAAAGGCCATTTCAATTTCCAATCAAATGAGCCCCTTTTGAAATTTCTACAACAACTTTCTATATAAACCTTATATGCTCCCAGGGCATAATTTACAACCCTTGCACTGAAAGCTCTGATGGGGTATCATCCTAAAAGACCTATTTTCCAGAACTTTCAACTACGTTACACAAAATGGCTATCTCAAAATTTTGATTGGATGTATTTGGGGAAATGGTGGGTGTGAGAGGGGGGTTAGCTGCCCTTCAATCACTTTCGACTATTAAAACGGCACTAGCCCTTTCAATTTTCAATTGAATGAGCCCCTTTTGAAATTTCTACAACAACTTTCTATATAAACCTTATATGCTCCCAGGGCATAATTTACAACCCTTGCACTGAAAGCTCTGATGGGGTATCATCCTAAAAGACCTAATTTCCAGAACTTTCGACTACGTTGAACAAAATGGATATCTCAAAATTTTGATTGAATGTGTTTGGGGAAATGGTGGGCGTGAGAGGGGGTTTAGTTGCCCTTTAATCTGTTTTCTGTTTTAGGCACTTATAAAACCCCAACTCGGGAAGGCCATACTCAAACATGGTGTTGACAAAGAATTTATTAATCTAATATATGAACTTTGTTTAAATTTAACCGAGGTAATGTACACTTGCCAGAAGGTGTTAGACAACAGACAAAGCAACATCGTTCCACTGTACGCGCCTTGACTTGCAAAAACAAAGGAAACATTTTTAAAAGAAAACGTCTCCTTCAAGCGGGCGATAGCTTTTTTTACACTTTTACTGCCATTAATCACCGGACTTGTAAACAGTTTTCTCTAGATGGCTAAACCTTAGAAATTGACTCCAATAGAACTTCTTCTTTCACCCGTGGAACACTTTGAAGGCAATCTAAGCAATGTCATTAATGATGGAAATATTGCCGACGATAAAAAGTTGGTTTTACTTCAAGATGCACTGCGTCGTATGGACAAACATAGACCTTATCGTGAGAGACCCGTCGCTGTAACAGATACCCCCAAACAGGAAACGTCTCCTCAAGATTCTGTAGCAGCACAATCAAAGGAGAAGGAATTGAATTCCATAGTAACAACAACTGGAAACCTCTTGCCAGTGAACTATCGAGAACAGAGTAAAAGAGTATTAACATATCTCATGTTGGAAAGTGATGGTGATTATCAAATTCAAGTCGATAACACAGGGAAAAGAATTATAATTCAGAGAAAAAGTTATAATCTACTTGATTTAATGTGTGATAGAGTTACGAATCGTAAAGCATTTTTATCATTTGCCACTAATCTATACACCTTTCTAAATGCATCAAACTTCCCCAAAAGTCTTATTGGCAATAAGCCAATTCTAAAGAAATTAACAGAATATAGTAGAGGTGTTAGTCCTCTACCAACGCCAACAACAACATCAACACCATTTAAAAAAGAAGAAGAAGAAGAAGATTTTAAGTCAATCTTGGAAAATACTAGCACTCCAAGCAGATGCAATGATTTGATAGCACAAACGATGATGACAGCTAGACAAAAATGAAGACGTATTTATATCAACTCCTCGTCACAAGCACCACCCTCCAGTGTGCAAAAGGGGAGTGGACATTACACTACGTGTTTACGTTCAAAATGGATGAAGTTTTAAAACATGTCTATGAAAATATTGGTTTCTAAATTTGCTTATATTTGCCACTAACGCTTTCTAAATTTGCCACTGAAATAGGTGGCAGCATATTAAAAAATGTAAAAGAGTATCCAGAAAATTAACCGAGTTACACTTTGCATCGGAATCGCAGGTTTCGTGGCAAACAATATCGACAAACTAAAGCCTTTTTCCCTCTGCATATAATGTAAACTGACCTTTTAACTCTAGATGAGATTCAACGGCGTCACAATACACCCTATAAATGTATTCTAGTGGCAATCAGTGTCTTTAGTCGCTATGCATATGCCATTCCATTAAGATCAAAGAGAGGTGTTGAAGTTGCTCAGGCTTTAGAAAGTATTCTTGAACAAAATTGCTATAAAAAAATTCAATCGGATCGCGGTAGCGAATTTGTTAATCCTCATGTGCAAAAGGTTCTATTGAAATATAATACAAGGCTCTATCATAGTCACAGTCCGATAAAGGCTGCATTGGCTGAACGATTGATAAGAACGATTCGTCTACTGCTTTTATTCACGATTTAGGTAAAATCATACAAATATATAACCAACAACCACATCGATCCCTGTCCAATGTTAGCCCTCAGGAAGTTCATTGCAGTGAAAATACATTTGATCCTTTTCTAAAGCAATATTCCAGTGAAAAAATTACAACAAAAAATTGTGACGAAGAAATTCAATGTTGGTGATACTGTTCAAATTAATAGAACCACTAATCTTTTTGAAAATGGGAATTATTTATTGAGCACTCAACTTTTTAAAGTGTCAAAAATCCTAGACACTGAACACAAGACACATCGGCTGCGAGACACCAAAGATGATGAGATCCTCGGTGGTTTTTCTGAATATGAACTACCAAAAGTTAGGAACAGAAGTGAAATTTATCAAATTGTAAAGATATTAAAGAGTCTTACTCGCAAGGGCTAGAGACAGTTGCTTGTTCGTTGGCTACAATGCAACTCCTATTTTGATTCTTGACCTTTTAACTCTAGATGAGATTCAACGGCGTCACAATACACCCTATAAATGTATTCTAGTGGCAATCAGTGTCTTTAGTCGCTATGCATATGCCATTCCATTAAGATCAAAGAGAGGTGTTGAAGTTGCTCAGGCTTTAGAAAGTATTCTTGAACAAAATTGCTATAGAAAAATTCAATCGGATCGCGGTAGCGAATTTTTTAATCCTCATGTGCAAAAGGTTCTATTGAAATATAATACAAGGCTCTATCATAGTCACAGTCCGATAAAGGCTGCGTTGGCTGAACGATTGATAAGAACGATTCGTCTACTGCTTTTATTCATGATTTAGGTAAAATCATACAAATATAGAACCAACAACCGCATCGATCCCTCTCCAATGTTAGCCCTCAGGAAGTTCATTGCAGTGAAAATACATTTGATGCTTTTCTAAAGCAATATTCCAGTGAAAAAATGACAACAAAAATTGTGACGAAGAAATTCAATGTTGGTGATACTGTTCAAATTAATAGAACCACTAATCTTTTTGAAAATGGCAATTATTTATTGAGCACTCAACTTTTTAAAGTGTCAAAAATCCTAGACACTGAACCCATGACACATCGGCTGCGAGACACCAAAGTTGATGAGATCCTCGGTGGTTTTTCTGAATATGAACTACCAAAAGTTAGAAACAGTAGTGAAATTTATCAAATTGAAAAGATATTAAAGAGTCTTACTCGCAAGGGCTAGAGACAGTTGCTTGTTCGTTGGCTACAATGCAACTCCTATTTTGATTCTTGGGTTGCAGTTGAAGACATTAACAATGCCCAATATCCATGTCCAATGTCTCCGATCCTCTCTAAAATGATTTGAATAGAACAAGTGATTTTTGGACGAAACTCTCTCCTGCTATAAAATTCAACGGCGCGTATGAAGTGGCTCTTGTCGACTGTATTCTGAAAAAACATATGACATCCTGAGAAAAGATCGCAAATATAATATAAAAATTAGACCCTATGATTGGCCGCCACCACCCTAAAGCGAACAGCATAAAATTCAAATGATCAATTGGATGGATTATCCATATGTTGAATTATCCTACAAAGAACTCACCTGTATGAATGATTTATGTCGTTCTATCAATAAAAGAATTTCTGCTCGTAAAAAAGGAGCCTTTCATTTCAACTACTCAAAGGAAGAGGGCACGATCTACATTAGTTCACCCATTGTGGATGAAAAGGTTATTCTCAATGATAATCTAAAAGATGTTCTTGGCTTTAAACTCAATATAATCAATGGTAAAAGTGCTGGAAACACTAATTTTATTTTTGCTGAATACCCGCCTGCCTTCTCCACGGACACTTGTATATTTCTCTACGCCTCATTTGTGGAAACATCCAGAGTTGGCAATAGCAATGTCCCCCTCCAACGAGTTCTTGAACGAAGAACCAATCAAGAATATATTCATCGTTACAATATAAAGCATCTTCAGTATATCCCCGTAAACACTTCCTATTTAGAACTCTGTCAGTTAACACTAAGAACTGAATTAGGTGATCCCCTAGCAATATCAAAATGTTTGGCTGTGATTACATGCCACTTTCGACCCGTCGTTGTCGGTGTTCAACAAAAAACAAGATGTCTAATAGGAAAGTGGTATTCATTTGTCCTGATATTGACTGCTGTGTTAATACTCTTGGCCCATGACAGCTGGGTAATGGAATGGACTATTACAAAGGTGGCTCATCAATGTATGGCTATGGTCTTGGCAGTTGGTTTGCTAAGCTGTTTCGCTCTGCATACCTCTGGCTAGAAAATATTTTGTACCGAAGGCGAGAGATTTTGCATCCTCTACACTATACGATTGGAGCTCTGGCAAGGATTTTAAAAAAGTGCTTCGTAGAATCTTAGGTCCAGTGCGCAAACCCTTGGCGAACAATTGAAATCTCAACAAAATAGAAAAGGTTTAAAAAGGTCAAGAAACAGTGCATCACTCATCAGTCTCTACTCAAGTTCGAAACGAAAGACATCACCCCTGTCAAAGAAAAGAAGGAAAAAGACGACACATACAGTAAACAGAAGAAGAAGCACCAGAAAGAGAATTGTTAGATCGAAACTGGATTTCTTTTCATAGACTGAACAATGGCATATCTACCACATAAGAATTCCCAACTTTCAATTACTTTATCTTTAAATCTATTCAATGCAGAAAATGTTGATGTGAGTGTAAAACATGGATACTATGAACAATTTTATCCACAACAACCCATCTCCGATAATATCCACTTTCAAATTTATTCTAATAAAAACTACTTTATGGACACGTTTTCGACATTTATAGATTTACAAATGAAAGTCCAGAAATCCGACAATACATTGCCAATTCTTGCCGATGGAATATCTTATGAAATTGTATATTACATAATTTATTTCGTCAAATCAGTGTCTACATAAATGGCACTTTGTTGAGCACAAGCAACAATCTCTCGAATTATACAAGCTATGTGGAGTTCATGTTAATGACACCCAAGTGATACAAGGAATTGAGAGGCACCTCCAATGGATATGAATATATTACTAATACTAATAGTACAGATGCACTTAAAAATGCTACAACTAGTGAATTACATCTAGTTGGAAAAATATATCATGAAATATTTAATGTACCCCAATGGCTACCACACTATATTAAAGTGGATATAAAATTGACACTTGCTCAAACCAATTTCATTTTACAAAAAGACTTTCCTGCCAATCCTGATGTAACTCTCTCCCTCACCTTGGCAATACTACATGTACGAAAGCAGCAGGTTATGAGTTCTGTTGCTTTGGCAGTGGAAAAACTGAAAGCCAGTGGAAATAGTATTAAACTACTTGTTACTATGCGATCACCAATCAACGTCATATTGCAACAGGCTCACGTAAAGTCACCGACTCATCCTTTATCACTGGCGAAATTCCGTTAAAATTAGCATTGGCATTTGTTAAAAGCGCTAGTGTAATAGGATCGTGGGCTGGCTGCCCAAATAAATTTGAGATGTTTGGGCTTTCATCTCTTGTCTGCAAAGTAAATGGAATCCCACTCCACAATCTGCCTTTTGATAAATCCTATAGGACATTGTATGAGTTGACAATGCAAACCCTAGATCATGATTCACAACTATTTGAAAATGGTATAACCGAAGAAACGTTCACTAAAACACATGATATCATTGTACTAGACCTGTCTGGCACCCAGGATATGAGTATAGTGCGAACGGGGAGTATGCCTTTAGAGTGTACATTTGCCGATCCATTACCTGAGAGTATTGCTCTAATCTCATTAAATCAACTTGAAACCTATTGGGAAATCACTCCCGAAGGCAGTGTTCTGCTAGACCTTGCAACATGAACACCAGTCAAACAATCAATGTATTTAATATGGAACCCTACATGTCCAAATACAGATTCTATTGTCTACCCTTGGACTTCCTTGGAAAAATTCAAGATGCAAACATTACCCTAATCATTGTTAATTGTAGTCTGTCGATTGTGAATACCGGTCATTGGCTGTGCATCTTTCAAACAATGAAGACAATTGAATTTTTGGATCCTCTCGGCCTACACTATACTTCTACACTCCACACATCAGCAACTATATTTAGAGCAGTGGGAAAACTATTATTCAAAGTCGGAAGAGAGTATAGGATCTGACGACTAAAAGCTGCGGTTTGCATGCGCTACTATATTTCGTGTTCAGATGACGCGGCTATATTTACAAGCAGTTTCTCAACATTTATGTAGACAACCCACGTCTGAACAACTTTATGGTGGAAAATATCCTCTCAGACCTGTATAATATTGATTTTAGTGCCCTACGAGTAAAGTGCTTAAAAAATGTGTGTGAATTTGTTTATTAAAAAAGAAAAAATGTACATATACAATAATGTCTTTATTCTACACTTTAGATTTTTTCTTCTTCAGTGTATAGGCAACTGTCCAGAACCACTAATGCTGATAGGTCATTTGAATTCACTGTATATTGATCTTAGTTGGCTGCAAAGGCAGGGTCACATTTTCTACAGTACAATGTAACTTAACTCTTATCGTATCTCTTTTTATAGTCAATGATACTATTTGCATTCATATTGTGAAATTTACAAGTTTCAAACTGTCTATTTGAAGCAATATCACATACAGTATTTTCAAATGGTGAATCACATTCGGTAACTGCCAAATAAAAATCACTAGGTTTATAGTCATAATAGGCAATGTTGTCATAAAGATGGTGTAGAAATCAAATTGTCTTGTTACCCCAACAGTTGAATCGTAGACCTGTTTCTTCCTCCCAAAATAATCTAAAACCACGACGGTACAAATCTCGTAGAAGTAAACTAAAATCACGTTTGAGGTTCTTTCCGATCATACTGGGATAAGCATTCTCCCACTGATCACATTTGTCATAGTGGCAATTGGAGCATAGTTGCCCTCTAGGATGAGAGTCATAAATCTCTTCAAGACATGAATTACAGCCTTTAATTCTTACTGCATATCCTCTATTCAATTTACAGGGATTGCATAATTTGCACTTTTCATTATATTCATCAATAATTGTACAACTCTCACATGATGACCAACTGCCAAGAGTGTACATACATAGTGGACATGTTTAGGACATTTTTGGTTCCGATATTAACTCTCTCACAGCTAAAAAGAAACTGATCCTCGTTCGATAAATTCATAGGGGGACAGGAGAGGAGTAACTCTGTGACGTTAAATTACCTCTTTCGAAGGGGGAGCCATCTACATAGAATCTATGGCAGTTTTTTCAAAAGTATATCCACGATATTATTCTGCTTTTTTTTCAATTAATATATCAATAAATTGAGTGTAAGCATTTGAGTCGCGTCGTAAAAGCTTCATACAATAGTCCAATGGGGGAAGAGTCAGTTTTCAATATAATGTCAAGTGTCCCCTGTGAGAATATCTTCCATTGAAGTGATAACTCGAGAAAATTATCATCCAAAATCAAATGTTTTTCCATAATCACAAGATTCGACCTAATTCTCTCTTTCTCAAATTTATTCATTTTCAATCCTAACACTATCACTGCTGACTCTAGACTAACCACGATTCGTTCTACTTCAAGAAAATTCGATCACCCAAAAAAATTTAACAAATAGAAAGGAGACATTTTCGACTTCGAAACAATTTTATTGAGCGCGTATAATTACAACAATAATATATTAAACATATACAATTACCGATATAACTTATTGTCCTTTATATGCTTCTTTATTGCATTTAAAGTACTTAGAAGTCTATTCACATGTGTTATATCAACTTTTGCAGCGAATCATAATTGGTCCTCGATTTTAAATTTACTCAATGATAACACATATCTTGCACATACTTCATCCCGTTCAAGACAAAGCCGTGATCCTCTCGTGATTTCTACTACAATGTTTGGTGCTCTTGTATCATTGCTGCTGCTACCAACTCCACTATCAACTTCTAATAATGTAAACATTCCACTCATTATCGCAAATGTATCTTAATGAATAAATATATGAGTAAAGTCAAACTGTTCTCACTCCTTGAATTCTATTCTCACACTAATAACAACTATACCAAAAGTCCTTCCTTATATCTGTTGCGTCACTCCCGTCTGTATTCAATACACTTAGAAACATCTATGACTGGACTAGAAAGAGACACGTGATCTTGTACGTATAGGGATCAATAACATTGTAATGCTCGTATTCAGTGAACATATTGCCTCACTCCCGTCAGTATTTCTGAGTCCCTGATTGGCCTTGAAAGAGGATGTGGTCTTGTAAAGTTAGACTGGCTATAGATGGCAGCAGAGGTGTCCCCCGGACTGGCACCCCTTCTCCTACTATTAGTAACAAAATGGCTATCTCCCAATTTCAATTGAATGTGTTACGGGAAAAGAGGATATCAGGGGGGGCTAGTTGCTCTTGATCATGTTTAAATCTCAAAGGGAACTAGAAATATACACTTTCAATCAAATGAACCTCTTCTAAAGTTCACACGACCACCCTTTCCATAAAAACCTTATATGCCCCCGGGGTATAACTTTTAACACTTACCCTCCAGAATCTGGGGTATTTTATCAACCCCAAAGGCCTTATTATATGATCTTTGGACTATTTTTGAAAAAATGGCTATCTCAAAATTGTTATCGGATGCATTTGTGGAAAGTACGACTTGGGGGGGGGACTAACCCCGATCGCTTTAACTCATAAAAAGGGCACTAGAACATTGACTTTCAATCAAATGAGCCCCCTTCGGAGTTTTTACGACCACGCTTTCTATATAAACCTCATATGCCCTGGGGGCATAACTTACAACCCTTGCACTGAGGGCTGTGGAGGGGTTTTCATCCTCAAAGACATAATTTCCAGACCTTTTGACTACGCTGAAAAGAATGGTTATCTCAAAATTTTGATTAGATGTGTTTTGGGAATTGATCGGTTTTGGGATGGAGGCTTGTTGCCCTCCATTCACTTTTGACTATTAAAAAGGGCACTAGCCCTTTCAATTTCCGACCGAGTGAACCTTTTTCGAAGTTTCTACGACAACAAAGGGCCATCTCAAAATTTTTATTAGATACATTTCGGGAAAATATGACGTGGGGGGTATCCACCCTCCAATCACTCTGAATCTTAAAAGCGGCACTAGCACCTCTGATTACAAGGCCAAGGAGCACCCTCCGCAGTTTCTACGATCACCCTTTCTATATAAACCTTATTTGTCCCCAGGGCATAACTTACAACCATTGCCCTGAGGGCTGTGGGGGGGGGGGTGTCATCCTCAAAGACATAATTTCCACCCTTTTCAACTACTTTGAATAAAATGGATATCTCAATTGTTTTATTGGGTGTGTTTGGGGAAACGGTGGGTTTGGGAGGGGGGGGGGGTAGTTGCTCTCCATATACTTTTGACTATTCACTTTCAATTTCCGTTCGAATGAGCCCTTTTCGAAGTTTCTACGACAACTCTTTCGATACAAAGTACCCTGGTCTAAGACCCCCTCCAAAAAAAACTAAATAAACAAATAATACATTGTGCCCACATCGCTCTTTACTTAGGCAGCGCTTTTGTGATGCCTATGAAAGTACGAACATTATTATAAAAATAAATAAGTCTTATATTCTTTTTTTATTATTTCTTTTTCATTCAGGCAATCATATTCACTGTTTATTTACCTTTTTGTCCTTCAATGACTACATTTCTGTCCTATATGCAGATGTAGGGGGTGTATTCATATCCACTTATGAAAGTTTTAAAAGAGAGTCTTGAACTGAGAGATATAGATCTTAAAAGTAAAAGAACCTTAAATATCAGAGAAACAAATTTGACCTGAGCAAACGTGGAGAAACAGGAAGTATAGTACATTTTTACAAATGTGCATTTAACTAGGCTTATCTATTTACTTGATCGTAGGGTTTCAAATACTGGGAAGTGCAATGGATTACTGCTTTACGTTTTTTGTATTAAAAACGAGCATGGATTAATTATGAAAATTATCTGCTTGAGGTAAAGAGCGAATTTGAAATTTATAACGAGCAAGCAACAGTATTAAAGTTACTTAATAGATTATTGGGGGTGGGAGGGCAACTTCCCCACCCCATACGACGCCACTGGGTTTAGTATAGCAGTAATGAAACAAATTTCGAGAATATTAAAAAGACTTTGTTTCCCCTAAAAAATTACTTCAAACTAATACTAAAGTGTACAATGGAAACTTCCATTGCCAGAAACCATAAACTGGAGACATACATTCGTTCGCCTTGAACAACAAGGAAAATAACGTTTTTCCATTGACAATGCTGACGCTGACCTTTTTTTCCCAGGGATGATCGTATCAAATAGTGACTTGGGATTGTTGGGATTGTGGCTCATTTGGATGGAAATTACGATATCCAGTGCCTTTTTAGAGGACAAAGGAGATGGCGCCATTGAAAATACCGTATTCTGCCAGTTCGTGCAACAAAACGTTAATTAACGTGCAACGTTAATTTTTGCCCAAAGAGGACCTGCAGACAGAAAAAAAAACCTAAAATAGCAAGCTGATCTATCATGGTCTATAAGCCTTAGCTGAAGGATTAGACCTCGCCATCTTGAAAATCGAGGAAAACTATTTTTAGCATATTGGGGGGGGGGGGGAACTAATCCCCCTTGTCCCCCCAAAAAGAGGCTCCCGATGGATGGTATAACTGTTTTTTTCTCTTATTTTTTTTTCAGAAGGGGTCTCATTGAATCAACGGTCGTAAATACTTATGACCACACTAAGTTCATAGGACTCACTTGAATAGAAATCATCATTTCTAGAGCGACTTTTTTTAGTCATGAAATTGCCAACAAAAAAGTACCATTTCCTGCCACAAAAAAAACTATTTTGTAAAACAGAGCCACAGCAATGGCGTGTAAAAAATTTCCATGTGGTCATTTGACTTAAAATTGTTTAAACGCTTATTGTTAAATCTACCCTTCCCTTAAGAAGCCCTCCTCCAGAAATCTCGAGCTTCTTTTATGGCTTTACTCATGATTTGTCACCCAGTGCGCGCCCAAAGGTAACTGCGCTTAATTTTTTTTTTGAAGCATGTACCTCCACTCTTTCTCCTCCAATGGTCACTGAACTTCGAAAGTCTTAGATAAAACCCGTCTATTTCATAAATTCTCAAGATTCATGAGTTCCATTTGTTTTCGTATTGACTAATGTGTACAAGAGACTCAAGAAAGGAAGGGGGGTATAATATTGTGAAGGTCCATAAAAAGATATTTCAGAGGTATAATGTTTATTGGATTCAATGTTTGACGATCTATCTGAATATGACGACTACTTTCATCGCTAATATCGATTATTTGAAAAAAACAAAGAGTTAAAGAGGCTGAGTTACAAGGCCGAACCTTAAAACGTACAGGGATTTGGAGGTGCAGTTGGGGGGCTGCTGCCCCCCAAACCCCCCGCTTTCGCAGCCTTTAAATAAAAAAAAAGTTTTTTAAACTGAAAGTAAGGAGCGACATTAAATCTTAAAACGAACAGAAATTATTCCGTATATGAAAGGGGCTGTGCCCTCCTCAACGCCTCGCTCTTTACGCTAAAGTTTGACTTTCTCACAACTCTTTTTTTAAACAATAAAAACTTTAGCGTAAAGAGCGAGACGTTGAGGAGGGCACAGCCCCTTTCATATACGGAATAATTTCTGTTCGTTTTAAGGTTTAATGTTGCTCCTTACTTTTAGTTCAAAAAACTTGTTTTTTTTATTTAAAGGCTGCGAAAGCCCGGGGTTTGGGGGGCGGCAGCCCCCCAACTGTGCCTCCTAATCCCTGTACGTTTTAAGGTTCGACCTTGTAACTCAGCCTCTTTAACTCTTTAGAAAACGTAGTTTTTTTCAAATAATTTCTGCATGTTTTTGTACAGTTTATTACTTATTATTGCTTGACTAACTGTTAGATAATTGTGTATTATTCTTTTCTTTCTCGACAGGGTGTTTTAAGGGTCGACCTTGTAACTCAGCCTCTTTAACTCTTTAGAAAACGTATTTTTTTCAAATAATTTAAAAAAGAAACTGAGTTTCTTTTTTAAACTTTAAATTCAGTATATAAAAAATTTGCTCTGGCGGTGAATCGAACCCGGATCTTCCGCCTGACAGTCTGGAGTATCAACCGCTGTACTAAAGAGACACAATTGTAATTGTTTTTTAGTAAATGGAATCTATTTTTGACGCAAGCAAATCCCCACAAAACTTGATATTTGGTTTTTGGAAAACAGGGAAGGAGTGATCAGATTTAGCTGAAATTTCGAGGATAAGCTCCCAGGCCCCAGGAAAGCTTATCCTCTAAATTTCAGCCCGATCGGACAACGTTAAAGGGGGGCTGTGGTCGGAGGGTCGAAACTTCCGGCCCAATTTTACCCATGAAGATAAAGTCGGAGGGGGATGAAATTTTGCACGTTTCTTAGTTTGAGCTTGGGCTACAAAATGCGATTACCGCTGTCTCTCTGCGACCGCTAGGACTGGAAATCGCTTGCGGGCTCTTATAGGAAAACGAGCCCACGTTTTCGCGGGCTCTTATAGGAAAACGATAAGAGCCCGCTTATAGCGGGCTCTTATAGGAAAACGAGGTTTTTTGTAAATGTAAATTCGGGGGATAATTTTTTCGGTCTGAAAATATCAAAAGGCCCTAACAGGTCGAATTCTACTTCGAATGAGTCCTCATTCACCCGGATCAGTTGCCAACTGTGGCCTGTAGGCGTGGATAACAAGAAAAAAAAAGAGAAATGAACTTTAAGTGGCTATATTTGGTTTTTTGAAAACAGGGAAGGAGTGATCGGATTGAGCTGAAATTTCGAGGATAAGCTCCCGGGCCCTAGGAAAGCTTAACCTCTAAATTTCAGCCCAATCGGACAACGTTAAAGGGGGGGCTGTGGTGGGAGGGTCGAAACTTCTGGCCCAGTTTACCCCATGAAGATAAAGTCGAAGGAGGATGAAATTTTGCACGTTTCTTAGTTTGAGCTTGGGCTACAAAATGCGATCACCGCCGTCTCTCTGCGACCTCTAGGACCTGAAATCGCTTAACATTGTGGTGGGTCGCCTCTTTATAGAGGCACAAGTGTGTCTCCTTGATAGATAAGCCTGAAAAACTTTTCCTTGATCAAATAAATAAAAACATTACTTATCCACATACATCTTTTTGTAGGGGCCTAGGGTTAGAAAATTGATTTCCTGCAAACTTTTTTAAAGGACTTTCGATACAATAAATGTTGTTTTGCGTGTCTCATCGTTGGCTGACAGTGCAAGGTTGTAGCTTATGGTAGTCATATTTTTTGTTTCTTTTTTTGTGTTTTTATTCCTGCTTTCATTTCAATTCTCAAGCTAACATTAGTAACTTTATGTGATTTTTGATATTTTTAAGTTTATTAATTTAGCTACAATTTAAATCTGTCCGTATATTTAGAGTTCTTTTACTGGGCTGATATTTTTGTAAGCTGATTGGCCTATGCGTATATAGAATTTACTTACGAATTTTTTTCGATCATAGGCTACTTCTTTGATCAATTTAGTCATTTCTGGATTATTGTAAAATCTTAATCTAAAGCTTTGAATTTTCCATCAAGAAAAGCTTAAATTGAAATTTGAACTTAAAAATATCAATTTATGATATCTTAGGGAGCCTGAGTCAAAAGCCTTCTAAAATTATGACTGTATTTGAGCAGAGAATATGTACTAAATTACAGTTTAGATTGGAGCTGTTGAATTTGTCTTCAACAAGGACTGGAGCTCAACAACTTGCCTTCTAGATGGTTCATGTTAAATCATATTTTAGGTCGTATAAAACTTATTCTGTAACGATTATTTACTTGCAGAACCATTTCGATATCTTTCTACAAAACAACAAACTGTTTTCGACAGTTTCTTTCCTCAAGTAGCTTGCGCGAGGATCTACTCTCCACCAGGTATATTTTCTTTATTAGTTAATATATTCACTCATTCATGATTGAAGTTTCTCATAAACTAGGAAAAACAAAACCTAGGATAATAAGCCCATAACTTTATAAGGTAATTTTGTGTTAATTTTTATCTGTCAAATTGTAACCAGCTTTGACGATCCTTAAACCATTGATCTCACTTTGTAGCATGTATGTCTTCCAAGGTCTAATAGAAAGAGTCAATCCTTCGTAAACAGTATCAATAAGGGGGTGAGTCCCTTTTTACATAGAACTGTCCAAAATTACGCATGAAATAACAAAAATTTTATTTGAAATGTTATAAAAAAAAACGCGCATAACGCGCGTTTTACTCTGTTGAAGTTCATAAGCTGATGATGAGATAGGCTATGATACTTGGCAGGTGGGATTTGCCCTCATTTCGTTTGTAAAAATACATATGAACAACTCATATCATATAAATGCTAACATTCTCTTATTGTAGAAGTAGTTTTAGTTTGAAACAGTAAGCTTATTTTCACGACGCAGGGAGGGGAGGGGCTCACTCCCGGAGAAGCGTCAATTCAGAGTTTTCCATTAAAAATTGAGATTTCACGGCCTGATAACCATTTTTGGCATTCTAGAGCCTTCCGGCCCAGTAAGTCTTAATGTCTCTCATATTTCTAGGGTAATTTTCTTTTCCGAAATGATGATATTTAAAAGTTAAAGTTTAATGTAAAGGCCAGGCAGATAAAAGCACTAATAGAAATTGGATAAAAGCAACAAATGTTGAAATGTTCAAGATTGACAAATGTTTCAAATTTTCAAATGTTCAGATTGACGTTGTGTTCAAATGTTCAAGATTGAAAAATGTTCAAGATTGTCCAAGATTGACGTTGACACTTAAATTTATCCCATTCATAAAGGGGTTTGCCTGCCTTCCAATACACCCTCAATCCTTATGCTGAAGTTTAGATTATAATAGCTTGAGCATGTATTTAGAATTAATAGGTTGCCACAAATAACTTTAACATATACTCCCTTAGATCGCCCTCATATATATGATAAGCATTTGCCCCTGTTAGTAGAAATCCAAACTCTAATGTAGGAATTTTTCATAATAATATATTAATTAAAAATACTCATGTTCAAAAATACAAAATTAATTGAAAATTTACCTTAAAAAAAGTTCCTACCATCAAAATGTTTTCATAATTTTTAGAAAAAGAAGAAAACATCCCAAAAAAGCGCAATTTTGATGAAAATTATACCCTAAATTTGACATATTTGAGAACTCTAAAGCGGAGGTTTCAAGTTCTTATCTAAAGGATTAAGATTCTCCAGATCCATTGGTGGCGCATGGTGCGTCAAATTGACTTTTCAGTTACTGGGTATTTTTCACAGGAAGAAGTAACAAGCCTGTCGCCCAGCCTTGTGGCAGTTGGAATTAAACCACGGAACCCCTACCGCCCAGCAGAACATCAATGCATCGTGTTACCATAGGATTAAGATCTTATCTACAGATTAATCAAATATACTTTCCAAGAAAAGTAAACAAATATTGAAAGAGTGAGATTAAACCAGAAAATGAGGAGAAATAAGGTCAAATAAAACTTTAAACTTAAACGAACAGAAATTATTACAAACAAATAAATAAAACCTAAAAATAACAGAAAATAAATTGGATAATCAAGACAAACTTTAAAAAGCAGATATTGCTTCAAAGAAAAGTGGGGCTACCACCCCATTAAACTTTCTGAAAGATAGAGTGTTCTTGTGCTTCACTGAAAAGGATTTTTACTTCAAACAGTTTTTTTTCCATTTGTCATAAGATAGACAACAACAAAAACAGAAAATCACAATACAACTAAAGGTTTCAAAAACTAGAGATACCACAAAAAAGAGTGGGGTCATTGTCCCTCAAACTCTCCAAAAGTCAATGTCATTTGCGTGTTGCTGAAAACAATCTTTATGCCTAGAAGTCTTTTATATTTGACAAAATATCTATAAAAAAGGAAATCAAATAGTTCATCGTAGCGATATGTAAATAAGGAGCAATGCCGCTCAATGGTAACCGAAACTGTAAGAAACAGAGTCTTGATAATAATAGATACATAAAAAAAAAAAAAAACAAATTTTGACGTTTATTCAAAATATATAAAATTCATGAAGTTTAATGTGACCCATCAAAAGTTACGAGCCTGAGAAAATTTGGCCAATTTTTGAAAGGGAGGGTGGGAGAAATACCTATTAAAAACCACATTATCTTAATAAAAATCACACCATCAGATTCAGCATATCAGGGAACCCTACTGTAGAGTTTTCAAGTTTCCTATATACAAAAATGTTGAATCTTGAATTTTTTGACAGAAGCAAGATCACTGATGCGTGTTAATCTGTTTTTTTGTTTGTTTGTTTTTTCCCCAGAGGTGATCGTATCGAACCAGTGATCCTAGAAGATCGAGAGAGGGCTCATTTGATCAGAAATAAAAAGTACTGGTGCCCTTTTTAAGTGACAAAAAATGTTGGAGGGTTGCTAGCCTCATTCCCACCCCCCTTTTTCCTAAAGTTGTCTGATCAAAATTTCGAGATAGCCATTTTGTTCAGCATAGTCAAAAAATCTAATAACTATGTCTCTGAGTATGGCTTGACACCCCACAGTCCCCGGGGAAAGGACTGCAAGTCACAAACTCAGCCCATTGTTTAAATATGGCATTGGCTATTGGGAAATACAAAGATATTTTCGGGAGGGGTGAATTTTCTGGTGGGGGTGCTTACGCGGGAGAATCTTTCCATGGGAGAGTTTTCATGGGACAAGGGAATAATCCATGGAGGGGGAGCCGGATTTCCCAGCATTAATTAAAAGACTATCAGAAATTAAATAAAAAACAAGTTTTTTCAACTGAAACTAAGGAGCAACATTAAAACTTAAAAAGAATAGATATTATTAAGTTTATAAGGAAGGTTGTCCCCTCATCAGTAATTTGCTCTTTACTCTAAGTGTTTTTTGAATTTTAAAAACAAATTATTATTCTAATTAAATGGTCCTTCTGTATCAGGAGCTATTCTTAAATAGTTGGAACAAAAAGTCAAACTTTACTGTAAAGAGCGAGGTATTAAAGAGGGGTCAATCCCCCCTCATATACTTAATAATTTCTGTGCGGTTTCAGTTTTAACGATGCTCCTTACTTTTAGTTGAAAAAAACTTGTATTTTTATTTAATCAATGCAAAATTCTAGCCTATACGAAAGAAAAATGCATTACTTAGAACGCGTATTTATATTCATGACTTTTAACTTAAAGATACTATTTTAAAAGGACGGTGTTTTTTGTCAAAATCCTTACTGTTTTTGCTATGATAGAATATTGATGCCTAAAGGAAACATTTGAAACTTGCATGGATAATTTCTGAAACTGCTTAGTTTGTTGAAGCAGTATTTTCAATTGGCTAACCAATAAATGATTCATCAATGGTATTCTATACCACTGAAAGAAATGTATTTAAAAGGGAGAAAGTTTTAATGAAAACCTAAAGTATAGACTTATGAAACTAGTTGGATTGCTTAAAATATAATCTTATCTAAAAAGAATGAATTCCCGGAAGTTTCAGATTTTTTTTATTTTTAACACCATCAATATAAACGAAAAATTGTCCTCTACAGAGAACAAAAGCTCAAGTGAAACTATATTCTTTGGAGATTTCTAGGGGGTGATAGTCCCGCTTTTATGTGTTACTCTGTGTTTGTTATGTTTTGTTTGATTATACAAATATATTTTAGTTTCTCTTCGAATCAAATGTTGAATTTTAAGCGTTGGATTAAAATGTTGGATTTTTATTTCAATTTTTAGGCAAAAACTTGAATATTCAACAAAATGTCATATCAGAAGTAGTTTTGTCTAATACTTTTTTAACTTTTACCTTAAAGTTTTGTGGATGGGGGTTTTCAATAATACAGATTAAGGATCTGTTCAGTTTCTGGTCTTCTATAGGCTGAAGCCATCCTGACCTCCGTCGTGTAGACAATCTTGAATATCGACGCATCTTAATTCACTAATATATCAAAAGACTATTTCCCGATTTTTTTCTTTTTTTTGTTGTTATTCTTACTGATGGTTCGTTTAAAATATCGGACGTCATGATCATTAGAATCAAATTTGTTTCCATGGAGGTTCCCTTGGTCCTGTTTACATTATTTTTTTTAAATAAAGTTTTCCTGGTGAAAGACAAGAGCGAAGTTGAAATTTAAAACGAAGAAAAATTACTGCTTCTCAGATTATGCAACATATATCACAAAAACTATTTCAAATAAACTGACTTGTATGTAGAAAATTTATTGATTTTATGGGCGGTAAAAGAAGATTGAGATCTTTATAAATTAGTCTTTTATTTTCTGCAGGCTACTTAAGAATTTTTCTGCCCCTACTCCTTTTTTATTGCAGAATTTTTATGTTTTCAGTTAAGCGCTAGTTTTTTCAGAATTCTACAAATCCCGAGCCAGTTTATTTGAAACAGTTTTTCAGATGTGTTTTGCAAATTTGTGAGGCAGTAATGTCAATTCGGCTTGAGTTTCAACTTCGCTCTTCACTTTCATCAGAAAAACTTTTTTTTTAATTAGGTTCTGATCTTTGCAACGTTTTAAAAATATAAAAAATGAATTTTAGAAAAAGATCTCTGTCTAATTTAGGCGGAAAAACCATAAGAGTCAACATTATTTTTGTTTTGTTTTAAAACAGGGCATTGAAAGCAGGTTTTACTTTGCATCTCTCCTAACAATTTTCCTTAACAAAATCTGGAATTTTGTCACATAAACAGTCCGAGTAGTATAATAATATAATAATAATAATAATAATAATAATAATAATAATAATAATAATAATAATAATAATAATAATAATAATAATAATAATAATAATAATAATAATAATAATAATAATAATCTGTATTTAAAAGCCTTTTAAAGCCATATACAAAAAAGACAAATACTAAAGAAAAATTACACTCCATTTGACATCCTTCCCTTCAATACTAAATTTCCTACTGCCACAATATAACGGGGAGTCCTAGACCTCATCAACCCACGAAGTAGCCTATCTTCCCCATCCTGGATAATTGATTCCCTTAAATGAGAAAGCTGCTTACACCGGAGGAAGGGATAGCCCAATCCATAATCATTCTCCCCACATCTCAAGCAACTACACCCGGCCTCTGGACCTTCCTTCCTTTTCCTTACAACCTTACCATAAATTGGAAGACAATTGGCTCGAATCTGAATCCATATTATCCTTGGAATCCTTGAGGAGCTGCAGATAAAAAATGCAATTATTTGTGAAATATTTTCCTGCATGAAATATATACAGATTTCTAGAAAACTAAACGACGTTGAAAGAATTTAAGATGCGCAGTTAATATAATTTACGGAAGTTAGTGTCATTAATAATGCAATTTTTCTGCCGCAGTGCTGCAAAGGCTTTTAAAACTTCTCATAAGAAAGCATACTTTTATTATTTTTGCCTCTTGCACTTTCACATTTTAGAAGGAAAGACCATTAAAACATATTATTATAAAAATTACAAGGTTAAAACAATTAAATTTTCCAGATTTAGGTAGGCAGTACCCTAACCCTGCCTCCAAATGACGAACCGGTATGTAACATCAAAACCAGTTACCAATTTATGCACACCTTGATGGGGTGGAGGATGTAAAACCCCAATTGTGAAAACTTCGCATGCTTACATATTTCAACTCTCCTTCGATATCCCAGTGCCCAGCTCAAGCTAGAGAAAAATATAGGCAAATCTGGGATTTAAGCTCTTTTTTTTATTCCTAAATATGTGTTTTATTACTTCACCTTTACTGTTAGGATAAATGTGAATAGTATTTATTATTGCTCCTTATTTATTGCTCCTTACTTCCAGTTGATTTTTTTTTATCCAATTTGTGACGGTTTTTCAAATAACGCCAGGCAATCCCCCACCCCCCCCCCCCCCCCCCCCCGTGTAAAATTTCTCCTGGAAAGTTCCTCAGAAATTCATCTTCCCATGGAAAACTCTTTCCTCGGAAAATCCCCTCCCCTGCAAAAAACCGACCCTAAAAAATCTCCAAATATTTCTTCATAAGAAATACTAGGCTATAAGTGAACAACGGGCAAATTGAGTAACTTCCAACCTTTTCTTCGGTCTATGGGAGCCGAAAGAAACAATGAATTGACAAATTCGAATAACTTGATTTACTTTTATTCTGAAATACTGTTCTGAATCCGAAATACTAATGTAAAAAAAGTTAAGCCGTTTTTTTTTTTTGACCATCTGATTCAAAGTCCAATGCTCTACCATCTGAACTAACAGGACTTTGACTCAAGTTAATTTATTGAGTATTTTTGTACTATTATGGCACAATTTACAGCCATTTTCCCCCGGGAATATGAAGGGTCATCACCAAAAGCATAGTTGCTGGAAAAATGGTAATCTCAAAATTTTGATGGGGAGACTTTAGGGGAAGAAGGCCTTTTGGGGAGGGGGGCTAGCCATCCAATCTTTTTCGTCACTTAAAAAGGGCGCTAGCCATTTTAATTTGAACGAGTCATTAAACATTTGTCTGTGATGTTCTGGTAACCCGCTAGCCCTGGTAGAAAAAAAGAGACACATCAGTGCTACACATACAAAAAAATGATTTCCCTTGTTTTTCAAGGTGGGGGCTTTAATTGCCCTACATAAGGTTTTTGACCATGCTAAATTCCAATGGTAGGATTTTTATTTTGATCTGGCGCCATTTTCAAGGGGTTTCAGGCTCTTTTTCGAAATCACCATAAATTTGTTTTTGCAACGAACTTTTACTTTTAAGAATAACCAAAATAATAGTTAGCATTCCTGAATCAGTGTCAGATGCCCAACTTTTCTTATTAGGCATTTTTTTTAAACGTGTTTTTCAAGTTTTGGTTACTACGGGCTGTGATGCGCTCTTTACTAGGTTACAGCTACTGCTGCAACCATGATTTTGAGATAGTTTGGGGTCTCCGTTTCGTCATCAGCTCCTTCCTCCGTCTCTATCCTCGGAAAGGTAACACTGCCTGCGTTACCTTATAATGAACTTGCATGTGGTTTTGAAAAGTGACGCCCCTCGAAGAGACCATACCCTAGTAAACGACAGAGCGATGCAACATATTTTGGTTCATGGACAATTCTTCAGGGTTTGGCTTGGGTTGGTGGCCTTCTTGGGCCGAAGAGCCTTTTTCCAGATATGTCATTTATAATGGCTGCCTCCCCATTTTAGTATAATACTTAAAAGCATGGATCATGGTGTAAATGGCCTCTATGTATTATTTATTGTAAATCGCTGAATAGCAGGAGCGATGCAGAACAGTAGGATATATAGGAATGCCAATATTGGTGTTAAAAGTAAAAATCACCATCTATTTTTCTCTAGTTTTAATTTAGAGTTGAAAGTTACTAAGAAATACTCCGTTTCGGGTGGCTATGACGTTCAGAAACTCCAGGATAAGAACTTGAGAGGAACTTTCCAAGAACTGCTGAAATGAAACTCAAGAGTTCAGAGTCTAACAGTGCGGAAAATGGATGGAACAACTGTAGGATAAAAGTTTGGGAAGTAGCAGATGATATCATAAGAAAAAAAGTTAGAAACCCAATTCGGAATATAACCCAAAACGTTTTAAGCTTGGTAGAAAAGAGAAAGGGTTTGCATAAGAAGTTTCTGAGTGAAAGATTTTATGAGAATAAGAGGAAAGTAAGAGAAGTAGAGACATCATTAAGCTTTGAACTAAAGAGATTTGAAAGGTGTCAAATTAAATTACAAAGTAGGCCTACTATAAAACCTTTTCAAATCAGTTATACACACACACACACACACATATATATATATATATATATATATATATATATATATATATATATATATATATATATTATATATATATATATATATATATATATATATATATATATATATATATATATATATATATATATATATATATATATATATATATATATATATATATATATATGTATATATATATATATATATATATATATATATATATATATATATATATATATATATATATATATATATATATATATATATATACATATATATATATATATATATGTGTGTAAATACATATATATGCTTTGTTTGCCTAACATTCCAGGCAATCTAACGGTCCTATGTCAATTTTAAAATTCGCGATCAACATGCCTGACCCTCTAGACAAGCGTGCCTTTCCAAAAACTAACAAACAAGTATGTGTCCAATAAGAGAGTCATACTCACTCCCGCCATTTACCCGTGCCGCAAGTAGTAAGCTAGTATACACATCGACAAGTGATTGCATAATATGCCTTACCAATGTCAGGTATCTAGTACTACAGACGGCACATGTCTTACCTGACAGGTTTCTGGCTCAACACCCATTTTCTGGACCAATCATAGACAAGGAATACAGAGGGCACTTAATATACAGTGCAGTTTCAACGGTACATGCCACGGACATGCCACGGACATGTATACCACGGACATGTATCAATTACTACGGAAGGGACAAGACTTGTCGGACATGTTTTTCTAGGTTCAATAGCCAAAACTAAAGACCTTCACATTGCGGATTCAAAGGTTTAATGGTCTTTTTTGTAAAAGTACTACTTTCGGCCTGAGATCATACAATCGTGTTTTTCTGTATAAATAATGTTTTTACTAAGGATACAGCCAAGCCGAGCATGTTTATGAGTCAAACCTAGTCAAACACTCTAATAACCTCTAGCCTGAAGGTATCTTGCATCTTGTCCATAATTGATTGCATTATTAGCGGTATCTAATAATGATAAGAAGTTGTATCATTTGGGTAAAAATAACTCAATTTGCGAAAAAGATATACCATTGGCATTACTCTACTCTGTATGATCTTTATTGGTAATTGAATAATAGGGGTGAAACAGAGCTCAGTAACATTTTTAATTGGATTGTATAAAGGTGGTAAAAAGGGTTAAACTGCTTATCAGTTAAGGTAAGCCCGAAGGGGGTGCTTACTCTTACGCAATTTAATATAAATTTGGAATAACATCATTGGTGTCAATCTAAGGAAGCGATTATTTTAATTGTATTGTATGAAAGTAGTAAAAAGGGTTAAACTGCTTACCAGTTAAGGTAACCCCGAAGGGGGAGGTAACTCTAAGGCAATTTATTATAAATTTAGAATAACAGCGTTGGCATCAAATTATGGAAATGGTTAAAGATGTCAAGATGACCTTGTGACTTGACCTAGCTTTACTTCTTGACTATGTTCTGTATAGTACACAAGTACCATTTGAGCAGAGATGGCAGCATGAAATATGGTTCAGCATTGGGCCATGCTAAAAAGTTGAAACTAATAGTCATAAGCACCAAGATAGCCTTATATCTTGACCTAGCTTTACTTCTCGGGTGTGTTCTGTATAATACACAAGTACCATTTGAGCAGCGTTGTCAATATAAAATATGCTTTAACATTGTAGTATACTAAAAAGTTGATACTAATAAAGATGTAGATGCCAAGAAGAGAATTTTAATAAAGAAATTCAGAACAATCCTTAGAAACCCTTAGAAATCAACTAGTGAGATGATTATGGGTTTGAACTATCAAGGACCCCAACCACCAATGACCTGAACCAGCAAGGACCTCAACCTCCAATGGTCCTCTATCACCAACCTCCAAGGGGCCCCTTTCCTCTAACTTTTTTGGCCCCTCCCCCCAGTTTTTTATACTTTTTCTGAATATCTTTAACTTTTTTATTATTATTTTTTTAACACGGAATATTTTTTTCAACTTTTTTACATGCCTTAGAATGAGATAAAACATACAACATAAATAAAAATTGTGTACTACTCAAAATGAAATATTGATTATTCTACCAATTTCGAACTAAGAGAAGACAATAGCTACAATATCAAGAGAGAACTGGTGAACTATTTTATGGAACAGATTCAAAATGTCCAAAGTTGTTCATTGATATTAATAATTAATAATAATGTATTTTTTGTATTAATATTCTACATGACATTATTTCATTAAAATATATTATGCATTACATTGTTGTGTGTTCATTATTTTTAGACTATGCTAGCATATCAAACGTTTAGAATGTCTATTAAAACATCGGAGATGCAAGAAAAGGAATTTGTATACACCATATTTTGGATAGATAGGTCAACATGGAGAAACTCTAAGTATCAGAATGAATAAATTGTTTATCAACACCTTTTGTCGGATAGGTCAGGATAAAATTTATAAAATCTAAGTATCAGAATGAATCGTTCTTTTTTATCAACATCTTTGTTAGATACATCAGATAAAATTGAATAAATCTAAGTTTCAGATTTAATAAATTCTTTATCAACATCCTTTGTCGGATACGCTGGATAATTTTCTCAAAATCTATGTATTAGAGTGAATAAATTCTTCATCAACTTCCTTTGTCTCATACATCAGATAACATTCACAAAATCTAAGTATAATAAAGAGTTTATTCACTTTGATACTTAAATTTCGTCAGTGTTATCAAACGTATCTGTCAAAAGACATTGATAAAGAATTTATTCACTCTGATACTTAAATTTAGTCAATTTTATTCAATGTATCTCACAAAGATGTTGATAGAAAAATTTATTAACTCTGATAATTAGATTTTGTTAATGTTATCCCATGTATTTGACAATAGATGTTGATACAGAATTTCATCACTCTGACACTTAGGTATTGATAATGTTAAAAAACATATCCGGCAAAGGATGTTGATAGAGAATTATTCACTCTGATAATTATATTTTGTGAATGTTATCTGATGTGACAGACAAAATAAGTTGATAAAAATTATTCACTCTGATACTTAGATTTTGACAATTTTATCCGATTTATCTTTAAAAGATGCTGATAGAAAAAATGTATTCACTCTGATAATTATATTTTGTCAATGTTATCCCATGTATTTGACAATAGATGTTGATACAGAATTTAATCACTCTGACACTTAGGTTTTGATAAAGTTAACTGACATTTCCGGCAAAGGACGTTGATAAAGAATCTATTCGCTCTGATACTTAGATTTTATCAATTTTATCCCGACCTATCCGACAAAAGATGTTGATAAAAAATTTATTCATTCTAATAAATAGGTTTTGTCAATGTTATCCGACATATCCGACAATTGATATCGATAAAGAATGTTAATAAAGAATTTGTACACTCTGATACTTAAATTTTATCAGTGTTACCAAAAGTATCCGTCAAAAGACATTGATAAAGAATTTATTCACTCTGATACTTAGATTTTCTTAATTTTATCAGGCGTATTGGACAAAGGATGATGATAAAGAATTTATTCACTCTGATACTTAGATTTCGTGAATGTTATCTAATGTATCCGACAGAAGATGTTGATAAAGAATTTATACATTCTAATACATAGATTTTGTTAATGATATCCGAGGTATCCGACAAATGATGTTGATAAAGATTGTTAATAAAGAATTTGTACACTCTGATACTTAAATTTTATCAGTGTTATCAAAAGTTTCTGTCAAAAGACATTGATAAAGAATTTATTCACTCTGATGCTTAGATTTGCTCAATTTTATCAGACATATCTGACAAAATACGATGATAAAGAATTTAGTCACTCTGATTCTTAGATTTCGTGAAAGTTGTCTGATGTATCTGACGAAATAAGTTAATAAAGAATTTATTCACTCTGATACTTGGATTTCGTGAATGTTATCTGAGGTATTTGTCAAAAGATATCGATAAAGAATGTTAATAAAGAATTTGTTCACTCTGATACTTAAATTTTATTAGTGTTTTCAAAAGTATCTGTCAAAAGACATTGATAAAGAATTTATTCACTCTGATGCTTAGATTTTCTCCATTATATTAGACATATCTGACAAAGTACGATGATAAAGAATTTATTCACTCTGATTCTTAGATTTCGTGAAAGTTGTCTGATGTATCTGACGAAATAAGTTAATAAAGAATTTATTCACTCTGATACTTGGATTTCGTGAATGTTATCTGATGTATCCGACAAAATAAGTTGATAAAGAATTTATTCACTATGATACTTAGATTTGGGTAGTGTTATCAAACGTATCTGTCAAAAGACATTGATAAAGAATTTATTCACTCTGATGCTTAGATTTTCTCCATTATATTAGACATATCTGACAAAGTACGATGATAAAGAATTTATTCAATCTGATACTTAGATTTTGTGAATGTTATCTGATGTATCAGACAAAGGAAGGTGATAAAGAATTTATTCACTCTAATACATAGATTTTCACAATGTTATCCAACGTATCCGACAAAGGATGCTGATAAAGAATTTATTAAATCTGATACTTAGATTTAGTCAATTTTATCCGATGTATGTGACAAAGATGTTGATAGAAAAAATTTATTCACTCTCATACTTAGATATTGTCAATGTTATCCCGTGTATCTGACAATAGATGTTGAAACAGAATTTCATCACTCTGACACTTAGTTTTTAATACTACTAACCGACATATCCTGCAAAGGATGTTGATAAAGAATCTATTCGCTCTGATACTTAGATTTTATCAATTTTTTCCTGACTAATCCGACAAAAGGTGTTGATAAAGAATTTATTCATTCTGATACTTAGATTTTCTCCATGTTAACCTATTTATCCAATACATGATGTATGCAAAAACCGTTTCTTACATCTCCGATGTTTTAATAGACATTTTAAACGTTTGATATGCTAGCATACTCTAAAAATAATGAACACGCAACAATCTAATGCATAATATATTTTTAATGAAATAATGTCATGTAGAATATTAATACAAAAAAAAATATATTATTATACATTATTAATATCAATGAACAACTTTGGACATTTTGAATCTCTTCCATAAAATAGTTCACTATGTTCTCTCTTGATATTGTAGCTATTGTCTTCTCTTAGTTCGTAATCAGTAGAATACTCATTATTCCATTTTGAGTCATACACAATTTTTACTGGTGTGTCACCGACAGGTTCAATATGCGTTTCGTCTTTGGTAGATTTGGTTCATTGACTGTTTGGTCAATTATGGTAGTAAGGTTTTCTGGCACTTCGTTTTTCATCGATTCATCTTTGTATTCCTTAGTGATATTTTCTACCAATGCCCTTTTAATTTTTCCGGCAATTTCTCTGTCTATTACAACATTATTTTTACACAGGTAACAGTTCCAGCACGTAGACAACATATGGTTTATGATATTAGTAGAAGAGTAGGCCTTTCTTCTTTTGACCTTCCGTTGAATGCTAATAACCGAAAGCTGACGATAGGATGTATCAGTAGGTAATGTGTTACCAGAAACAGTAGCAAGGATTTGTCCTCTATCACCAACGATTATTTTTATGTTGGCATTCTCTTTGAGTGCAATCATCTCAAGAGATTTCAATCTCGCATATCCACCAACATAAGAGTTGAATTTTTTTGGTACTCCAAAGGAATTTAATTACTTACTGTCATGACAATGCACGCATACGTTTCCGATAGTTCTACCACTTGTACTTGTTTCATAGTTCAAATACTTCTCCTTGTCAGCATTGAATGCTACAATAACACTATCATGTGAACATACTTTCTTAAAATGCTTCATCTTCACCTTTTTAAAGATATGAATTATGTTTTTATCCTTTCAATGCGTAAAAATACTGATTTAATAATGCAATAAACTAATTAGTGTCGATAACCTGCCATAGAGTACCAGTGGGAAAGCCGCGTCGTGTCTATGAGCAAGCATAGAGTACGATTGGTAGAGCCGCAAGCATATTTTATGTCATTTTATGATACGTAAAAAAAAGTTGAATAATTTTTAACTCAAAAAAATTCAGTCCAAAAAAAGTGCTAATACAAACATTATTTTTCTAATAGTAAAAGTCACGACTAAAATATCTATAACATTGTCATTTCGAATTTGGAAAATATTAAATTGTGAATTTCTTATGTTTTAAGTATATTTTATCTCATTCTAAGGCATGTAAAAAAATTTGAAAAAAATATACCATGTTAAAAAATTATAATAAATTTTTTTTTTAAACTTCAAAAAAAGTAAAAAAATGGGGGAGGGGTCCAAAATGTTATAGGGAGGGGCGACTTGGAGGTTTGTGATAGGAGACCCTTGGAGGTTGAGGTTCTTGCTGGTTCGAGTCATTGGTGGTTTCGGACCTTGATGGTTCAAACCCATAATCATCTCACTAGTTGATTTCTAAGGATTTCTAAGGATTGTTCTGAATTTTTTTTTATTAAAATCCACTTCTTGGCATCAACATCTTTATTAGTATCAACTTTTTAGTATATTACAATGATAAAGCATATTTTATATTGGCAACACTGCTCAAATGGTACTTGTGTATTATACAGAACACACCCGAGAAGTAAAGTTAGGTCAAGGCATAAGGCCATCTTGGTGCTTATGACTATTAGTTTCTACTTTTTAGCATGCCCCAATGCTAAGCCATATTCTATATTGACAACACTGCTCAAATGGTACTTGTGTATTATACAGAACACAGTCGAGAAGTTAAGCTAAGTCAAGTCAAAAGGTCATCTTGACATCGTTAACCATTTTCATAGATGGATGCCAACGATTTTATTCTAAATTTATAATAAATTGTCTTAGAGTTACCATCCCCTTCGGGGTTACCTTAACTAGTAAGCAGTTTAATCCTTTTTACTACTTTTATACAATCTATTTAAAATAATCGTTACCGCAGATTAACACCAATGATGCTATTCCAAATTTATATTAAATTGCTTAAGAGTTAGCACTCCCATCGTGTTTACCTTAACTGATAAGCAGATTAACCCTTTTTACAACCTTTACACAATCCAATTAAAAATATTACCAAGCTCTGTTTCACCATATTATTCAATTACCAATTAAGATCATACAGAGCAGAGTTATGCCAATGGAATATCTTTTTCGCAAATTGAGTTATTTTTCCGCAAATGATACAACTTTTTATCATTATTAGATACCGCTAATAATGCAATCAATTCTGGACAAAATGCAAGATACCTTTAGGCTAGAGGTTATTAGAGTATTTGACTAGTTTTGACTCAGAAACATTCTCGGCTTGGCTGTATCTTTAGTAAAAAAAAACACGATTGTATGACCTCCGGCCGAAAGTAGTATTTTTACAAAAAAGACCATTAAACCTTTGAATACGCTATGTGAAGGTCTTTAGTTTTGGCTATTGAACCTAGAAAAATATGTCCGACAAGTCTTGTCCCTTCTGTAGTAATTGATACATGTCCGTGGTAAGGCATGTACCGTTGAAACTGCACTGTATATTAAGTACCCTCTGTGTTCCTTGTCTATGATTAGTCCGGAAAATGGGTGTTGACATAGAAACCTGTCTGGTAAGGCACGTACCGTCTGTAGTACTAGATACCTGACCGTGGTAAGGCATATTATGCAATCACTTGTCGTGGTGCATACTAGCTTACTACTGCCGCAGCCATTTAAACATTTGCCTCTCAATTACTTGGACTATATGTCTTGGCTTTTCTCTTTCTATCTACAATTAGCCATGTCTTGATGCAACCTACTGCAAAATACTTGATAATTCCAATTCGGTAATTTGGTATTTAATCTGATTTTTTATACAATTTTCAAATTTAAAAACGCAGTTGTTATTTTAGATGTGGGGAAAATTTTCCAATGGGGAATCGTTGGAGTGGGGAGGATTTTTCATATTTAAATGAATTTGATATGTATCTTTTTCCGACTCTTTGCATATTTCCTCAAAATGAAATAATTAGGTAATTAATTTAAATGTACGGTAAAGGGCAACTGTGTTCAGTAAGGATTAAATTTTTTGGGGAAAGAATTCCCTTTGAAAAAAAAAATAATGTTTGTGCTTATTGATTCAGTGCATTATCATGTTTTTCGATTTCTGGACTTGATTTTGCAGTGAAGGGGAAATGTCAGGGGCGGAGGGTAATTTTCAGCAGCGGTTGGAATTTTCAATGGGAGACTGTTCGGGGGGGGGGGTTTCCAATAGGATTTTTTATGTTATTTTATATTCAGAAATACGAAAGATTTTGAGGGGGGAATTTCTTTGGAAGATTTTGTAGGTGAATTTTACGCCGAGTTTTCTATAGAGGGGGCGGGGAGGTATTTTATTTGAATTGTTTTTTTTCTTTTGAGATCGCAGCAATACGACAGGTTTTAAATTTCTTTCTTGTTGACTATTGGACCAACTAAAAATAGTTATTTATAAAACATATTTTATGTAATTTTATCAGTTGGTGATGGAAAACCCCACTTTATAAGAAGTCTATTAGACCTAAGTTTGTCTCCTTAATGAGCTAGCGATTACTGATATGTGACCTCGTCTTAGCGCATGCTAATTGGTATCATTAGGAAGCCTTCTTGTCAGTTAATGTTGTTAAAAAGAAAGAAATCAACAAAGTTGGTTAGGGACGAAAGACAACATTGGGAAAGTAAAACGATATCAAGCTTAAATAGTGTAAACATGTTAGACAAGCTCAATTACTTGCAAACGAGGTTGTCACATGTCGGACGAAAGTATGAATTGTCGTTCTATTATATATTTTTCACGTTTGCTTTATGTAAATGATGAAAACCCTTATTACCATTGAATTTTATTCAATTAGGGCACCAAGGCTATAGCGTTGACACAATTTGTCTTCACAATTTGTATTTTTTTTTTCCCAGCCCCCTTGTAGACAAGGGATTATTGTTAAAGCTTAGAATTGGGCTGATTTGGTAAGAAATTTAAGATTCCTTTTCAAAAGGCAATAGTCCAAGGTACACCTACAACCCCTCCCTCCCCCACTTGCCTTAAATCAAAATTTTGAGATAGCTGTTTCATATTGAATGACCAATAAATGAAATAATGATAAGAATAATCAACGCAGCTCCACGTGCAAGGGTGCAAAGTTATTCAATTGAACCATCTGCACATGTACATTTCATTTGGGTTGGTGAGCTTGTTGCGCGATGTTAAAACCGGAATCATAGAACCTAAATACATCGTTATAACTGGATTTGAAATTTGGATCCATAAAATATCATCCTCTTTTCCTGTGTCCACCACTAACGTTAGTAGAAAGGAGTCTTCAGATTTACACCAGATCCTATGCAAAAAGGTCAGATCTTACGGAACGCTTTGCTAAAAGGTCACTTCATACAGAATACTATATAAAAAGGTCACTTCATACGGAACATTACACAAAAGGTCACTACCGAGTTCATTATGTATATTTATTTCTTAAGCCACCTGACACTTACAATAACCCGGCCATCTGGCGCAATAAACACACCTGGGCTCTCCTCCTGACCTTTAACAGTTTTTGAGGAATCTAAATTTGTTCAGATAAGAAATTCCATCACTTATTTGCCGCTGTCTTCGATTTTTTTTTTTTTTTTTTTTGTAATTCAGCCCAACCCAGGAAAAAGGGTAATTATGCTCTTTTTTTATTTTGAATTGATGATACCTTGCTTTTTCCAACGAGTGCGTAAAAGCCTTCCTTTTATTGATCTTTCTACTCATTTTTAACTCTATTTTTATTTCCACTTCTAAGTCTTTGAAGTTTTCTATTGACTTTATTCAATAATTTGCCCAACACACTCTGCAAAAGCTTTGAATATTGCGCTTTTTTTTTAGCCAGAAAAAAGCAAGTTGGAGGCCAACAAAGGGAGATAGAAACAAGCAAAGAGTGTCGATTGGGACTAAAGGAGGCTGGTAGAGAAAAAGAAAGTTGGAAGGAGACTATAAAATCTTGAATGGTCTAAGGAAAGTTGCAAGCCTCTAAAAAGTCAGAAGGGAATAGGTCCACTTGGAAATCTGTAAAGGAAGTTGAAAGGCAGTAAAAGAAGTTTTATGGAACTAAAGAAGGCTGGAGGAAATCAAGATCGTTGGCAAAGGATTATGAAATTTAGAATAGCCTAAAAGTAGCCGAAGGAGACCAAGAACGTCAGAAAAGGACTATGAAACTTTGGGTTAACCCAAGGGCAGAAGAGACAAAGAACGTCGAAAAAAATTATGAAAGGTGGAATAGTGTAAGGAAAGTTTTAAGCCTCTATGAAGTCAAAAGAAGTAGATCGTGTTATAAGTATGTAAGGGAAGTTGGAAGGCAGTAAAAGAAAGTCGGATGGATCTAAAAGAAGCTGGATGAGACCAAGAACGTCAGATAAGGAATAATGAAAGTTGGAATGGCGCAAGGAAAAGTTAGAAGCAATTTTAAAAAAATCAGAAAGGACTAAAGCAACTCCAAAAGCAGAGTAGGAATCAAAAAGGCACTAAAGGTCTCGGATGGGAATAAAGGAGGCAGAACGAGGTCAAAAACTTCGCAAAAGGACAAAGAAAGTCGGAAGGGACTAAAAGAAGTCGTAAGAAACTAAAGGAAGGCATTCAAAAAAAAATGAATTTCGAAAGGGACGTAAGGCAGTCGAAGGAACTAAAGGAATTTTGGAGGTTTTAAATGTCTCAAAGAAGAAAACGAAGCTCAAAGTGATGGTCAGAACGGATAAAAGAAAGTCCGAATGGAGTAATAAAGCTAGAAGGGAATAAGAAAGTAGAAAAGGGGCCAAAGCAAGTTCAAAGGAGTAAAAGGAAATTTGAAGAAGATATGACATAAAACTTATTATTAACTTTCTCTTTCTTGTCTGTGTTTTAAATTATAATTATGGATTTACCTAAAAGACATGTGACACAATTTCCACGCTGCCATAAAGCACAAGATAATTACAAGTAATCACAACAACTGGAATCGCATAGATAACCACACTCCTCCCCTTAAGTTATTTTATTAGCCTTATTTTGAAGTCTTTATTCTTCTTTTGGCTCTATTTCTAAAAAAAATTGAATGAAATTTTTTTGATTCCATTGCTCTAATCACAGATATACACCTCTTTCATTTTTTAATTATAAACTATGTTTTTCTTTTTATTTAAATTATGTAGGGATATTTATATAATCTTCCACACTAAGCATTTTAGTATTCCACACATTTCGTGAATTACCTCTCCGCTCCAACCCTCGAGATATTAACGATAAGGTTCTGTGAAGAGCTGAAGACCAAAATTATCATCAGTTTTAACTTTACAAGTGAACATTTAACATATATACTTTAACAAACGGATTAATTCCCTGAAATGTCCAACAAAGCTATACAGGAATGAAGGCCCCTTGCTTACCAAGTTTCAAAATGAATTGGATGGCAGGAAATCCAATCAAATTGATTTAGAAGAAATCAATACATCTTATCGTGGTAAATCATAAGCATCTTTAGAAGAACCTATAACCTAGACAAATAAGAAATGATGGCAGGAAAGATGGCACTATCAATCAAATTCAGGGATAAGGGCGAGCCAAACAGGGCTTGATTTAAACGGAGGTTGAGTTAAATAAGGACCGAGTTAAACCGGTTCTTACATAAACTGGGCTTAGTTGAACTAGGGTTCAGTTTAGGTTTTCTTGCTGTTCTGGGGTTCTTGAATGAATACAAAAATGGAAGTAATATAAAAGGGAAAATTTTATTTGACATACGAATTCTGCATTTTCATATATTTCAGCGTCCTGATAGTCAAATCTAAAATCTAATAAAAGACTTAAGACTCGCGCGATACTAGCAGTATTTGCAGGTGGAGTTGTTGTGAAGGCGCTACTTGTAGTAAGAGCGGTCAAGGCAAGAGCAGTCTTAGTAGAGAAAGTCTTAATAAGAGCAGTCGCCATGGGATTAGGCATGGAGGTAAGCAACTATACCAATTGGGAAGTCCAATATCAAAACATATTATCGAATATAGGCCATTTGAAAAACGGCCCATTAGAACGTAGGCTGTGTTTAATTTTAACCAATGCTGAGAGATTTCCAGATTTATTGATTGCGAGAATATGGGAATATGTGGAAACTCAAAATCAATGTGCATCTGCTCTTACCACTACTACTCCTCAGTTCGACCGCAACGATAAATTTCAACCTTAAATTAACATAATATGCTATCTTATAAATTTTTAATTATTACTGCTACAAATAAATATATATAAAAATGCCGCGTCAATTAAAAATAACAAACATAGAGCCTGAATTTAGAAATATTTTTTCGATCAATAGCTAAGAGCCAATTTAAAATTTAAGACGAACAAAAATTAGTGTATAAAATTGTCCAACATAAAGCAAGCAGAAATCCCGGTTAACGCAGAAATGAATTCGAAACCAACCAGGAGTCAAGTAGACAGTGATGCCATACTTTAAAAAAGGGCATAAATTGCCACAACTATGAATGGTGCTCTACTTACCAAACGGCCTTCGAAAGCGCATTTTTGAGTCTGTCGATGGTTTTGATTAAAGTGTTTTTCTTTGAAATTTTCATTCAAAACCATGTGGGATTTCTGGAGCATTTGAGCTTTTTAAAAGGTTCCGAGTCGACTTTTGATTGATTTTGATCATAAAAATGATGCTAGAACCCAGACTTTGCGCTTGAATCAGGCCTTGCAAATCCCCGACCATCAGTTCTTTGTGATGAGCCAGGGGAATTAAGAAAAAAAAAGTAATCTATACATTGTTATAGGAGAAGCTCTTACCAAGTCACAACCACTGTGTTGACTGTCATATCATAAGCTAATTTATTTTTATTGTGGATTATTATTTTGGTTTTAATTGTTAAGTGATTCTCTGAGATATTGTCGAAGAAAATCAAAAGCAGCTTTTGCTTGATTGAATTGAAGGTTTCCAAAGTATGTAAAACTGAGACATAAGTAAAGTAAGGCTGATTACCATTATTTCTACAGGTCATAAAGCCAAAATTGTGTATGCAGACAATCAAAGATTAGACCAAGAGGCGATACAGTTTGAAGCATTAATAGTGAAGATAAGTGTCATGGAGAACCATTACTCGCAAGAAGAACTTTACGATTTAGAGATTTCAAATGTAAGTGTTCCCGCTGATGTTCAAAAGCAACTCCTAATAAATAGGAAAATTCAACCACCCCTATACTATATTTTTATAATATTATACTCTATTCTGATTTTATTTGGAGCCTTTGGAAACGGTCTAGTAATTTGCACTGTTTTGACCAAGAAGACAATGAGAACAACGAGAAATCTGTTTATTTTTAATTTAGCAGTGTCTGATCTTCTGTTATGTGTCATTGCTATGCCTTTTACATTAATTGGTGTATTAACTTATTACTGGCCCCTTGGCAAAACGCCATTTTTATGCAACATTTCATTCTGCGTACCAACCATCTGTGTTTACGTATCAGGATTGTCGATAGCGGCTATCGCCGTTGATCGTTATTATTTGATTATACATCCAACACAGAATACGGTTGGAGCAAAAAAAGCGGTTATTGCCCTTGGTTTAATTTGGATGATAAGTATTTTGTTCGCAGTACCACTATTTATTTCTTCGATTTTGACAAAAACTGTAGTAATTCTTCACGAGCCTTTGTATGTACCTTATATAATCATAAGAAGCTGTGAAGAGCAATTTTCATCAATATTCAGTATTGCTTACTCTGTAACCACTGTGATTTTTCAGTACGCTGTTCCAATAATTACCGTATCAATTGCCTACAGGAAGATATCAAAACAGTTAAAAAATAGAATGGAAACTCTAATGGCAATGCTGCATGACAAAAACCGGATTGAAGCAGAGCACAATCGTCTCAGAAGAACCAACCAGCTTCTCGCTTCTGTAACAATTGCTTTTGCCATCAGCTGGCTGCCATTACACGTGTTCCTATGTGTGGATGATTCATTCCGCTCATTTCTGGGCAACTCAGAAAAGAGGTACATCCTGTATGGGATATGCCACTTAGTCAGTATGACCAGTGCTTGTTTAAATCCTGTATTGTATGGGTGGTTGAATGGAAACTTCCGCAAGGAGTTTTTCGATATATTTTCCTGTCTTACGAAAATAACAAAAAGTAATAAAAATAAGACCCCAGTAATAATTTATACAAAAGCTACAAGTACACCAACTCCTTCAGATAATCAAGGAGCGAAATCTAATATGTATGAACGTATACTGACTTCATCAAGCAATTTACACTGCAGTTCACCTTCTCTGCTTGAATGTGACTTTATGAGCACAAACGACATACAATAAAAAGAAGTTCTGTGTCTAAGACCTGATAACTAGTGATCAAAGACGTCATTGCTGTTTTCTTCTGAGGAAACTAAGGATACGGAATTTGTAAAGGAGTCAAAAGTTCGGGAAAGGACAAACTGAATAAAAACGTGATTTTTAAGGAATTAAGAAATTGTATCCTTCTTCTGAATATTTTGGGAAATTTCACACTAAGGGAAGGGTGTAACATCTTTGTAGCTTCTCTAAATCACTTTTGAGTACATGGTTAATATAGATGAGGACACCCTGCCTTTTTGAAGAAGGTTTTGAAAATGTGACGTGTAAATTGTAACAGACTTCGACTACAACAGCAGTGTTGAGTGAGATTTCAATTTTTGATTAATGTCATTGTTATTATGAACGATTCTTAGGCAGAAATGTGCCCTACCCTCCACGAATAGCTTGTATTTCTTTTAGTTATTGCCCAACATAAATCACTGCATTTCTAAAACCTGCACACAGTGGGTGCAATATGAACTATTCAAAGGCTAGTTTGACAGAATCTGTATAAAAAAAAAAAAAAAATGAAGCACAGAAAATTCAAAGCAAAGATTCATTAGTGATTTTAGTGAACTGCAATCACTCGTAAATATAATTAAACAATCATCAGCTGTAAAGCAATTTCAGAAAGTAAGGATGCTTGCTTGTGCGCTTGAGAACTGAAAATGCAAGTGTGTTTTAGAATATGTTAAGGTTGTATTCTACTTTCCCTGATCATTCCGTCCTTTACCTTTGCCATCTATATTCCTTTTAAGAAAGAATAATAATAAGCGATTTAAGTCAATCCGATCATAGTAATAGTTGAATAAATTTGAGGCCCCAGACATAACAATAAAGTTTATCATGATACACAGAACGTTTTCAGTTTTATCAATCACCTGATTTTCGTTACATCATAATCTATTTCGCTCATTTTAGCGATTGAAGTGTATTTTAGTTGTTTTTTTGTCTCTACATTAACCCACGAATATCATAGATTTTGTATAGTGTATGTTAAAAATAAATAATTGTTGAAATTATTAGTCTAATTGCTAACCATTCTTAGTGTTAATTCTTACCTTTTTTAAAATTGCAATATGTTTTTGAAATGTATGAGATGTTGCAATAATTCGATACCTCAACCATTTAGAAATGGGACTTGTGTAAACTGGATTCTGAAAATTTTATTTGCGGCTTATGAGATGTAAGTTTTTGATCCAACTGACTTTTTGTTCACTGCAAAGTCAATAGTTTTTGTTATCTTCAAAACTGAGTAAAGGGCTGCTGAAATCAATTCTGAATAGAAACAAATGTTAAAAAAAAATGAAAATGTGTTTGACTTAAATTTTAGCATTTGGTATTGGAAAGCTTTTTCCCCAAAACAAAAATTCAAAGAAAAGTAAACAGTCATATTAAAACCTAAGAGACGCAGAAATGAATTCATATAACAATTCACACCAAAACGAACAAAAATTAACACAAACATGAATTGAGCAACCGCCGTCAAAAAGCCAAACCGTCATTTGCGATTCTCTGAAAGTGTGTTTTGATTTATAATAACACCATCAACAGAAATATCACAAGAATGACCGAGACTTAGAAACAAGAGTCGTGACCTTCCCCCTATTTTTTAAAACCTGTAAACGGCTTAAAGATTGTGTATTTTCACTAGTGTAGGTTCTGTTTATCCACACGTTGACCAAACAAAAGTAATAAAATCACAATAATACTCAAGGAAAAAAACTAATAAAAGTAGACTAATTACTTACTATATAATGATATTAATTTTTGGAAGTTTCAGCAATTCTTGACTGTTCAATTATAGAGTTATAGTTACCTTCAAAAAAGTAAAACTTTCCTTACGGAGCTAATACTTCGCCGACGGAAAAATATTATCTCAAATAAACTGACCCTTGACATTTTCTAATATCTGTATAACTCTAAAAACTAGTACTCTCCTGAAAACATAAAACTGACACCCCCCCCCCAAAAAAAAAACAAAAAAACAAACATGTTTTCTCTTAGGAGCAGCAAATTCTATGACTAGCCTTTACAAACCAGATAATAGTTTATGGTCCTCTCAATAGTCTTTCAGTGACCATGATGTCAATAACTTTTTGTATACAATTTATAATTCTGTCGAAAACTCAAGGAAGCTTAGTTTACAGCAGAACGCTAGTTTTCAGAATCCAATTTGAAAATATGACGAAATCCATCTCCATATTGAAAATATGACTCTTTGGAAAAATATGACGGGTAAATTTATTTGAGCTAGTTTTGTTGATATTAGTTTACTTAATTGGTGAAGCAACAATTTTGTTCTTTTCAAGTTTCAACCTTGGTCTTTACTTCCGAGCAAAAGACTTCGATTTTTTAATTTCTTTTTTGTTCTTTTATCAAACAGACCCAATAAATTGCACAGTGAAACCAAAAAAGTCAACATGATTTTGTTGGGCATTGCATATTGGTTCTGCTTTTGACATCGCTTAAATATTCGTGCAAGATATTTGCATCCTTGTTACATAAATACAGAGTCTGAGTGGTATGTTTTTGTTGCTATCTTATACAATTTGTAAACAGAAATGCAATTATTTCATAACACTGGAAGTGAATAAGTGACATTTTATTCATTAGACAGTTTTTTTCTTTTCCAAATCGCGTTTTTTAGTTTTCACTTACTAAGGGAGTTGGATGAGCATACAAGAGGGAGAAATGTAAACCTCCAGCTAAGGAGTTTGACTGTGGAGACTACGATAGTACCCTCGTTATGCTTTTCAGTCTTTCCATTCTATAAATGGCACCAAATGGCGTCATGTGGCACTATGGCACTCTATAAAGGAGTTAGGAACACAAATTTATAAGATAAAGCAGGTTTTGATTTAGCCGTTAAACATCCTTGTGCGATCTCTTGGTAGCCAGCTGACCATAGTGCCAAAAATACTCCAGGCTAGCGAACTGTACAATGTTGACAATTATAACAAAACACTGTTTTTTATTTATGGTCAATTACCATGATCGGCTCACCAATCTTTGTGATAGTCTACTTCATTTAAATAAAGCCATAAAAACTAGTTACACTTTTTGTAACTCTGCCCACGCATGATCAAGGCTTTCAACCTTCATGGGTTTCTAATTTCAAATTGGTGGTTACAGATTGCAATGGGAAAAACCCTTCCCTCGTTTTTAAAAGGGGGGGGACTAAAAACCTCCTGTTCAGGGTTTAAAATAGTTTGCTAGACCATACTGCCTTTTCATTTATAATTGAAACGGAATATGTAAAAACGGGAAAGTTGTTTGATAACAACCAAATAATAATATTATTTTTGTACAAAATGTATACTATGTAAGTTATATTATACAAAACTTATTCATAAAAAACCTTTTAATTGTTTATTTCCACTGTTTTATCAAAAAGTTAACCAACATTTCTTATATATTTTCGTTTCAGTTGTTTAGAGTTTTAGACCAGGAAAGATCGATGACACATGTTTTGTCAAAATAGCGGAACCAAAGCCTTCCTTTTAGTTTTTTAGACCATGGATAATAGATCATATGTATTAGCAATCCCAATCTCTTACATTTTGACTTTTTTGAGCAAAAATTGATTTTTGTGGCACAAAAAGGCAGAAAACGTCACTTTGCTATGGCATAATCACCCTTGATGCTTAAAAAATGGTACTACTTATGGTAATTTTTATTCAAATGGCCCATCTCTTAACATTCACTGTAAATCTCACTGTAAATCTCCTTTATAAGGTTTTCAGTCAGGCTGTCCCCAATGGTTCGCCTTTTGTTCCCACCTGACGCCATTTTCGAGGGCTGCTGGCTCTTTTTTGAAATTTCCATAAATTGTTTTTGCAATAGTTTTCTATTTTAAAAACGATCGAAATAGTAGTTATTATTCCTGAATCAGCGTTAAATGGCAAATGTTTTCACTAGACAGTTTTTTCTCAAAATACATTTTTGCTCTTTACTAGGTTGCAGCTATCGCTGCAACCATGCAAGAGATAATGCTCAAAATTTGCCGTTTCTTCAGTAAAGTGCAAATGACACTCTGGCCTTTAGAAGGTTTAAGAAATGATAAGCTTACTCCTGTTTTTGGCTAATTTCTGTTTGTTTTAAATTTGACTTGGTCGTTCATTTTAATTTCTGTTCGTTTTAAATTTGATTTGATCGTTCATTTTAATTTCTATTTGATTTAGGATTCATTTATTCGTCTGTAGCAGCGAGTGTTATCCTTATGTTTTATGTGATTATTCATTTTACTTTCTGTTTGTTTGGGCTTCATTTATCCGTTTATAGTAATTCCTGTTACTTTATGTTTGATTAAATAAATAAAAACAAGTTTTTCAACAGAAAGTAAGGATCAACATTAAAACTTTAAATTAACAGAAATTATTACGTATGTGAGGGGTTGCCTCTCCTCAGTACCTCGCTCTTTACGCTAAGGTTTGACTTTTTGTTCCAATTATTTAGGAATGACTCCTGATACGCAAGAACCGTTTAGTTTAAAAATTCAAGAACACTTTAGCGTAAAGAGTGAGGAGCCGAAGACGGGGGCAAACCCCTCATATACGTAATAATTTCTGTTTGTCTTCAGTTTTAATGTTGCTCCTTACTTTCCGTTGAAAAAAGTCGCTTTTTTTATTTAATTTCTGCTATTTTTTGCAATTAATGCTGGGAAATCCAGCTCTCCCCCATGGAAAATTCCCTTTCCCCACGAAAACTCTTCCATGGAAAGATACTCCCACGTAAGCCCCCCAGAAAGTCCCCTCCCCCGAAAACATCTTTATACTTCCCAATAGCCAATACTATATGTAAGCAATGGGCAGAGTTCATAACTTGCAGCCCTTCCCCGGGGGCCGCGGGGGGTCAAGCCTCAAAGACATAGTTATTAAATTTTTCGACCATGCTTAAGAAAATGGCTATCTCAAAATTTTGATCTGACATTTTTGGGTAAAAAAAGGGAGTGGGAAAGGGGCTAGATGCCCTCCAATATTTTTGGTCATTTAAAAAGGGCACTATAACTTTTGATTTCCGATCAAATGAGCCCTCCCCCGATCTTATAGGATCACTGGTTTGATACGATCACCCCTGAGAAAAAAAAAACACAACAAATAAATAAACACCCATTCATGATCTTGCTTCTGACAAAAAGTCCAAAATTCCACATTTTTGTATATCAAAAGCTTGAAACCTCTATAGTAGGGTTCTCTGATATTCTGAATCTTATGGTGTGATTTTCATTAACATCACTTGATTTCTTAGAGGTGTTTCTCCCTTTTTCAAAAACTAGGCAAATTTTCTCAGGCTCCTAACTTTTGATGGGTAACATTAAACTTCATTAACTTTATATATTTTGAATAAGCATCAAAATTCGATTCTTTTGATGTATCTATTATTATTAAGACTCTGTTTCTTACAGTTTCGGTTACTATTAAGCCGCATCGCTCCTTACTTACAGTTCGTTACCACGAGCTGTTTGATATATGACTATATTTATACTCGTCTTAGGTATAAAATATGGTTCTTTAGTTTCTTTTTAGAAAATGCCTTTTTTAGAAAACGTTCTTTATAATTCAATTTTGCTTGTGTTGAATTGGCATGGTTTTATTATTTGTTAATAGTAGAAATATAATATTGGAACCAAATTTGAATGTTCAGCCAAAATTTTCAGTCAGTAGCAGTTTTGTGCAATATATTTTTAATAACAGTTTTACTATTGAATAATCGTTGGGGAAGGAAGAGGTCAGCAATTAATTATTTTAATTGAAAATACGCAGATTTTCAATTAATATTATTGAAAATCTGTTGGTTTTGGTCTTCTATATGCCCAAAGCCATCCCAACCCATATTTTGTTGACACCTTGAATGTTTACGTTAAATTTTATTATAATTTTATTAAAATTAAACGTTTTATGCTGTATATTATTATAGCTGTTTTTTGTTTAAGTTATTAAACGTTAAGGTCATTTACTAAAGAGTTTTGTTTTGTTGTTCACCAAAAAAGAAGAAAAAAAAGAAAAATGCCCCGAATCTTCTTACTTTGTTTTCCTGACAAAGGTATCGAGGCTCTCTTGGTTCTGAAATTTTAGATGAGGCGTCCAGATGATCTGAAATGAAAAAGCAGATCAGGCTAACAAAAATAAAACGACTTTTCCGCGTTAAGAATCTGTATATCTACATTTATAAGTATTTTATAAGACTACACTGCTTTTATATGATGTACAAATAACAGTTCAAATAGAGACAGATCCTCTTATTAGACAGTGAAGATAATGACGAAATCTCTGGATATTTCGATCACATACACAGTGATCCCTATTAGAACTGTTATTTGTACAATTACCTGCGTTTTTTCTTCCATAACCTATTGTCCTTGTCGATGTCTCTTAGACTAAATCTGCTTACATAACTTATTGTCCTTGTCGATGTCCCCTAGGGCATGTCTACTTATCCTGAAAACTTTAGACCGACCAGAGAATAACAACGTCTGTCCTGTTTTGTCAGTCACCTTTATCATCGTTTGTCAAGTCAATACAACCCTTTTTTTCTAACCATTTTCCCCTCTTGGGCTTGTGTGCCCGAGAAAGTTATCAGTAGATCGGAAACAAAACAAATTTAGACGTACTTTTGGCGTCTGAAAGCAATGCAATTTTTTTCTTTGTAGATCTTTTCTTCATTGAGATTTCCTTGTCTCTATTTACATTGTTTGTAATTCTAAGCTAATCTGAGAACGCCAAATTTCTTGGCCCAGTTTCAGGTGTCATATATCGATAAAACCAGTAGTCAAAATGCCTTTGTTTTCAATGATGTCGGCCTGCTTCGGTCTACATGCTATGTAAGTTACAAACCTATCAGAGATTAAACAAAATTGGGGCCAGTTTTCAGGGTTATGAACAGAAACAGCCAAAATTAGTTTCGAAGTATGGGTCAGCTTAGTCAGGCAACTAATTTTTTAGCCTTATGGTAAGGAATGATTAAAAATATTCAAAGTCAAGGGAGTGGGATCAACATAATTGGTCCTAGCTGATCGGTGAATGCTCACGAGCTATTAGGCATCCGCTATTTTGATATCCTCGGTGAACATACTGCATTTTTTTGCCTCACTGCTTCATCTTGATTAACTTCAAGTGGTATTGGGGAAAATAATGCACAATCTTTTAGGCAGATTTGTGACACAAATTCGTTCAAAGTTTCAGATCGATGCTCACAAGTCAGCCCCGAGATGTCGCAGATAAGCTATTTCAATAGCCTGGATCCATAGTTTCTTGCAATTTACCTCTGCCCCTTCCCCTAAGTCAAATCTTCAGATCCACTCGGCCCTCCAGTGCCATTTATAAATTTAAACTTGTTCCCCCAGGCTGCTCCTGAGATAGTGGAGATGCACTATTTTGATAAGCTGCATCGCGATTTCACCAAGAATAGATCCTAGTCTAACAGGCGCTCATAGTAGAATAAACTTTAAACATCTTAGAGATCAAAATTTTCAGACCATTCTCCTTTACTTCCTCTCACCAAGTCAAGATTCAAACCCTACTTACAACCCAAACACTCTTCAAAATTTCAGCTCGATCACCGAAGCTGTTCTCAGGACATTACGAATACACATTGGAGTCCATAGGTCCCAAAAGAGCTTATAGTGCAAAAATGTTTGCGGATCTGGAAAAATATCTTAGCCCCCCTAAACCACTATGTCCCATCCATCAAATCAAAATTTAAGGTTCAGTTTTAGGTTGGTCTGAAACATAACATTCTTAGCCACTTTCCCTTCCCTAACACAAAATTTGAAGTATCCCTGCCCCTCTTCTCTTTTTTCCTACACTACCTGAAAGTTTCTACCAACCCTCCAAGCCGTTCCCTTAATATTGCAGACACTATATTTCAAAAACATGGATACACATTGTTTATATTGATTTAGTTTCAATTTCTCCCCACAAGTCACTGTTCAACATCTACTTGTTATCTCCCGTCAACACTCTTTGAAAATTTCAACTTGATGCCTCAAGTCGTTCCCAAGATATTGCAGTTAGGCTCTTCTTACAGCCTGACATCACATGATGTCTTTTCAGTTACTGTACTGCTTATCTGTGCAAAGAATATAAGTCTCATGGGAGAATATAATGTGAATACATATTGTGGCCAGAGTTAGACTTGTTTAGCCTCTTCGCCCTTCACCAAGTCTCAAAATTTGAAGTCTTTTTGCCCCACTCTCCCCTCCCCGATGGTTCCTGTGAGTTTTCAATTCTACGCCTCAAGCTGTTTCCAAAATATTTCAGGTTAATTATTTCGATTACACGGATACTCATAATGGCTCTCCATCTACCCCACCCCCCCCCCTCCAAGTCAAAATTCCAGATTCATAGAAAAACAGGGCAAAGGAGGAAGGCTGGTTGCACTCCAATCGCTTTTGACTTTTAGAAAGGGCACTAGGACTGCTACCCGACCTTAAATGAGCTTTAAAATTTCACTAAAATAAACCCCTATCAAGTTTCTACAGCAACTCCTTTCATCCAAAGTGATAAGAGGAAAAAGTTTTTTTCCCTTTACATATTTTACTGCCCTTGGCAAAAAATTTACTGCCCTTGGGGTGTACAAGAAGAACACCCCCTATAGGTGTTGTCATATTCATGGAGACTTTGAGGGGCTACTAAGACCAATTTGATGTAAAGTAAGTAGTGACGCCACAGGCACGTTGAGACGGCCCATAGGCGCTACTTTTTTCTTCTTCGCCGTTAATCACCAAGAAGGTTAACGGTGATTCCCTCAAGACATTGGTATTGATTGTGTACACCTGTTATTACGTAATAGGAGATTGATTATCTATGTAAATTCATTGAAGATGGCGTATTCTCACGTGACTTGTTTTGCTAGAGCTCACGGACCGCTAGTCAATTGGGGGACCCCCAGTTGTAACTGAGGATGACGGATTGCACTCACGTGGGTGTTACGTAATACTTATACCAATACTTTCTTCAAGACATTTCAAAACATTTTTTAAGACATTTTTCTTCAATTTTTATTCAAGATTTCTTCAAGACATTTCAAGACATTTTTAAGACATTTTTCTTCAAGATAATTTTAAAGACGTTTCAAGACATTCCAAGACGTTTTTTAAGACTTTTTTCTTCAATACGTTTTTTAAGACATTTCAAGACGTTTTTTAAGACATTTTTCTTCAAGACGTGTTTCAAGACATTTTTTTCAATTCGTTTTTCTTCAAGACATTTTCAAGACGTTTCAAGATATTCAAAAACGTTTTTAATACATTTTTCTTCAAGACGTTTTTAAGACATTCTTCTTCGAGGCGTTTTTCTTCAAGATATTTCAAGACGTTTTTAAGACATTTTTCTTCAAGACGTTTTTCAAGACGTTTCAAGACAATCCAAGACCTTTTTTAAGACGATTTTCTTCAAGACTTGTTTCTTCAGGTGCCCGTCAAGTGGGGAACCCCCGGCTGTATCTGAGGATGAAGTGTTGAGTAAACGTGGATGTTACGTAATACTTTAGGAGATGTTTTTTTCTTCAATGTGTTTTTTTCTCCGAGATTTCTTTTTATTCAATATTTTTCTTTTAATTTCGAGATATTATTTCCTCAAGACATTTTTGCTTTCGCTTCGAGATATTTCTTTCTTCAAGACATTTTTCGAGATATTTTTTTCTCTTCAAGATCTTTTCCTAAGAGAACCTTTAAAATTCGTCATCAACTATTATTGTCCGCTGTAGGAATTGAACGTAAGACCAGAAAATTCCCCAAAGGAATGGTGCCTTAGACACCTGAGCCAACAAATCAGTCCGAATATTATGTTGTCGAAAAAAATTCTATGCAATGGTTTGCTCCCGAGCACGCACTAGCATCCAAGAATGTTATTTATTATTGATCCATTACGCATATCAGATTGCTCTGTAATAATTAAGGGAAAATTGTCAGGGCGGCAACATTGTGGATATTGATCTTGTTTTTAGCATATTTTTTAGTAATGTATGCTTTCACTCTATTGGAAGTTGAATGCGCTAGCAGAGGTGAAATGAAACCAAGAGTACCCTTATGGCTAGAATATGGGATACCTTCTTCTATGGTCAATAGTCTGTCTTTTCCTTTTCGCCGCAAAAAATTCTATACTTATATTAGAGACAATCTTAAACGAGTGTACCTAATGAGTACAGATGTACATAGGCTACAAGATGCCTTAATTGCAACAGTGAAATATATTGAACAAAAAATCTAAAAGATTAAGACAGAGACTTTTATTGTACATTCAAGTTTTATTCATAAACAAATTTACAAAAATTATTAAAACACTTTATTCTCAGGGCACTGAAGTCAATATTGTACAGGTAGGAAAGGGATGTTTTCAACTATAAAGTTGTTCAATTCAGGATTGTCTACATAAATGCAGAAAAATTCGCTGTAAGTATACCCATAACATCAAAAATATAATACTGCTTGAAAACTACAGCTTTTAATCGATAAACCTTGTAATCGCTTCGAATTTGGTGCGATAGCCTTTGTAATCCGACGAGAATGAGTATAAACCGTATAATATATTCAACATTTTCTTGAATAAGCCTTTTCGTTATCCTCTTCAACCAGTGGTTTTATATATTTTCCCCTATAAAATTAAAACCTTCTAAAACACACAGAAATTAAATTCTAAGAACAGGGCAACCCACTCCTTGCATTTTGATATGACTCTTAAGTTTTAACATCGCTCCTTACTTTTAGCAAGACATTTGATCTATTTCAATATCTTTTCGTCTTTAATTTTGTATTTTCTTATTGTTAAAAAGGTCATAGAATTTAAAACATTTTCTTGAACGAGCCCTGTCCTTATTTTCAGTTATTTTGTCAAAATTGGCTGCAAGGTGGCCTCCTGTGGCACCCATCTTCCTCACTTAAGCGTTTTCTGACGTTTGAATATCCCGATAGATATTTTTTATTTCAACAGTGGGAACATATCATTTCATTTTTATATTTTGATACTCTATGGTGATTCCCAGCCAGTGACACTCTGTGGCTGTCCAGTAGCACCCTCTGGCACACAGTATCATTCCTAAGGGATTTTGAACCATTTTTCTACAAAAAAAAAACGTACAAACCATACGAACCCAAACTAGGTTCCTTTGGGTTAAGCAAACATGCGGCCACGTTCACTGAGCCCAAACGAACCTAGGTTAAATCAGTTAACATAATGTAACCTATGTAAAAAATTAGGTTGGCTGCGGGTACTCTAGTTACGAAAGGATAGCTGCAGGTACCAAAGGGTGCGGAATTTACTGCATGTGCCCGGGTCTATTTAGAGGTTAGCTGCAGGTACCTGGGGTGTTACAGGTGGTGCTTTTACTGGTTAAGTTGATTTAGATACTTGTTGCATTGTCTCTGTTGATGGTACTTTTATTGGTCAAATCGATTCAAGTCTCAATTCATTGTCTCTGTTCTTGATGCTTTTACAGTTGGTCATAATTTTAATGGGATTGTTCTGGGTTTCTATATATTGGCCTCTTGATTTGTTCGGATTGGTCTTGATTTTTAGAGGTTTCCATTGATTTCTACGGGTTTGTGTTGATTTTTATGAATTCGTCTGGATTTCTATGCACTGGTTATGATTTCTTTGGGATTGTTCTGGATTTCTACATATTGGTCACTTGATTTCTAAAATTGGTTTTGATTTCTAGATGTTGGACTCAGTTTCCACAATTGGGTCTTGATTTTTATGAATTCGGTTGGACTTTTATGCACTGGTTATGCTTTGTATGGGATTGTTCTGGATTTCTACATATTAGCCTCTTGATTTCTTCGGACTGCTCTTGATTTATACGGTTTGATCTTGATTTTTATAGTTTGGTCTTGATTTCTATGTACTGGTCATGATTTCTAAGGACTTTTCTGTACTTCTGCATATTTATCTCATGATTTTCTACGGATTGGTCTTGATTTTTTGGACTGGTCTGGATTTCTACAGTTTGGTCTTTTTGGTCTTGATTTCTATGCATTGGTCTCTTGATTTCTTTGGATTGGTCTTGATTTAGAGGTTGCCTTGATTTCTACGGGTTGGTCTTGATTTTTTATTGATTCGTCTAGATTTTTATGCATTGATTAAAATTTCTACGGGTTTGTTCTGGATTTCTACATATTGGCCTCTTGATTTCTTCGGACTGGTCTTGATTTCTATGGACTGGTCTTGATTTTTACAGTTTGATCTTGATTTCTATGCTTTGGTCTTGATTTCTATGTACTGGTCATGATTTCTAAGGATTTTTTTGGATTTCTGCATATTGCTCTCTTGATTTCCACGGTTTGGTCTTGATTTTTTGGACTGGTCTGGACTTCTACAGTTTGGTCTTGATTTCTATGGTTTGGTCTGGATTTCTATGCATTGGTCTCTTGATCTCTTTGGATCGGTCTTAATTTAGAGGTTGCCCTTGATTTCTACGGGCTGGTTTTGATTCTTATGAATTCGTCTGGATTTCTATGGGTTGGTCCTGATTTCTAATGATTCGTCTAGATTCCTATGTATTGGTTATGATTTCTATGAGGTTGTTCTAGATTTCTACGTATTGGTCTCTTGATTTCTATGGGTTGGTCTTGATTTCTATGGATTGGTCTGGATTTATATGCATTGGTCTCTTGATTTCTTTGGATTTGTCTTGATTCAGAGGTTGCCCTTGGTTTCTACGGGTTAGTCTTTATTTTTATGAATTCATCTGGATTTTTATGGTTTGGTCCTGATTTCTATAAATTAGTCTGGATTTCTATGCATTGGTTACAATTTCTATGGGGTTGTTCACGATTTATACCTATTGGTTTCTTGATTTGTACGGGTTGGTCTTGATTTCTATGGATTGCTCTGGATTTCTACGGTTTGGTTTTGATTTTTATGGTTTGGTCTGGATTTCTGTGTACTGGTCTCTTGATTTCTTCGGATTGGTCTTGATTTAGAGGTGTGGCCTTGATTTCTACAGTTTGGTCTTGATTTCTATGGTTCGGTCTGGGTCTCTTTGTACTGGTCATGATTTCTAAGGATACTTCTGGATTTCTACATGTTGATCTCATGATTTCTACGGTTTAGTCTTGATTTCTACGGTTTAGTCTTGATTTCTATGCACTTGTTTGGATTTCCAAACTTTGGTATTGATTTCTATGGTTTGGTCTGGATTTGTATGCAGTGTTCTCATGATTTCTTCGGATGGATCTTAATTTAGAGATTGACCTTGATTTCTAGAGTTTGGTCTTGGTTTCTATCAATTCGTCTGTATTTCTATAACTTTATCCTGATTTCTATGGATTGTTCTGGATTTCTGTACATTGGTCTCTTGATTTCCTTGGATTGGTCTTGGTTTAGAGATTGACCTTGATTTCTACGGGTTGGTCTTGATTTTCATGAATTTTTCTGGATTTGTATGCACAGGTCATTATTTCTATGGATTGTTCTGGATTTCAATGCATTGCTCGCTTGATTTCCTAGGACTGGTCTTGATTTTTAGGGGTTGTCCATGATTTCTACGGGTTTGTCATGATTTTTATGAATTCGTTTGGTTTTTTATGCACAGACCATGATTTATATGGGCTTGTCCTAGATTTCTACACATTAATCTCTCGATCTCTGCGGATTAGTCTTGATTTTTAGAATTTGGCCCTAATTTCTACGAGTTTGTCTTGATTTTATGGCTTGGCCTGGATTTCTATGCACTAGTCATGATTTCTAGGGATTGTTCTGGATTTCTACATATTCGTCTCTTGATTTCTTCAGATTGGTCTTGATTTCTAGAGGTTGGCCTTGATTTCTACAGTTAGACCTTAACTTTTATGAATAGAGTCTGACTCTGTGTGTTTGACAGAAAACAGCTGATCTTAAAAACGGGATGACTGTGCATGAAATGCCCACTCAAACCATTTTGTTTTTTTCTAGGTGTTAAAACAACTTTATAGGAATCAAAGAATATACGGTATTGATTTTTTGAATGTATGTAAGAAATAGAACGAATCATTAAAATATGGGATGAAAGTGCATGAAATGTCGACCTAAATTACTTTGTTTTTCTAGCTGTTAAATGAAATTTATACGAACCAAAGAGTGCACGAACCATTTTTGACCGCATGTAAGAAAAATCATTAATCCATAAAATGCATAACAATGATGTAGCACCCACGTGTTCACAATAGATCAGTAGTTAATAACACTTGCTGGTTGCTAAGGCCCCGGTGAAATTGGTTGCTAAGGCCCCTGTTAGAATTGGCTGTCTGGAACCAGCATTAGCATTGGATGCTATGGCCCCGTTGAAATTGGTTGCCAGGGCCTGGTTGGAATTGGTTGTGAAGGGTCCGTTGGAATTGGTTGCTAGGGCCCTCCATTGCAATGGGTTGCTAGGTCCTCCGTTGGAATTGCATTCTAGGGCCCGGTTAGAATTGCTTGATAGGGCCCCATTGGAATTAGTTGTTAGGGCCCTGTTAGAATTGTTTGCTAGGGCCCTGTTGGAATTGGTTGCTAGGGCCCCCGCTGAAGATGGTTGCTAGGGCCCCCCGTTGGAATTGGCTGTTAGGGGCCCGTTGGAATTGGTTATTAGGGGGCTGGTTGGAATTGGTTGTGAGGGCCTGGTTAGAATTGGTTGCTAGCGTATTGCATAAGTAAAAAATAGCACTAGCTAAAGTATTTGTAGTGAAACATAACAGTCACCATTGTTAAGCTCGAAGTATTCCACCCTGGAATACTACAACCACCGGTTTGATATGATTACCATTAGCAGAAAACGAAACGGAATAAATAAATAAAAGTGTGTAATACAAACAAGTGAAAACAAATTAAAAAAAAATAATGACATTGATGCCATGTTATACTGGGGGTAAAAAAAAGCTGATGGTAGCATAGCGGCTTTTGATTTATTTTTGTATGTAGAAGTGGAACTCGCTGTTTCAACCCGACTTCCACAGCGTCACTAACCACAACCAGCGCTCGTTAGGACCGCTGGTTTGATATGAGTATCAGGATCTAACAATGAAATGGTAAGTTCCCATTGTTTAAATAAAAAACATCAGTCAGGATACTCAAATGTCAGAAAACACTTAAATGATGATGACGGGTACCGCAGGGTGCCACTGGGCAGCCAAATTTTGCCACGCTGGCGTGAATTACTACGACTTATGAGAAGATATGCTATTGGTAATTTTTCTATAAGTTTAAACGATCGATTTTAGTGTATACGCTTTTTATGTTTTTTTGTAGAATAATGGTTGAAAATGCTTTTGGAATGATAATATATGCCAGAGGGTGCCACGGGCCAGCCACAGAGTGTCACTGGCTGGGAATTGCCATAGAGTATCATGATCTAATAATGAAATGGTGTTTTCCCACAGTTCAAATAAAAAAATATCTATCGGGATATTCAAACGCCATAAAACAATTAAATTAGTAAAACGGGTGCTACAGCGTGCCAACGTGCAGCCATTTTTTTTTACAAAATCACTGGCAATAAGGAGAAGGCTCATTCAAGAATTTTTTTAATTCTATTCCCTTTTTAACAATAGTAAAATATGAAATTAAGGACGAAAAATATTGAGATAGATCAAATGTTTTGCTTAACTTAAGGAGCGATATCAAAACTTAAGAGCCATATCTAAAATGCAAGGAGAGGGTTACCCTCTTCATAGAAAGCAAGTTCTGTTTGTTTTAGAAGGGTTGAATTTTACAGGGGAAAATATATAAGACCACTGGTTGAAGGGGATAAGGAAAAGGCTCATTGAAGAAAATGTTGAATACTTTATACGGTTTATACTCGTTCTCGTCGGGTTACGATGGTTTTCGGACCAAATTGGAAGCAAATACAAGATTTATCGATCAAAAGCTGTGGTTTTCATGCAGTATTATATTTTGGCTGGTGTGGGTATACTTACAGCGAATTTTAGCATTTACGTAAGCAATCCGCGACTGAACGACTTATTAGTCAAAAATACCCCTTTCCTACCTGTATATTAATGATTTCACTGCCCTAAGAATAAAGCGTTTTAATAATATCTCGTATTTGTAAGTTTGTTTATTAATAAATTTGTATGTGTAATAAAAATCTCTGTCTTCATCTTTTAGATTTCTTGTCCCGCCATGAAACTGCAATATATTTCACTGTTGAAATTAGAGTAAAAGCATCTATTATTAAAAATATGCTAAGAAAAAGATCAATATCCACAATATTGCCGCTCTGGTAATATTCCCTAGGCTATTACATAGCAATCACATGTGCGTAATAGATTTATAATCATTAACATTGTTGGATACCAGCGCGTGCTCGGGAACAAAGCATTGTATTGAATTTATTTCCATGAACATAATATTAGGAAAGATTTGTTGGTTCAGGTGTCTAAGGCACAATTCGATTGGAGAAATTTCTGGTCTTACGTTTGATTTCTACAGTGGAAAAAATCTTTGATGGCGGATTATAAGGGTTTCCCGAGGAAAAGATGTTAAAGAAAAAAATATCTCGAAGAAAATGTCCTGAAGAAAAAATATCTTGAAACAAAAATGTCTTGAGGAAAAAAACCTCGAAAAAAATGTCGAGGCAAAAAATATCTCGAAACAAAATAAAATCTTGAAGAAAAAGACATCTACAAAAAACACCTTGAAGAAAAAACATCTCCTAAAGTATTACATTACACCCACATTTGCGCAATACGTCATCCTCAGTTACAACCGGGTGCTCCCCACTTCACTGGCACCTGAAGAAATAAGTCTTGAGGAAATCTTGAAGAAAAACGTCTTAAAAAGACATGTCTTGAAAAACGTCTTGAAATGTCTTGAAACATCTTGAAAAATGTCTTGAAGAAATATGTCTTCAAGAAACGTCTTTAGAAATCTCTTGAAAAAATGCCCTAAAAACGTCTTGAAATGTCTTGAAGAAAAACAGTAGAAGAAAATTTTCTTGAAAAGGTGTTGAAACATCTTGAAGAAAAATGTCTTAAAAAATGTTTTGAAATGTCTTGAAACGTCTTGAAGAAAAATGTCTTAAAAAATGTTTTGAAATTTTTTGAAAAGTATTGAAGAAAAATGTCTTCTAAAACGTATTGAAATGTCTTGAAGAAAACATTTGCATAAGTATAACGTAACACCGACGTTAGCGCAATACGGCACCCTCAGTTACAACCGCGGGTCCACCACTTGACGAGCAGGCCGTGAGCTCTAACAAAACAATCCACGTGAGATTACGTCATCCTCAATGAATTTACATAGATAAACAATCGCCAATAACGTAGCAACAGGTGTACATAATCAATACCAAGGTCTTGAGGGAATTGCGGTTAAATTTTATTAATAGAAAAGAAGTAAAGAGTACCACCTATGGGCGCGATGAAAGGGCCTATGGCGTCACTACTAAGGTTTACCTCCTATGGGCGTCGTCGTAGTTTTTGTTCCATTCCTACTAATAGAAAACTCTGTTTTTATCTGAGAAAAAAGAAAAACAATAAAGCCATCTTGCGTTACCATGCAAAATAATGTCGTTAATTTATAGCCGCTTAGACAGAAATATTAGCAGAAGTTATTTCTATTGTGATTTTTTTTTCGCTTTATACTGGGCCAATGAGAAAAAGGATAATTTTTGGTAAAACCTTAAACAATTTGAAAGTAAATAAAGCATTGTTTCAAACCAAGCAAATGCCAGCTTAAGAGTCAAATTTCTCCAGACTCCAAATAAAGTCGGATTATTTGGATAATCAATTTTAATAATCTAGTTTTAATATCCAAATTTAATAATAAAAACTAAGCTCGTTTTGTGTTTTTTTTATTTCTAGTGAGCACTGTTTGGGTGCTGGTAGTTATAATTAAACTTAGGTAAAATTTTCAAAGTTTCCAATTATCTTTTTAATAAACCCCTGTTCTCAGTGAGGTTGACTCTGTCAAAGGGACGACCTACTTAAGGCAAAAAATGTGAATATTTCTCCCACTTTTGCAAACAGTTTCCCAAGTTTTCCGTGCTTTACCCTTGACTGATTTTTTATTTATTTTTAAGAATTTGGCCCCCTCCAATGCACAAAAAAACTCAGGTTGAACACTTGTGTTTAATGGCTGACTACTATCAGAAATAATAAGAAACATTCAAGCTGAAATCTGGTTATAGAACTCCCTCAGACTCTTCTATTTTCTTTATTTTTGAAGCCTGGGCCCCGTTTTAGCTTCCAAATCACATTGGGCTCTTTCAACTTTAATATGTGGCTGTGGATTTTCATTGACTTTTATCTCTATCTCTTAACTTGGTAAAAAATCTAATAAGAAAATTGTCAAGCATTATAAGAGACATTTTTTCCTTACAACCCAGTTGTCAATTTGACAATAGGACTACCAAATTTAATTTTCGTTTCAACTCAATTGCAGGATTCAAATTTCCCAAATATGAAAATAAGACGTTACCAATATTCTCAAATTGACATTTTCCCCTCTTATGAACGTCGATTTACCACTGTCAGATTACTGAATATTTTACATTTTCTTCGCGCATTATCATGACAAAATAAATGTATTGGAAAAAATCGATTTGACCTGGGGATGCTTTTTATTGCATGTTCAAGTTATAACAACACTTAGGACAAAACTATCCATAATTGGGATAATTTGAGAAGAAGAATTAGATGAGGTTATGATCCTCCTTAATGTAAATTTCACATTTAAAAATACTAATATTGTCCATCACAAAATATTTTTTCTCAAAACCACAGGGTTTTGCATCCATTCTTTCGCCCATACCAAGAACATTAGACATCAAAATAATACCCAAAGTAATTTGCAAAAAAAAATCTTGAGCCAAAAAACTGTAATCCCCTATGAAAAGTGAGTTTTGTTGTTTAGCTGACTGTTGAAAGTACTTCATCAATAATAACCGGCAGATAGTGACGGTTTTTTTTTTTAATTTAACGATCCAAATTGACAATCGAGATAGTCAAGGGAAAATGCCTGTTGTGTCTTGCGTCTCTCAAATATCTGAATTTAGGTACTGTTGGGCTAGGCGAGCCCAGATTCTACTGGAATGTTATGCTATGTTTCCCACTGGCAGATCCAGGGGGCTTGGGGGGCTCCGGCCCCCCATGATTTTTTCCTCATTCCATGCTTTTTTTCTGTTTTCACTCTTTTTTTAAATAAACCTGTAAATTCGGTCAATTATTGGTTCCCTTGTCACACTGCCCCCCCCCAATATTTGCTCTAGATCTGCCTTTGATGCGCTCGATAAAAAGGTAAAATTATTACTAGCAATTTAGCTTATAATCAAATTTAACTTAAAACTTTCAAAACGAAAAGTTTTTCAGTAGATTCGTCAACTAACTTTTTTATATATTTATAGCATTTCTGCTACTGCTACAATCTACCTGGGGCCAGCACAGCTTTGCATGCTCCTCCTTCACCCAAGTATGTCCACAGTTCTCTCTTTATTTCCTTTCATGACAGTCCTGTTTCCTCTAAATCCTTACTTCTGAGCTATTCCCCTACTATTTGAGGGCCAGCCTCCTGTTTTTTGGGTCCCAGCTGGATTGCCAAAAAGCACTTTTTTGGTAACCTATCCTCTCTAATTCATAAAATGTGTCCTAACCATCTTAGATTTTCTTTTATTCACATATTACTTGGGGTCTTATTCTGCAAAATTAAAATACGTTTATGAAAATTTACTCTGATCAAGTCCTTGCGCTTTTCAAAATTGAAAACATTTCATATGATCAGTAGAAAGTATTTAAAGTTAGTAAATAATCTGTTAATTCAAGAATATGTTTTTTTGCGTAATCATTTGATTTGCGTTTTTATGTACCAGATTATTACATAGTCGCTTTGTCATGTCTCTTTTGCAAGCCTCCTAAGCATTTCAGCAGTTTCAGACCTATCTCAATCTTTACAGAACCGTTAATTTAGCCCAAATGAAAGGGAGAACCTGAAGTATACATTTGAAAATCCTCACGTTCACATGATTTACATAATTTTTTCTTGTACACTCACAACATCCATTGAACGGTTGTCCAAAACCTTAACTGTGATGTTTGATTTCCCTCAGAGTCAGTAATTAGGAAAGTGTTTTGCCTAGTGTTGGTTACATCAAGTAAAGATCAAACCACCGCCCATAGTAACCGGAAGTTTGAAACAAATCTTTGAGAAAAAAACTGTCAAGTGAGCAAGAATCACTTAAAGCTGATTCAGAAATGGTACCTGTTATTTCCACTTGTCTTTATAGTAAAAAGCTTAATGCAGAAATAAATCTATGGAAACTTTGAAAAAAAGGCTGAGCATCCCCCCAAAAGGTGCGTCATATTGACAAATTACTCCGCCATTGGAATCGCTATAGTCAAAAACACTATATAGGGCAATTACAGTCCCAAATCTTGAAAAAACAAGAAAAATCACTTTTTTTCTCATGGGAAGCAGTTATGTGTCTCATTTATTTCTGTTTTTATCCCAGGGATGATCTTACCAAACCAGTGGTGCTAATCTTGGGAGAGGGCTCATTTGAAAGGAAATCCTCAAAGCTGGTGCCTTTTGGAAGTGACAAAAGACAATATTGAAATAAAATTAAAATTTTAATAAAAACAGCATCTTCATAACAAGACGATATAACACACAAATTTTTTGAAATATTGCTTCTCTGGGATGTGATATCATATTTAAATGATTCCGACACCCCTTTCCCTGAATTGTCTTATTCCTTAAAATATCGTCATAAACGATTTCCAGTGTACTCCTTGCCATATAAATTACAAACAAACAAAATGGTTGACTTGCATCAGAAATTGTAAGGTGCAAAATAATGTTTAAACTTTAGAAAAAAAATCCTAGGAGTGAGTAATAGCTCCGACGGTTATGAAGGTTTTGAATCCAACATTCCTGAAATTTTTGAGTCAAAGAATAAAAAATAACAGAAGTATTGTTTTTTATTAGAAGTTCGAAATTCGTTACAGTGGATCTGCAGACAAATTGCAATAATACCACGAATTGCCGTAAATTATATAAATATAGCCTAAATCTAAAATTCATTTATGTACTTTAGTTTTCTGCAATCTCGATATTTTTTACATTGGACAGTGTTTCATAAATAGTTGAATTTTTATCAGCAATTTCTACAAGATGGCAATGATGATATACCCCTTTTGCTCGTTGTAAAATTGCAGATTTTTTTTTCAAGGTAAGCTTAAGAAAGGTGCCGAGTTATACATTTTTTTAATGCCCTATTTTAACAGAAACTAATGTTAACTTCTTTAGTTTCTTCACAAGTTAGACAAAGATTTTTTTTTGGAAGGTTTACTGTGTATATTTTTAAAACCTAAATAGGTGCAAAAATTAATTTCACAAAACAGAATTTTTTGGACGGTAGTGAAGAGCAAAGTTGAAACTTCAAACGAACAAAAAAAAATACTGAGTTACAGTTTATGCAACATATATCTGCGAAATTTGTTCAAATAAACTGACTCTTGATATTTTCCTATATTTAGAACTGTAAATCTAGCTCTTTACCGAAAACTAAGCTTGTTGGAATTTTTTTTTAATCCGCAGGCTACTTAAGGACTTTCTGCTCCTAATCTTGTTCTGTTGGGACGGTTCTGTTTTTCCAGTAAAGCCCTAGCCTTACAGAATTATTACAACCGTAGGAAAATATCACGGTTCAGTTTATTTGAATAAGTTTTGAGATGTTGTATATGTTGCATAATCTTCGAAGCAATAATTGAGTTTTACGTTTCAACTTAGATCTTTACTTCCGTCAGAAAACCTTTGAACTTTCTAAAATTGAAGCCGGGATCGACCAAAGATTTTGGTCGATATTATTGACGCTAAAATAATAGACTCAGGACCGATTTTCTCCTTTTCCCAATTTCGCAGGTAGAGACTAGGTGTAGCTCTTTCGAATCGTGATAGCTTAGGGATTATTCAGGGAGATGTATTTAAACTGTGAGACAACTGTCCTGAATTGAAATACGTTATAGTAAGGGGGGATTATTCGTTATAGGATTATTCAGGGAGATGTATTAAAACTGTGAGACAACTGTCCTGAATTGAAATACGTTATAGTAAGTAATTAACTCTATAGGTTTGACCATCCAAATCGGTATTTAAAGTGTTTCGAAGGTAATAATTACAAATACTGTTCTAAAATTGCAATTTAGCCCCATAATTGCCTGCTGTTCCCTTATCTAGAATTACATATAAAGCATGTGTCCTATTTTAGAAGAAAGGTTTCATAGGTTTATTTTAGTGCAAAGTTGAATTGCGGAAATTACAATAGTAGCTATATTACGAGCTGCATAAGTGAAGGAACCCAGCCCTCTCAATTTTTCTCGTCTCTGGGCTTCATAAGTGGGGACGTGTTGCAACTACTTCAACTGTGCTCAGGATTTGTTTCGGAAATGGCCTAAAATGATCAGACACCTACTTTATGAAGCAAAAATTTCACCACTGACGCTTGATCATTTTTCGCACAGCTGTAACAGTAGTAACGAACTGTAAGTAAGGAGCGACTCGGCCCGATAGTAACCATCACCGTATAAAACGAATTTTGTTAACAAGTAATAAATCAAAAGAATTGGCTTTTTATGCTGATTCAAACTATATTTTGTGAAATTCTTCTGGGGGGATTTTCTGTGCGGGAAATTTTGCGTTTATCACGGGGAAATTGTCTGAAATGCAAATTGGAAATTCTTTACATTTGTTTTATTTTGCTTTGGATGCGCAATTTGACATGCGGAGAGAATTTTCCGGGGGAAATATTCGGGGGAAAATTTTCGGCAGGGAGGAAATTGTCTGGGATGATTCTTCTCTTGCTAAAATGCCGGTAATGCTCACAAGGGTGCTTCAAGGTGATATCTCCCTTCTTATTAAAGAAAAATGTTCCTGACCTTTAATTTAATGCTTTATTTAACTAAACTGACTTGCTTTTTAATACAGTAATGTATAAGCACGTATAAGCAATTATCAAGAAGGGAGCGGTGGGTCATTGTGTGGCGGGGGGGGGGAGGTTCAGGTGCCTCAGAGAGTTAGCCCTTTTTGAAGTTTCTACAACATCACTTTCTATAAAAAACCTTATATACCCCCAGGACATAACTTACAGCCCTTGCCCTGAGGGCTGTGAGGGGGGGGGGGGTTGTCATCCTCAAACACATAATTTCCAGAACTATCAACTACGTTGAAAAAAATTGCTATCTCAAGATTTTTATTGTATGTATTTGGGAAAACAGTGAGCGTGAGAGGGGGTTAGTTGCCCTCCAATCATTTTTAACTATTAAAAAGGGCACTAGCCATTTCAATTTTCAATCGAATTAGCCCTTTTTGAAGTTTCTATGACAACACTTTCTATAAAACCTCATATGCCCCCGGGGCATAACTTACAACCCTTGCCCTGAGGGCTTCGGGGGGGGGGATTGTCATCCTCAAAGACCTAATTTCCAAAATTTTCAAAAAAATGGCTCTCTAAAAATTTTGATTGGATATGTTTTGGGAAAAGGTAGGCGTAAGAGGGGGGTTAGTTGCCCTCCAATCACTTTCGACTATCAAAAAGGACACTAGCTCTTTGAATTTCCAATCGAATGAGCCCTTTTTCAAGTTTCCACGACAAAGCTTTCAATAAAAATCTTATATACCCTCAGGGCATAACTCATAACCCATGCCCTGAAGACTGTGGGGGGGGAGGGTCCTGCTCAAAAACTTAATTTCTTAAAAAATTAAAAAAACTTAAAAACTTAACTTTCAACTGCGTTGAACAAAATGGCTATCTCAAAATATTGGATGTGTTTGGGGAAATGGTGGGCTTGGTAAGGGTGTTAGTTGCCTTCCAATCCCTTTCGACTATCAAAAAGGGCAATAGCCATTTCAATTTCCAATCAAATGAGCTTTTTTTAAAGTTTCTACTATAACGCTTTCTATAAAACCTTATATGTCCCCAGGGCATAACTTACAATCCTTGCCCTGAGGGCTCTTGAGTGGGGTTGTCATCCTCATAGACCTAATTTCCAGAACTCTCAACTATGTTGAACTAAATGGCTATCTAAAAAAATTTCGATTGGATGTGTCTTTGGGGAAAAGGTGGGCGTGAGAGGGGGTTAGTTGCCCTCCAATCACATTCGGCTATCTAAAAGGGCACTAGCCCTTTGAATTTCCAATTGAATGAGCCCTTTTTAAAATTTCCACGACAAAACTTTCTATAAAAACTTTATATGCCCCCAGGACATTACTTACAACCCTTGCCCCCAGGGCTCTAAGGGGGTTATCATCCTCAATGACCTAATTTCCAGAATTTTTAACTACGTTGAACAAAATGGATATCTCAAAATTCTGATTGAATGTGTTGGGAGAAATGGTGGGCGTGAGAGGGGGGTTAGTTGCCCTTCAATTACTTTCGACTATTAAAAAGGGCACTAGCCCTTTCAATTTACAATAAAATGAGCCCTTTTTGAAGTTTCTACAATATGGTTTTCTATAAAAAACCTTACATGCCCCCAGGGGAAAATGACAACCCTTGCCCTGAGGGCTGTGGGGGGAGGGGGTGTCATCCTCAAAGACATAATTTCCAGAACTTTCAACTACGTTGAAAAAATGGGTATCTCAATATTTTTATTGTATGGGTTTGGGGAAATGGGGGGCGTGAGAGGGGGTTAGTTGCCCTCCAATCATTTTCAACTATTAAAATGGGCACTACCCATTTCAATTTCCAATCGAATTAGCCCTTTTTGCAGTTTCTCCGACAACGCTTTCTATAAGAACCTTATATAACCCCAGGGCATAACTTACAATCCTTGCCCTGAGGGCTGTGGGGGGGGGATGCCATCCTTAAAGACCTAGTTTCCAAAATTTTCAACTACGTTGAACAAAATGGCTATCTAAACATTTTGATTGGATGTGTTTGGAGAAAATGTGGGCATGAGAGGGGGGTTAGTTGTACTCCAAGCACTTTGGACTACTAAAAAGAGCACTAGCCCTTTGAATTTCCAATCGAACGAGCCCTTTTTCAAGTTTCTACGACAAAGCTTTCTATAAAAACCTTATATGACCCTGCGCCATAACTTATAACCCTTGCCCTGAAGACTGTGGGGGGAGCGTCCTGCTCAAAGATATAATTTCCAGCACTTTTAACTGCGTTGAAAAAAATGGCTAACTCAAAATTTTCATTGGATGTGTTTGGGGAAATGGTGGGCGTGTAAGGGCTGTTAGTTGCCTTCCAATCCCTTTTGACTATTAAAAAAGGCACTAGCCATTTCAATTTCCAATTGAATGAGCCCTTTTTGAAGTTTCTACGACACCGCTTTCTATAAAAACCTTATAAATTTCCAACCCTTGCCCTGAGGGCTGTGGGGAGAGTGTCCTCCTCAAAAACATAAGTTCTATCTGGAAATCAACTACGTTAAACAAAATGGCTATCTCAAAATTTTGATTGGATGTGTTTGGGGAAATGGTGGGCGTGGAAGGGGTGTTAGTTGCCTTTCAATCACTTTCAACTATTAAAAAGGGCACTAGCCATTCCAATTTCCAATCGAATGAGCCTTTTTCAAAGTTTTTACGACAACTCCTTCGATACGAAATGCCCTGGCTAAAACAAGAAAATAAATAATACATTGTGCCAGCATCGTTCTTTACTTAGGCAGCGCAATAGCGCTGCCTGTGATTACAAGTACAGGTTTCGAAGTCTCGAGTTGGTTTCAAAGGCATTTTGAGAAAGTTCCTGTGAAAATACATGTTCCAGGGTAATTGGACCGCTGATTGCAGATCAAATGAGAGCAGCTGTTTGTACGCACGGATATATATATATATATATATATATATATATATATATATATATATATATATATATATATATATATATATATATATATATCCGTGTGTACAAACAGCTGCTCTCATTTGATCTACCATCAGCGGTCCAATTACCCTGGAACATGTATTTTCACAGAACATTCCAATTTCCAATCGAATGAGCCTTTTTATATATATATATATATATATATATATATATATATATATATATATATATATATATATATATATATATATATATATATATATATATATATATATATATATATATATATATATATATATATATATATATATATATATATACATATATATATATATATATATATATATATATATATATATATATATATATATATATATATATATATATATATATATATATATATATATATATATATATATATATATATATATATATATATATATATTGTACTACGGTATATATATATATATACATATATATATACTACGAAAACCTTACGAAAAAAAAAGTTTTTTTAAAGAAAAGTAAAGGCCATATTAAACTTCAGATCGGTAGAAATAGAAGCATACAATAACTCAAACTCAAAATGACCAGAAATTATTATTAAAGAATAAAAAAAGAAAGGAGAATAATTGGTATGGCTGTAACACTGCATATAAATTTATATAAACGTATATACACTGGGCTGTAATAATGCTAAAGGTAAATATAACATTGGTTTAAGAATGGACAGAAAAACAAAGAATGAACTTACAACGATAGCCAAGTTAAAAATAAGTTTTATTTGAACAATGCCATAATGTGATGACATTTGATTATGAAATTTTGCGCTTCGTATTGATATTTCAGTTCCAAAGTTTTATCAATGTTTTCTCAAAGGGAAATTACGTGATGGGCATTAATGCAGACTTGCAGCTAAATTCAATATTGTCACTTCCTTTTTCCACACATGTTTATTAATATTGGTTTGATTTTTATAGTCTCTAGTACTGAGGAGCTCATTAAGGAGATAATGAAACACAAGTTTTTAAATTTTTTACCTTTTTGTTCAAAAAAGGTAAAAGTGAAAAAAAATTGCGGCAAATTTCAAATAGTCCCGGCATTTCGTGGATTCCTCTCCACTATGAAATTCCGGCTATTTCCCTGTTGCAGTATTGATTAAAAGTTCGCACTAAAAATTTCCTTATTTTCACAAATTTAATCAACCCCCCGCCCCCCTTTTTTGAAATCCTACATAAGCCCATCAGTTAAGTCATACCTGTGAGATAGGACAGTAGCAAACCACTTCGCCGGCTCACCACGTTTCTTTCTGCTTTCGCAATTACGAATAAACCAAATTCGCAGCATTATTCAGTGACTGACAAATATACACTGACCCGCTAATGACAGAATAAACAGAGGAGCTGCTTTTACGTGCCGAGGCCGTAGTGCCAAAAACCACTAAGCCTTGATCTTACTGTTATATTATTTATATACAGTGCTCCTTACTTACAGTTCGTTACCACAAACTGTTTGATAATCACCGAGAAGTCCCTCGGTGTTTCCTGTATTATTCAGGGTGGAGATGACGTTAAACCTGTGTGACAAAGTCTATGGGCGTAGGGAGGGGGCAGGGGGGGGCAACTTCCCCCCCCTAGACCTTCAAATTACATTAGATATGGCTGAAAAAGCAGATGGTTTGGAAAAAGCAGTTGATAAAACTCCATCACACTATCGACTGCCCCCCCCCTAGACAATATGCTGCCTACGCCCATGACAAAGTCAGGTGCAAAATAGCCTTCTTTCGCTGACTCCTGCATTGCTTTAGCCAACCGCTTCCACTTTCTCTTACATAATCACCGAGAAGTCCCTCGGTGTTTCCTTTATTATTCAGGGTGGAGATGACGTTAAACCTGTTTGATAAGGCCAGGTGCAACATAGCCTTGGTTTCTTTTTTTTTTTTTTTTTTTTTTTTTAGACCCAAGACATTTATTCTGGGAAGGAAATTGCTTCTACGCTCGGTGGATAGCCGAAGTCGAATTCTAATGATTATCAGGCTATGATCTGAACCAGATTTGGAGCCTGTGTTGGCTCCATGATATGAAGGAAATCAAGCACAGAGCTTTTAATTTTCGATTTGACAAGTACATAATTGGTCTGGGCCTTGGTAAGGTTAGTCTTTTGCCCTCTAAGCTTTAGTAAAACCAAGAATTTGTAATTCACTTTATCGCTTGTGTATTTACGACCATTAACCTTTCCTGAGATTTCGAAGGACTCAACTTTCTTCTTGGGAAATTCTTGGAAAAACCAAAAATTTTCAGTGATCTGAGTTCGTTTACTACAGGGTAGATATTGGAAATTAGAATCCCTAAATTGAAACGTGGTAAGTAAATATTTCAAAAATACTTGGTGATACAATAGTTTGGCACAAAGGTTTTTATTTCACAACGGTGAGAAGTCCGTATTTTATTAAAGTCTTAGAGTCACTATCAATACGTTGCCCTTGACTTGGTAAAGTGCGATACATCACATAATTTTTTTTATCCCTGCCCCTTGCCGTCATCATATTGAATGGGTGACCATGGAAGCTTCATGAGGGTTCATTAGATCCCAAGCGTGAATTTAATCCCCTTTTCAGGTGAAGAAATCAACTGAATTGTACTTTTAAAACCACCCTGTCAAAGCTCTTTGGGTCTCAAAGTGCCTTTAGGGCCCACAATTTTTACCAGATGAACGTATAATGTAGCCATCGAGACCTGTAATGTCAGAACGTATGTTACACATGATACGCGTAAACCTGGAAGAACTGCCCAAAACCTTGCAAATGACACATCCTAAAAAAAAAAAAATTATCCAATTGCATAGAACAATTCACACTCTAAAATATACATTTTGGTAGAACGTGAGCGTGTAAAATCAGGGTCGTACATAGACTTAGTTTACAAAAATGCATAGCCTAAAGAAAGGCCTAGGGTCTCTAAAACCCATCCACAGATCCAGACGCCTTTGTTATACATTTTTACGAGTTATATCTGTTCTTTGAAAATTTAGAGAGTAGGCTAGTCTTATATAGTAGGCTAGTCTTTCGAATATAACATTTAGGATTTTATCTATGTTGATATTTCAGAGTTAAGTCATTTTGTACAAACTTACGGCCAAAGTTTCAATTTTAGCCGCATACTTGCCCACAGTCCCCTTGATAAGGGTCACAAAATATTACAGCCCATTTAGAAGAAATGTTTTCTTATTTAAATTCTAGTTTAGCAGTGGGTACGTTATGCCTTGCTGAAATCAGGACCGTGCACAAGCAATGTTTTACAAAACTGCAAGGGTCTAAACTGTCCCCCAGCATCAGAAGCATAAACATATTGAACCTTGTGTTACAGTTTTATGTTTCTGTGTGTGGATATGTGTTGATATACTGAATAAATAATTTAGTTATACAAGTCGAAAAGTGAGTTCTGATAAAAACAACCTTTGAGCCATGCCTATCGCTGAATGCAGCACAGACCTCAGCCGAGCCCAAAAGCAAGTGATAAGTGGTCTTTAGCGACCACACAAATAAGAAACTTACTCCAGAAATTATTTTTGATTTTAGGCATCATGGTTGCAGCCATATGCGAGCTTATGGCTAGAGACTAAGAAATATTAGCTTCGATCCATTGGTCAAACAGGATATTATTCAAGGTTGAAAAGCTTCTTATAATGACACTTTAGTGCAGCTGCTGTTAAGAAATGACATTTGGTGGCCCAAAGCACCGGCCAGCACAGGTCAGTTTATGATTATTGAATTCTTAAAAGGTACTAGATTTCAAAATTTGAACGCATGGCAGTAGCAGAAAATTTTCGTTTTTTCCCTTTTGAGAGACTGGGTAAAAAACTAAAGATGGATTTGAAAGGATCCTCGAATTTTAGTGAACGTGTTGTCTTTCTGTTGGGACTGCAGGAAAGATGCGTAAATATATAATTTCGAAGACAACTATAGCCTAGTTACCACAGCTTTTGCACTTTTATTACCAACCATTGAACTAGCTAGAGTAAATTGGCTACCAGTAGAATATAGTCTCATGATTGCGATATAAGACTTAACTTGAGATGAATAAGATAATTAGACAATAATAAGGGAAACATCTGAGGATTAATAAGAGAGTAACAATGGATTTGCGCTGATACTTATTATCTTGAGCTATTACCCAACACACAATTTGTAGAACAATTATAACTAATTTCCATTACGTGATCAGCAAAACTTGCATAGTTTTTTTTTTAAAGACTATGTGAGTGGAAAGTTTGCTTAGAATGAATTCCGATTTTATTTCTAAGGTTTGGTTAGAAGTGAGTAGGCTAAACATAAAATAAGAATCCAATGTTGGTTTTGGAAAGTCAAAATATTATGTCTTGTCAAAACATTTTGTTAGGCTTTGAAAGCAGATTTTGGGTTAATGTTAACAATAGCTAGCAAGAAGGTGCTGGTTCACTATAATAGAACCGGACTAATATATAAACACACTTTGGTTCGTTTGTGTAGCAGCGAGAATGGAAAACTTTAAATGACCAAGCGTTCGACGATGTTGCTTTCTGCGAGAGAACTCTCTCCCAGTAACAGGTAGACTAATCTCGTGTTAGTGAGAACAAGAGAGATTTCCAACGGCACTACAACACGTATGACCAAGTCAATGACTACTTGAGGCGCACAAATAATGTTTGTTTTCATCGAATAATGAAACAATGTTAGCTTTCTATCTATTTTAATGTTGAGCTTCTTTTAGTTCTCTATCTATCAGAGTTAAAGCGATTGCGTAGAGTAAGTACTGACCAATGTGTATCCAAATTAAGTTTCGTTTCAACCCTACTTACTTGGAAGTGGTGGTTTTATAAAATTGGAAGGGAGCGAACTTGTTTGGAAGTCGGTAATTCTAATTTCCTTTTTGAGGGCCAGAAGGGATTGGAGAGTGATCATCCCCTTACTATATTGTTTTTTTCCTTGAACATCACCATGCCCCCTCCCCCACGGTGCCAATTTGAGATTCTGGAAGAAATTTATTTCACTCAAACTGATCTAAAAGGTATTTAAAGGCAACAAGTGGCTCTCGAAGCTTTTGAGGCAAGGGTCCCGAATTAATTCAATTGCCAATTTTTTACACTCATTGATGCGTTTATCATAGGCAGCGCACTAGCACTGCCTAAGTATAGAACGATGTGGGCACAATGTGTTTTTTTTCTCCATACCCGGGCACTTCGTATCGAAGGAGTTGTCGTAGAAACTTCGACAAGAGCTCATTCGATTGGAAATTGAAGTGGCTAGTGCCCTTTTTAATAGTCGAAAGTGATTGGAGGGCAACTAGCCCCCCCCCCCCCACGCTCATCATTCCCCCAAACACATCCAATGAAAATTTTGAGATTGCCATTTTGTTCAGCGTAGTTGATTTCCAGGTAGAAAATATATTTTTGAGGGGGATACTCCCCCACAACCCTCGGGGCAAGGGTTTTAAGTTATGCCCTGAGGGCGTAAGAACGATGTTGGCACAATGTATCATTTATTATTTTTTTCCATTAGAGCAGGGCACTTTCTATGGAAGGGGTCATCGTAGAAACTTCGAAAAGGGCTCATTCGATTGGAAATTGGAGTGGCTAGTGCCGTTTTTAATAGTCGAAAGGGATTGGAGGGCAACTACACCCCCCACACCCTTTATTCCCCCAAACACATCCAGTCAAAATTTTTAGATTACCATTTTGTTCAGCGTAGTTGATTTCCAGATAGAAAATATGTTTTTGAGGAGGAAACTCCCCCACAACCCTCAGGGCAAGGGTTTTAAGTTATGCCCTGAGTGTATATAAGAACGATGTTGGCACAATGCATCATTTATTATTTTTGTTCCTTTAGAGTAGGGCACTTCATGTGGAAGGGGTCGTCGTAGAAGCTTCAAAAGGGGCTCATTCAATTGGAAATCGAGAGTTCTAGTGCCCTTTCTAATAGTCGAAAGTGATTGGAGGGCAACTAGCCCCCCACACCCATCATTCCCCCAAACGCATCCAATAAAAATTTTGAGAGAGCCTTTTGCTCAGCGTAGTTGATTTCCAGATAGAAAATATGTTTTTGAGGAGGACACTCCCCCACAACCTTCAGGGCAAGGGTTCTAAGCTATGCCCTGGGGGTATATAAGATTTTATAGAAGGTATTTTCGTAGAAACTTCAAAACAGGCTTATTCGATTGGAAATTCAAAGGGCTAGTGCCCTTTTAAATAGTCGAAAGTTATTAGAGGGTAACTAACCCGCCTCTCACGCCCAACTTTTCCCTAAACACATCTAATCAAATCTTTGAGCTAGCCATTTTGTTCAACGTAGTTTTAAGTTCTGGAACTTAGGTCTATGAGGATGACAGCCCCCCCCCCCCACAGCCCTCAGGGCAAGGGTTGTAAATTATGCCCAGGGGGCATATAAGGTTTTTATATACCGCGTTGCCGTAGAAATTTCAAAAAGGGCTGAGTTGATTGGAAATTGAAATGGCTAGTGCCCTTTTTAGTTGTCGAAAGTCATTGGAAAGCAACTAACACCCTTTCCACGCCCACCATTTTACAAAACACATCCAATAAAAATTTTGAGATAGCCATTTTGTTCCACGCAGTTCAAAGTTCAGGAAATTATACCTTTGAGCAGGACATTCCCCCCACAGTCTTCAGGGCAATCTCTTTTGACTCTAAAAAGCTGAACTAGAACTTTCAATTTCCAATCAAATGAGCTATCTCTGAATTTTTTTCGAGCATTCCTTCAATAAGAACCATATATTCCCCCAGGGCAGAACTCACGACACCTGCCCTCGTGCCTTGGGGGGATTGTTGGTCCCTGAGTTTTCGTTATATGGTCTTTGAACTATTTTTAAAAAAAGCTATCTCAAAAATCTTACCGGATGGGCTTGAGGAAAAAAGGGCGTGGAGGAGGGGGAGATAGGTGCCCTCCAATCTTTTGGAGGTATTTAGAAGTAAGAAATATTTTCTTAACAGTAACAAATTTGTTCTAATAGCACCAAGTTTTCCGTCAATGATAACAAATTTCTCATAGAAGTAACAATTTTTCATCACTGATAACAAGTTATATGTTAGAAATAACGAGTTTTCTGTAAATGATACCAAATTTTTCTTAGAAATAACAATTTTTTGGTTATGATAACAAGTTTTCTGTCAGAAGTAGCAAGTTTTCCTTATCACTAACAAGTTTTTCCATCGAAGTAACAACTTATTCCTTAATACTAATAAACTTTTACTTAAGACACTTAAATTTTCGTTGCAGTAACAAATTTCTTCTAGTAGAACCAAGTTTTCCATCAAAGATAATAATGTCTCTTAAAAGTGACAATTTTCGTCAATGATAACAACTTTTCTGTTAGAAGTAGAAGGTTTTATGTCAAAGATACCAAATTTTTCATAGAAGTAACAATTTTTGTCGTTTACGTTAACAAGTTTTCTGTCAGAAGTAGCAAGTTTTCCTTAACACTAACAAATTTTCTCATCGAAGTAACAACTTTTTCCTTAATACTAACAAACTTTTAATTAACACACTCAAATTTTTCTTAGAAGTAATAGGTATTTTCTTAACAGTAACAATTTTTTTCTAAAAGCATCAAACTTTCCGTCAATGATAATAAATTGCTCTTAAAAGTAACACTTTTTCGTCAATAACAACTAGTTATCAGTTAGAAGTAACAAGTTTTCTGTCAAAGATATCAAATTTTTCCTAGAGGTAACATTTTTTTTCGTTTATGTTAACAAGTTTTCTGACAGAAGTAGCAAGATTTACTTAAAACCAATAAATTTTCTCTTCGAAGTATCAACATTTTCTCCTAATTCTAACAAACTTTTACTTAAAACACTTAAATTTCTCCTAGAAGTAATAGGTATTTTCTTAACAGTAGTATTTTTTCTCTAAAAGCACCAACCTTTCCGTCAATAATCATAAATTTCTCTTAAAAGTAACATTTTTTCGTCAATGTTAACTAGTTATCAGTTAGAAGTAACAAGTTTTCTGACACTGATGCCAAATTTTTCTTAAAAGTAACAATTTTTTCGTTATGTTATGACAACTTTTGTGATAAGAGTAGAAGGTTTTGAAAAAACCTTCTACTTCTATCAGAAAAATTATTTTTACTTCTAAGAAAAATTTAAGTATGTTAAGTAAAAGTTTATTAGTATTAAGGAATAAGTTGTTACTTCGATTGATAATATTTGTTAGTGATAAGGAAAACTTACCTACTTCTGACAGAAAACTTGTTATCATAACGAAACAATTGTAACTTCTAAGAAAAATTTGGTATCATTTACAGAATTACTTCTGACAGATAACTTATATCAGTGATGAAAAATTTTTACTTCTATTAGAAATTTGTTATCTTCGATGGAAAACTTTGTGCTATTAGAAGAAATTTGTTACTGTTAAGAAAATACCTGTTACTTCTAAGAGAAATTTGAGTGTGTTAAGTAAATGTTTTTCAGTATTAATGGAAAATGTTGATACTTCGAAGAGAAAATTTGTTAGTGTTACGGAAATCTTGCTACTTCTGGCAGAAAACTTGTTATCATAGCGAAAAAATTGTTACTTCCATGAAAAATTTAGTATCACTGACAGAAAACGTGTTACTTCTAACTGATAACTAGTTATCATTGACGAAAAATTGTTACTTTTAAGAGAAATTTATTATTATTGACGGAAAGGTTGGTGCTTTTAGAAAAATATGTTACTGTTAAGAAAATACTTATTACTTCTAGGAGAAATCTGAGTGTGTTAAGTAAAAGTCTGTTAGTATTAAGGGAAAATGTTGATACTTCGAAGAGAAAATTTGTTAGTGTTAAGGAAATCTTGCTACTTTTGTCAGAAAACTTTTCATCATAACGAAAAAATTGTTACTTCTATGAAAAATTTGGTATCATTGACAGAAAACTTGTTAATTCTAACATATAACTTGTTATCTTTGACGAAAAATAAAGGTTGATGTTATCAGAAACAATTTGTTACTGTTATGAAAACACCTGTTACTTCTAAAAGAAATTTGAGTGTGTTAAGTAAAAGTTTGTTAGTATTAAGGAAAAAGTTGTTACTCCGATGAGAAAATTTGTTAGTGTTAAGGAAAACTTGCTACTTCTAACAGAAAATTTGTTATCATTGACAAAAAATTGTCACTTTTAAGAGAAATTTATTATCTTTGATGGAAAACTTGGTGCTATTAGAAGAAATTTGTTACTGCAAAGAAAATTTATTTGTGTTAAGTAAAAGTTTTTTAGCATTAAGAAATAATTTGTTACTTCGATGGAGAAACTTTGTTAGTGATAAGGAAAACTTGCTGCTTCTGACAGAAAACTTGTTATCATAACGAAAAAATTGTTACTTCTAAGAAAAATTTGGTATCATTGACAGAAAACTTGTTACTTCTAACAGATAATTTGTTATCAGTGACGAAAAATTGTTACTTCTCTGAGAAATTCGTAATCTTTGACGGAATACTTGGTGCTATTAGAAGAAATTTGTTACTGTTAAGAAAATATATGTTACTTCTGAGAGAAATTTGGGTGTGTTAAGTAATAGTTTGTTAGTATTAATGGAAAATTTTTATACTTCAAAGAGAAAATTTGTTAGTGCTACGGAAATCTTGCCACTTCTGTCAGAAAACTTGTTATCATAACAAAAAATTGTTACTTCTAAGAAAAATTTGGTATCTTTGACAGAAAACTTGTTACTTCTAACTGATAACTAGTTGTCATTGACGAAATATTGTTACTTTTAAGAGCAATTTATAATCATTGACGGAAAGGTTGATGCTTTTAGAAAAAAATTGTTACTTTTAAGAAAATACCTATTACTTCTAAGAGAAAATTGAGTGTGTTAAGTAAAAGTTTGTTAGTATTAAGGAATAAGTTCTAACTTCGATGGAGAAAATTTGTTAGTGATGAGGAAAACTTGCTACTTCTGACAGAAAACTTGTTATCATAAACGACAAAAATTGTTACTTATATGAAAAAATTGGTATCTTTGACAGATAACCTTCTACTGCTAACAGAAAAGTTGTTATCATTGACAAAAATTGTCACTTTTAAGAGAAATTTATTATATTGAATGGAAAACAAAGTGCTATTAGAAGAAAATTGTTACTGCAAAGAAAATTTAAATGTGTTAAGAAAAAGTTTATTAGTATTAAGGAATAAGTTCTAACTTCGATGGAGAAAATTTGTTAGTGATGAGGAAAACTTGCTACTTCTGACAGAAAACTTGTTATCATAACGAAAAAATTGTTACTTCCAAGAAAATTTTGGTATCATTGAAAGAAATCTTGTTACTTCTAACAGATAACTTGTTATCAGTGATGAAAAAATGTTACTTCTATGAGAAATGCGTTATCTTTGACGGGAAAATTGGTGCTATTAGAAGAAATTTGTTACTGTTAAGAAAATATCTGTTACTTCTATCAGAAATTTGAGTGTGTTAAGTAAAGGTTTGTTAGTATTAATGGAAAATGTTGATACTTCGAAGAGAAAATTTGTTAATGTTAAGGAAATCTTGCTACTTTTGTCAGAAAATTTTGTTATCATAACGAAAAAACTGTTACTTCTAAGAAAAATTTAATATCTTTGACAGAAAACTTGTTACTTCTAACTGACAACTAGTTGTCATTGACGAAAAACTGTTACTTTTAAGAGAAATATATTATCATTGACTGAAAGGTTGATGCTTTTAGAAAAAATTTGTTACTGTTAAGAAAATACCTCATACTTCTAAGAGAAATTGAGTGTGTTAAGTAAATTTAAAAATAAAGTTTGTCTTTTACCACTTGTAGTCTGTACACAGATAATTCCTAGGAACACCCTACCTTTCCTGGCCTAACTGAAAGGAAATAATAAAGGGTTAAATATGCTAATATTTTTTCGAAAACACAAAAAGAATAATTTAAAATAAAGTTTGTCTTCTACGTTAGAGACAGATAATTCCTGAGAACACCCTACCTTTCCATGTCTAACTGAAAAAAAATAATTAAAAATTAAATATGCTAATATTTATTTCCAAAATATAATAAACAATAATTTAAAAATAAAATTCGTCTTTTACCACTTGTATTCTATAGACAGATAATTCCTAAGAACATCTTACCTTTCCATGTCTAACTAAACGGAAATAATAAAGCGTTAAATATGCTACTATTTTTTTCCAAAATCCAAAAAGAATAATTTAAAAATAAAGTTTGTCTTTCACAACTTGTAGTCTATAGACAGATAATTCCTAAGAACACCCTACCTTTCCATGTTTAACTGAAAGGAAATAATAAAGGGTATGCTAATATTTTTTTTCCAAAATATAAAAAGAATAATTTAAACATAAAAATTGTCTTTTACCACTTGAAGTCTAAGAAAAGATAATTCCTAAGAACATCCTACGTTTCCTAGTCTAACTGAAAGAAAATAATAAAGGGTTAAATATGCTAATATTTTTTTTTACAAAATACAAAAAGAATAATTTTAAAATAAAGCTTGTCTTTTACCACTTGTTGTCTATAGACAGATAATTCCTAAGAACAACCTAGCTTTCCATGTCTAACTGAAAGGAAATAATAAAGGGTTAAATATGCTAATATTTTTTCGAAAATACAAAAAGAATAATTTAAAAATAAAGTTTATCTTTTATCACTTGTAGTCTATAAGCAGCTAATTCCTAAGAACACCCTACCTTTCCATGTCTAACTGAAAGGAAATAATAAAGGGTTAAATATGGAAATATTTTTTCCAAAAAAACAAAAAGAATAATTTAAGAATAAAGTTTGTCTTTTACCACTTGTAGTAATTGACAGATAATTCCTAAGAACAACCTAGCTTTCCATGTCTAACTGAAAGGAAATAATAAAGGGTTGAATATGCTAATATTTTTTCGAAAATACAAAAAGAATAATTTAAAAATAAAGTTTGTCTTTTATTACTTGTAGTCTATAAACAGCTAATTCCTAAGAACACCCTACCTTTCCATGTCTAACTGAAAGGAAATAATAAAGGGTTAAATATGCAAATATTTTTTCCAAAATACAAAAAGAATAATTTAAAAATAAAGTTTTTCTTTTACCACTTGTAGTCGATAGACAGATAATTCTTAAGAACACCCTACCTTCAATGTATAACTGAAAGGGAGTAAGAAAGGGTTAAATATGCTAATATTTTTTTCCGAAATATAAAAAGAATAATTTAAAATAAAGTTTGTCTTTCACCGCTTTTAGTCTATACACAGATAATTTGAGTTTTGAGTTTGAATTTTAAGAGGTATTTGTTTCTGCTGAGCTTAAGTTTAAAATGGCCTTTATTTTTCTTCGAAAAACTTATGTTTCGGAAGGTTTTTTAATTAATTTTTATTCGTTTTTGATTGCAAAAAATTTCAAGTCTTTAAAAATTCCTTATTTCAAATTCAAATTTAAAAAAAATCAAATATTCATCAAAATATCAAAACTGATATCAAAGTAAGAATATCAAAGTGAAAAAATGGGTTTGTGTTAACCTCGGAGTTTTTATTATCTCATGTTTGTGCTATTTTTAACAAAATTGGTATCTCAAAATTTTTATTGGATGGGCTCGGGGAAAAAGGGCATGGGAGGATTAGATTAAGCTTCGGTCTCTTTTGACTCTTTAAAAGTGAACTAGAACTTTCTGTTTTCAATCAAATGAGCCCTGTCTGAAGCTTATACGAGTATCCCTTCTATAAGAACCATATATATCCCCAGAGTATAACTTACAACGCCTGTCCCTGGGCCCTGGGGTGTTGTGTCGACCCTGGAGTTTTAATATATGATGGTTGAACTATTTTTACCAAAATGGTCACATGAAATTTTTATCAGATGGGTTTATCCATCCGATATACCCTAAGGTGAGGAGGGTGGGAGCTGCTATTTGCCCTCCGATCTTTTTAACTCTGAAAAAATGAAGTACAAATTTTTGATTTCCATTCAAATGAACCCCCTCTGAAGTTTATACGAGCATACCTTCCATAAGAACCATATATGTCCCCAGAGCAATACTTAAAACGCCTGCCCCGGCCCCTGGGGGGGGGTGTCGACACAGGAGCTTTTTTCATCTGACCTTTGAACTATTTTTAAGAAAATAACCATACGTAAAGGAGTTTTTGTTATATGATCTTTGAACTATTTTTAACAAAATGGCTACCTCAAATTTTGTATCAGATATATTTGGGGAAAAAGGGCTTGGGGGGGGGGCAGTTGCCCTCTGATCACTTTCGAATCTTAAAAAGGGCACTATAACTCTCGATTTCCAATCGAATCAGCCCCCTTTGATGTTTGTACGACGACCCCTTCTGTATGAAGTGCCTCTGGGAAAAAAAATAAATCGAGTGTGGGGGGAGGCTAGCTGCCCTCCAGTCACTTTTGACTCTTAAAAAGTAAATTACAACTTTCGATTTCCAAACAAATGAGCCCTCTAGGAAGTGTATACGAGCTTCCCTTCCATAACAACCATATATGCCCCCAGGGCATAATTTACAACGCCTACCCCCGGGCCCTGGGGGGCTGTGTCGACACTGGAGTTTTTTGTTATCAGAACTTTGAACTATTTTCGACAAAATTTCTGTCTCATATTTTTATCTGATGCATTTAGGGCATGGAGGAGGGGGGACCTAGTTGCTCTCCGATCTCTTTTGACTCTTAAAAAGGGAACAAGAACTTTCAATTTCCATTCAAATGAGCCCTCTGCGAAGTTTATACAAGCATCCCTTCCCTAAGAACTATATATGCCCCTAGAGAATTTTTCATAAAGCCTGCCTCCGGGCCCTGGCGGGCTCCGTTGACACAGGAATTTGTCTTATCTGACCTTTGAACTATTTTTAATGAAATGGCTATTATAAAAATTTTATCGGATGGGCTTTTGGAAAAAAGGGTGTGTAGGGGGGGGGGGGCTAGTTACCCTCGGATATCGTTTGACTCCTAAAAATTGAACTAGAACTTTCAATTTCCAATCAAATGATCCCCCTCTGAAGTTTATACGAGCATCCCTTTTATAAGAACCAGATACGCCCCCAGGACACTTACAACGCCTATTCCCGAGCTCTGGGGGGGCGTTTTTGTTATCCAATTTTTGATTAATTTCCGAAAAACTGGCTATCTCAAAATTTGTAGCAGACGGGTTTGGGGAAAAAAGAGCGTGGGGGGCTAGTTTAACTCTCTTGACTCTTAAAAAGTGAACTATAACATTCAATTTCCAATCAAATGAGCCGTCTATGAAGTTTATAAGAGCATCCCTTTTATAAGAACCATAACCATACATGCCCTTAGGGCATAACTTAAAACGCCTTCCCCTATGCCCTGGAGGGTTCTATTGACACCATATTTTTTCTTATTCGACCTTTGAACTATTTTTAATAAAATGTCTATCTCAAAATTTTCAAAAGATGGGTTTTGAAAAAGAAGGCGTGGGGGGAGGGGGACTAGCTGCCCTCGGATTTGTTTTGACTATTAAAAAATGAGGTCAAACTATCAATATCCAATCAAATGAACCCTCTCCGAAGTTTATACGAGCATCCCTTTCATACGAACAATATATGCCCCAGGGCATAACTTACAACGCCTGTCCCCTGGCCCTGAGGGGTTGTGACGACACCTGAGTTTTTGTTATCTGACTTTTGAGTAATTTTTAACTTAATGGCTATCTCAAAATTTTTATTGGATGCATTTGGGGAAAAGGGGCGTGGGGAGGGGGCTAGTTGCTCTTCAATCTCTTTTGACTCTGAAAAACTGAACTAGAACTTTCAATTTCCAATCAAATGAGCCATCTCTGAATTTTTTTTATGAGCATCCCTTCATTAAGAACCATATATTCCCTCAGGGCATAATTTACAACACCTGCCCTCGTGCCCTGGGGGGCAGTGTTGACTCCTGAGTTTTCGTTATAAGGTCTTTGAACTATTTTAAAAAAAAGATATCTCAAAAATCTTATCGGATGGGTTTGAGGAAAAAAGGGCGTGGAGGAGGGGGGGATAGGTGCCCTCCAATCTCTTTTGACTCTTAAATAGTGAACTAGAACTTTCAATCTTCAATCAAATGATCCTTCTTTGAAGTTAATACGAGCATCCCTTCTATAAGACCCATATATGCCCCCCCCCCCCCAGGGAATAACTTACAACGCCTGCCCCCGGGCCCTGGTGGGTTGTGTCGACAACGGAATTTTCGTTATATGATCTTTGAACTATTTTAACAAAATAGCTATCTCAAAATTTTTATTGGATGCATTTGGGAAAAAGGGTTTGGGGGGGGGGAGAGCTGGTTACCGTCCAATATCTTTTGACGCTTAAAGAGTGAGTTAAAACGTTCAATTTCCAATCAAATGAGCCCTCTTTGAAGTTTATCCGAGCATTCTTTCCATAAGAACCATATATACCCCTAGGGCATAAATTATAACCCTTGCCCCTGAAGACTGTGGGGGGAAGACTGTGCTCAAACATATAATTTCCAGAACTTTCAACTAAGCTGAACAAAATGGCTATATCAAAATTTTGGACACGTTCGGGGAAATGGTGGGCGTGGAAAGGGTATCAGTTGCCTTAGAATCACTTTCGACTATTAAAAAGGGAACTAGCCATTTAAATTTCCAATCGAATGAGCCCTTTCTGAAGTATCTACGACAACGTTGTCTATACAGAACCTTATATGCCTCCAGGGCATTACTTACAACCCTTGCCCTGACGGCTGTGGGGGAGTTGTCTTTCTCAAAGACCTAATTTCTAGAACTTAAAACTACGTTTAATAAAATGGATATCTCAAAATATTGATTGGATGTGTTTGGGGAAAAGGTGGGCGTGAGAGGGGGTTAGTTGCCCTCCAGTCAATTTCGACTATTAAAAAGACACTAGCCCTTTGAATTTCCTTTTTTGAAGTTTCTACGACAGGAAAAAAAATATATAACACAATGTGCCATCATCATTCTTATATGCCCCCAGGGCATAGTTGCCCTCCAATCACCTTCGACTATTAAAAAGGGCACCAGCCCTTTGAATTTTCAATCGAAAGAGCCTTTTGTGAAGTTTCTACGACAACGCCTTCTATAAAAACCTTATATGCCCCCAGGACATAACTTAAAACCCTTGCCCTGAGGGTTGTCGGGGAGTTTCCTCCTCAAAAACATATTTTCTATCTGGAAATCGACTACGCTGAACAACATGGCTATCTCAAATTTTTCATTCGATGTTTTTAGGAGAAAGACGGGCGTGGGGGGGGCTAGTTAACCTCCAATCACATTCGACTATTAAAAAGGGCACTAGAACTCTTGATTTCCCATTGAATGAGCCCCCTTTGAAGTTTCTACGACGACCCCTTCAATATGAAGTGCCTCTGGGAAAAAAATAAATAAATAATAAATAATAAAACATTGGAGCCGTATGGCCTTTACTATAGGCAGCGCTATAGCGTTGCCTCTGATAAAATTATAAGTCCTACAAATCAATACTGATCTGGACCCAATATTTATGTCTACTAACTGCTGTGAATAACTCCAAGCCTACTATGAATGGCCTCGGGGAACACCAAGTCCCCTGAGGCCAATACAGCTTTCGGCAGTCCGCCTCTACCTCAATCTATTCAAAGCTTCTTTCTTCACCCCCTCCCATGGAGTTCCAGATACTTTAAATTGTTTATAGCCTCTTCCCGTCCCCCAGTGGGTCGAACGACCGTTTTTCATTAACCCCCTGTTGGGCGGCAAAAAACAAAATGTTTCGAAAATACGTTATTCTTTATTCTCAAAGCATGCACAGAGACACCTTCACTTTTGTTTCATTATAGCCCGGGAAATGGGTTTAAACCACATTTTTTGCGTTATTAAATTCTTATTTAAGTTCAGTCAGACGGGTACCCCAACCTATCCTAGAAAAGTTTTCAAAAAAACAACTAGCAAATTATCATCAGTCTTCTAAAGTGCCAGCGTTTCAGAAACGTACTTGGCCACTGTCATCTTAGTTTCTAATATACCCCTAGCTTGATATTTGTATTGTATTTTGTGAGCTGTTGGATGTCTTTGGACAATTAATATTAATTTTTTCTATAATTTTGAATTGATGGGGTGGTACGGATCTACATCTTTGCATCTTCTTTCTTGACGTTTTTCGTAATTTGGAAAATGTTCGTAAAATGTATAGGATGAAACGTTGTTTTTGCTACTGGTTCTAAATTGTTTGTTTGTATAAGATGATGTTTCTCAATTTTTTTTTGGAAATAACACAAGGAGATGAGTCCGATGGCGAAACATATTTAGTGTCTAGAAAATTAATCTAAAAAACGAAATAATACTTTTCTTTTTTACCCCTGGCTCCGAAATCTTAGATTGTAATTAATCTTTTAATACTGAAGCCATAAACTTAATCATAACTACCTAATTCAATAGTATTGGGAAGTTTCATCAATCAAACTTCTTTATATTGAATTCAAATTTATCTATCCGTTGCAAATTTATAGAATTTCTATCCGTTGCAAATTTTCTATCCGTTGCAAATTTATAGAATGTAGTTGTTCCTGGTTTAGGGTGGAATTTTATTTTGAAACAAAAAAAAATTGCACAAGATTAGAAATTCAGGATAAGAAGTTTCATTAGTAAAAATTTTCAGAACCAATTAAAATTTTATTTTTGTTTTTCTGCAAATAATACGTTTAGGAAAATTTGATGCAAAACTGAGTCATCAAAAAATTCTGACTACATTTTAGACTGACTTACATTTTAGGTCAGTGCGTGAAATTCAGCAAAAGCCTACGAAGCATTTCTTCAGACAAACTTGTGTTTATCATTGTAATTTGCTTAACTTGGTATTTTTTTTCAATCTAAAAGCCCGTTGAACTGAATCAAACAGTCTGTGGTAACAAACTGTAAGTAAAAAGCGACTTGGCTCCTTGCTTACATGGAATTTTAATAAAATTAAATATCAAAAGAACGGGCTTTCTATGTTGATTCCAAATATATAAGATTCATTGAGCTTAACGGTATATATCAAGAGCTACCTGCCTGAGGAAATTTACGTGATTTTCAAAACAGGGGAGAAACGACCCCAAATTGTCAAGGAACCTTAATGAAAATAAAAAAAAACCCTACTGTACAGGTTTCAAGCTCCCAATTTTAAAAATGTTGAATCTTGCATTTCTGCCGCATCCCAGATGCGTGTTTATTTCTGTTCGTTTTAATGTCCCTCCTTACTTTCTTTTAAGACCTTTTTTTATTTAAGAAATTAAAGAGCCTCGTAAAGTTTATGAGATCTTCATGTGCTCTTCGCATTTTTGTTTGCAAAGTGTCTACTTATTTTATAGATATATTGTGGGAAAACTCCATATGGTCCATAACTGTGACAAACTTATGTACATATTTCGTCGAGATACTTTATTTTTATTTTGTTAAACCAGTGAGGACAGAAGAAAATTAAAAAGAAAACAAACATGGCCAAAAGACATGAATATCATTTCCTTATAAAAAATTAAAATAAACTATCAAGTCAAGCTGAAAACTAATAGGCACTAAAATGAATGAATTGTGAAACACATACTAAAATAAACTAAAATGATCAATTCAAACTTAAAAATAAGAAAAGTACCTACAAATAGTAAAGGGGTTATTTTAGGCTTACAGCCTTCAACGGCTTAAGTTATCCCTTTTCAAATCAACTCCGTTCAACTCAACGCCTTGCAATTCGACCTTCATTCAACTCAACCCTGAGCAATTCAGTCCTCATTTAACTCAGCAGCATTTAACTCAACCTTAGAGCAACTTGACGCCGTTTACATCAATCCCGTCCAATTTAATCTCTATTCAATTCAGCCGTCATTCAACTAAACTCAACCTCGATTCAAATCAACCTCATTCAGCTTAATCCTCCTTAAATCAACGATATAACAAGAAAATTTAATCAGCTTGTTTTCGGACGTGATAAAAGTTGAATAGAATGAAACAGTCTTCATTCCTTGGTAAATTTTTGTTCAAGTCTTTAATCGTATGCTGCTTTAACGGAACACTATTCCCTCCCCGATCCCAACACATAATCTAAAAGCTACAGACAAACCCTGATGATTTTGTTGGCATGTATTTTTTTTTTTTTGCTTATTTCACATCAACACTTGGTTCAAAAGACCGAATAATACCAATTTAACACATTCAGTCATCAAGGATGCTGGGGCGCAATTATGCGGTAGTGGTTATTAAACTTGGAAAGAGCGTTGGATGGTAAATTGAATGGGGTGTTTATCTTTAAGAGTGCTGAGTCAAAAAGAGGTTGAGTTGAACGGGTTTTGAATTGCATGGAACTGAGTTAAAAGTAGGGGTGTTGCAAGGGGGTTAAATTGAATAGAGGTGAGTTTAATGTGGGCCTGAGATAAACGAAGGTGTAGTTGAATGCGAGTAGGAGAAGGGGTATAACTCCGATAAGAAGTGACGTCACAGCCACAAGCCCTTTTTTCTAGACTAATCACAGAACTAGAAATACTGTACGAAGGGATGTCACAGCCACAAGCCCATTGAATACTACCGGGAGTGACATCAGACCAGATTTCTGAGAATTATTAGCTTGAATTTGCGCAATAGGATGTTGTGTAAATAATACAGACAGGAATTACGTCGAACGTATAGAGCTTCGATTGTGTAAGAATTCATGCCAGAAAAATCAATAGGCTTCATGAGAATTTAAATACATCTGTGCATATTTGTCGATACACAAAGGAACCTTCAGAAATTAATTTTAGAGGATTATTTGGGCGAAACCGATTGTGATATTTTAGGGGTTATTTGGATAGTAAAAAGTTAGAATTTCTAGTTTTTGGTCGCTATAATACACAAGTTCCAATTTTAAATACAGAGGCTCCATTAAGAGTTATAAATGTGTAACAAAAAAGTTATCAGAACGTCTTTCAGACCTCATCTTTCGGGAGTTAGACAAGCGAACGGATTGAGCATTCAATTCTGACACCTTTTAAAAGTTCCCCATGACCTAAATGATTCCTGATTACGACTTCTAAAAATTACTAACCTTAGACACTTCCACTTCAACTGTTCATGCAGACATCCAACAATAAAATCAATATTAAAAGAAAACTAAGGAAAAAGTTAGACTTTCTAAGTTGTGGTCGCTATAAGACACAAGTTTCAATTTTCAATATAGAGGCTCCATTAAGAGATATAAATGTGTAAGAAAGAAGTTATCAGAACGTCATATCAGCTATTCATGCAAAAATCCAGCAATAAAATCAATATTGAAAAGAAAATTACCACTATTTTTAAAAATTAAAAATGTTGAATTATTCTTTGTTCCTAAGTAATGCACGAACTTTAGACAAAGAAATAAAATTTTAGATGAGTCTACAGAGTTTAAACTTTGTTTAATTTAAGTCTTTTTTCTCATATTTTTAATTATTTTTACGGATCGAGTTCAGAAGGACTTTTGAGATGAAGTTTTATTTTTGAGGCGGATTTGAAAAAAATTAAATAAAGTTATTAGTTGAAATGAGAGCCACTCATGTGAAATTGGGGTGATGAGAGATTACACTCTTTTCGGGGGAGGGACAAATTTTATTCAAATAGTACTGTTAGCTAAGCTTAGCAACAAACAAGATGCATCTCAGCACACCACTGCTACAGTCTAGGGGGATGATCCAAGGACTCATTCGGTACATTCCTTTGTCCTTCTTTTTCAAAATTAGCTGATGGAAATATTAAACAATGTAGGCGATTTATGAAAACTATAATTTTTAGGGGGGATGATCCAAGTGCTCATTGGGTACATTCTTATGCCCTTCTTTTTCAAAATTAGCTGGATAACATTCACAAAATTCAAGTATAAGATTGGACAAATCCATTATAAACATGATTTGTCTATTTGTCTATAGACTACAAGTGGTAAAAGACGAACTTTATTTTTAAATTATTCTTATTGTATTTTGGAAAAAAATTAGCATATTTAACCCTTTATTATTTCCTTTCAGTTAGACATGGAAAGGTAGGATTTTCATAGGAATTACCTGCGTATAGACTACAAGTTGTAAAAGACAAGCTATATTTTTAAATTATTCATATTGTATTCTGGAAAAAAATATTAGCATATTTAACCCTTTATTATTTATTTCCTTTCAGTTAGATATGGAAAGGTAGGGTGTTCTTAGGAATTATCTGTCTATAGACTACAAGTGGTAAAAGACAAACTTTATTTTTAAATTATTCTTTTTGTATTTTGGAAAAAATATTAGCATATTTAACCCTTTATTATTTCCTTTCAGTTAGACATGGAAAGGTAGGGTGTTCTTAGGAATTATCTGTGCATAGACTACAAGTGGTAAAAGACAAACTTTATTTTAAATTATTCTTTTCATATTTCGGAAAAAAATATTAGCATATTTAACCCTTTATTATTTCCTTTCAGTTAGACATGGAAAGGTAGGGTGTTCTTAGGAATTATCTGTCTATAGACTACAAGTGGTAAAAGACAAACTTTAGTTTTAAATTATTCTTTTTGTATTTTGGAAAAAATACTAGTATATTTAACCCTTTGTTATTTCCTTTCAGTTAGACATGGAAAGGTAGGGTGTTCTTAGGAACTAGCTGTCTCTAGACTACTAGTGGTAAAAGACAAATTTTATTTTTAAATTATTCTTTTTGTATTTAGGAAAAAATATTAGCATATTTAACCCTTCATTATTTCCTTCCAGAAAGGTAGGGTGTTTTTAGAAATTATCTGTCTATAGACTACAAGTGGTAAAAGACAAACTTTATTTTAAATTATTTTTTTTATATTTTGGAAAAAAAGTATTAGCATATTTAACCCTTTATTATTTCCTTTCAGTTAGACATGGAAAGGTAGGGTGTTCTTAGGAATTATCTGTCTATAGACTACAAGTGGTAAAAGACAAACTTTATTTTTAAATAGTTCTTTTTGTAGTTTTGAAAAAAATATTAGCATACTTAACCCTTTGTTATTTCCTTTCAGTTAGACATGGAAAGGTACGTTGTTCTTAGGAATTAACTGTGTTTAGACTACAAGTAGTAAAAGAAAAACTTTATTTTAAAATTATTCTTTTTGTATTTTGGAAAAAAAAATATTAGCATATTTAACCCTTTATTATTTCCTTTCAGTTAGACATGGAAAGGTAGGGTGTTCTTAGGAATTATCTGTCTATAGACTACAAATGGTAAAATACAAACTTTATTTTTAAATTATTCTTTTTGTATTTTTGAATTTTTTTTAGTATATTTAACCCTTTATTATTTATTTGCAGTTAGACATTGAAAGGTAAGATGTTCTTAGGAATAATCAGTCTATAGACTACAAGTGGTAAAAAAACAAACTTTATTTTTAAATTATTCTTTTTATATTTTGGAAAAAAATATTAGAATATTTAACCTTTTATTATTTCCTTTCAGTTAGGCATTGAAAGGTAGGGGGTGTTCTTAGGAATTATCTGTCTCTAGACTACAAGTGATAAAAGACAAACTTTATTTTAAATTATTCTTTTTGTATTTTGGAAAAAATATTAGCATATTTAACCCTTTATTATTTCCATTCAGCTAGACAAGGAAAGGTAGGGTGTTCCTAGGAATTATTTGTGCATAGACTACAAGTGGTAAAAGACAAACTTTATTTTTAAATTTACTTAACACACTCCAATTTCTCTTAGAAGTAATAGGTATTTTCTTAACAGTAACAATTTTTTGTAAAAGCATCAACCTTTCCGTCAATGATAATAAATTTCTCTTAAAAGTAACATTTTTTTTCAATGACAAATAGCTATTAGCTAGAAGTAACAAGTTTTCTGTCAAAGATATCAAAATTTTCTTATAAGTAACAATTTTTTCGTTATGATAACAAGTTTTCAAACAGAAGTAGCAAGATTTCCTTAACGCTAACAAATTTTCTATTCGAAGTATCAACATTTTCCATCAATACTAACAAACGTTTACTTAACACAATCCAATTTCTCTTAGAAGTAACAGATATTTTGTTAAAAGTAACAAATTTCTTCTAAAAGCGCCAAGTTTTCCGTCAAAGATAACAAATTTCTCATAGAAGTAACAATTTTTCATCACTGATAACAAGTCATCTGTTAGAAGTAACAAGTTTTCTGTCAATGATACCAAATTTTTCTTAGAAGTAACAATTTTTTCGTTATGATAACAAGTTTTCTGACAGAAGTAGCAAGATTTCCTTAACACTAACAAAGTTTCTCCATCGAAGTAACAAATTATTTCTTAATGCTAAAAAACTTTTACTTAACACAAATAAATTTTCTTTGCAGTAACAAATTTCTTCTAATAGCACCAAGTTTTCCATCAAAGATAATAAATTTCTCTTAAAAGTAACAATTTTTGTCAATGATAACAACTTTTCTGTTAGAAGTAGAAGGTTATCTGTCAAAGATACCAAAATTTTCATAGAAATAACAATTTTCGTCGTTTATGTTAGCAAGTTTTCTGTCAGAAGTAGCAAGTTTTCCTTAACACTAACAAGCTTTCTCATCGGAGTAATAACTTTTTCCTTAATAGTAACAAACTTTTACTTTTCCGTCAATAAAAACTAGTTATCAGTTAGAAGTAACAAGTTTTCTGTCAAAGATACCGAATTATTCCTAGAAGTAACAATTTTTTCGTTATGATAACAAGTTTTCTGTCAGAAGTAGCAAGATTTCCTTAACCCTAACACATTTTCTCTTCGAAGTATCAACGTTTTCCATTAATACTGACAAACTTTTACTTAACACACTCATATTTCTCTTAGAAGTAACAGGTATTTTCTTAACAGGAACAAATTTGTTCTAATAGCACCAAGTTTTCCGTCGAAGATAAAAATTTCTAACAGAAGTGACAATTTTTCGTCACTGATAACAAGTTATCTGTTAGAAGTTACAAGTTTTCTGTCAAAGATACCAAATTTTTCTTAGAAATAACAATTTTTTCGTTATAATAACAAGTTTTCTGTCAGAAGTAGCAAGTTTTCCTTATAACTAACAAATCTCCATCGAAGTAACAACTTATTCCTTAATACTAATAAACTTTTACTTGACATACTTAAATTTCTCTTAGAAGTAACAGTTTTTTTCTCAACAGTAACAAATTTCTTCTAATAGCACCTAGTTTTCCATCAAATATAACAAATTTCTTGTAAAAGTGCCAATTTTTGTCAATGATAACAACTTTTCCGATAGAAGTTGAAGGTTTTGACAAAATACCTATTACTCTAATTTGAGTGTGTTAAGTAAAATTAAAAATAAAGTTTGTCTTTTACCGCTTGTAGTCTATACACAGATATTTCCTAAGAACACCCTACCTTTCCATGTCTAACTGAAAGGAAATAATAAAGGGGTAAATATGCTAATATTTTTTCCAAAATACAAAAAGAATAATTTAAAATAAAGTTCGTCTTTTACCACTTTTAGTCTAGAGACAGATAATTCCTAGGAACACCCTACCTTTCCATATCTAATTGAAAGGGAATAGTAAAGGGTTAAATATGCTAATATAATTTTTCTGAAATATAAAAAGAATAATTTAAAATAAATTTTGTCTTTTACCACTTGTAGTCTATACACAGATATTTCCTAAGAACACCCTACCTTTCCATGTCTAACTGAAAGGAAATAGTAAAGGTTTAAATAAGCTAATATTTTTTCAAAAATATAAAAAGAATAATTTAAAAATAAAGTTTGTCTTTTACCATTTGTAGTCTATAGATAGATAATTGCTAAGAATATCTTACCTTTCCATGTCTGACTGAAGGGAAATAATAAAGGGTTAAATGCACTAGTGTTTTTTTTCCAAATACAAAAAGAATAATTTAAAATAAAGTTTGTCTTTTACCACTTGTCTATAGACAGCTAATTCCTAAGAGCACCCTACCTTTCCATGTCTAACTGAAAAGAAATAATAAAGGGTTATATATGTTAATATTTTTTTAATATAAAAAGAATAATTTAAAAATTAAGTTTGTCTTTTACCACTTGTAGTCTATAAACAGCTAATTCCTAAGAACACCCTACCTTTCCATGTCTAACTGAAAGGAAATAATAAAGGTTTAAATATGCAAATATTTTTCCAAAATACAAAAAGAATAATTTAAAACAAAGTTTGTCTTTTACCACTTGTAGTCTATAGACAGATAATTCCTAAGAACACCCTACCTTTCCATGTCTAACTGAAAGGAAATAATAAAGGGTTAATTTGCTAATATTTTTTTCCAAAATACAAAAGAATAATTTAAAAATAAAGTTTGTTTTTTACCACTTGTAGTCTATACACAGATAACTCCTAAGAACACCCTACCTTTTCATGTCTAATTGAAAGGAAATAATAAGGGTTAAATATGCTAATATTTTTTCCAAAATACAAAACGAATAATTTTTAAATAAAGTTTGTCTTTTACCACTTGGAGTCTATAGACATATAATTCCTAGGAACACCCTACCTTTCCATATCTAATTGAAAGGGTATAATAAAGGGTTAAATATGCTAATATAATTTTTCTGAAATATAAAAAGAATAATTTAAAATAAATTTTGTCTTTTACCACTTGTAGTCTATACACAGATATTTCCTAAGAACACCCTACCTTTCCATGTCTAACCGAAAGGAAATAATAAAGGGTTAAATATGTTAATATTTTTTCCAAAATACAAAAAGAATAATTTAAAAATAAAGTTTGTCTTTTACCACTTGTAGTCTATAGACAGATGATTCCTAAGAACACCTTACCTTTCCATATCTAATTGAAAGGGAATAATAAAGGGTTAAATATGCTAATATAATTTTTCTGAAATATAAAAAGAATAATTTAAAATAAATTTTGTCTTTTATCACTTGTAGTCTATAGACAGCTAATTCCTAAGAACACCCTACCCTTCCATGTCTAACTGAAAGGAAAGAATAAAGGGTTAAATATTATTGGATGGGTAGGTACCACTGGCACCACTTATTGGAGTGTAAGTACCGCTGGCACCACTTATCGGAGGCTTAACGTATGGGGGTCACCACTTTTAAAGGCAAAAAGGGCGCAAAGAGTTGCTATGCCACTTACTGGAGGGGGAGATCCCTCGTCGGCCCAAAATAGTGGGATTTCCGTGGTTACTCCAACGGTTCCGTATATACTAGCGTGATCGAATAGTACCAGGGCCACCTTTAAAAGCGAAGGTTTACCAAAATTTCTAACTATCTCTTTAGACTCGACCTAGGCTGAAAAGTTAAAAGAGTACATAGTAAAAAAATTTCTTACTGTATTCACTACACGCTGTATAAAAGAACTGAACTTAAAAAGGGAATTCTTTCTCCCAGCCCGCTCCGCTAGCCGCGTGTCTGCAACATTGGGTGTAGGGTGGTAAATGAATTCTTCCAGCCAATCCTAGGACTTGCTAACTTACTGGTCAACCTCCCTAACTGCGCAATTTCTTCCCTCGTGGTCTATAAACCGACTACGCAATTAAAAGGACCCAAAATGGCGTCACGAAATAAAAGGAAAATTAATATTTATTACTCGGGGAAGGAAAATAATTAAGGGGCCAACATAAAGGAATCTGGGGGGGGACATTTATCTAAACAAACTGGGACCAGGGTTTCAACACCTCCCTCCTAAGATAAATGGCCCGCATCTCCGGTGGATTGGCTGCAAACTCAGACATAAAAAAAATAACACCAAACTTAAAATCACTAAACTTGCTTATCTTCTCTTCTTTTCACCGCTTGGCTCAGGATTCGTCGCCATCCCCACGTCTCCATCGTAGAAACCACCATGGTGTAGATCGTCTAACATCCGCATTTGGTCTCGAAAATCGAAGTCCCCATGATTCGTAGAAATTCATTGTGCACAGCACAATAAAAAAAAAATTTTCTTGCTCTCACGAATTTACATTTGAGAGGAGCAGAGAATCAGTTCCTGGCACTTTCGATGATGCCAGCCGTCGTGAAAAATTGGCTGCACTAGCCTCTTAATTTCCATCTGTGGAAACAACCCCACATCTCAATAAAAAAGTAAATTGCCCCTCGGCATAATTTCAAATAGTCTAGGGCCGAAAATACACAGGCCTGTGAAAACGATAAGGGTTCAGGAAAATGAAATAAAAATCTGAGCGAACCTTGAATCGCTTTTTTCTGGGTCTTGTTCCCTAAAATAATTGAATGAATAATGCTCGGCGATGAGGGATAAAGATAATATTGAAGACTGGAAAGACAAGGCTTCAGTAAAGCGATCACAACTTGTCCGCCAGTTGTGCATTGAGGAAAAGGGCTATCTTTCACGTCTTCCCACAGGAGATCTTCCCCAAGGGATTCCTCCCCCTCATAAAGGAACAAACCCTCATTTGAGTTAATAAAACCATTCTTAGATTTCTTCCCAATCTTTTTCAATCCAACCCACAATTCAGTGTCTCCCAGTCTTTCCGTAACTCGTTGTTGACAAGTCAATTCTATGTCATGGGTCTTCTCCTCCCTCCTAAGTTTTCTCGTCTTATCATAATTTCGTAATTTTCCCAGTGGCTCTTGGACCTCTTTTTCCCCCCTATTATTTATGTCATCAAGGCACAGCCCATCCAACATTTTTTTATTTTTCGCCACTGCAGACTGAATTTCAAAATTTTGTCTCTTTTGCACACTTCTCTTTTCATCTCTACTTTTCTCAATTTTGTCATTCGCGCAAAATAATAAATCATCGTTAAAATTGATTTGGACTCCAGTGTCCATTATCTTTGACTGCATTACTTCATTGTAGCTCCGTTTAATATCTCTTTTCTCCCTCTTAGTTTTCTTTTGTTTTGTAGAAGCATTAAATAAATTGTCATGAAATCTGAATTGGACTCCAGTGTCCATCCCTGACTGCATTTCTTAATTGTATCTCCGTTTAATATCTTTTTCTCTCTATTACTCTTCTTTATTCTTACCGCAGCAACAAATATTTCGTCATCAAATGGGAACTGAACTCCGACATTTGGTTTTTCATATTCTTCTAAAATTTCTCGAACTTTCCGAGGAAAAGCGCGTACAATAAGTTTCGTCTCATTTTTCTCTGGTACATTCAGCGTTTCATTTTAGCAAATTTTTTTCGGCGTCTCGCACTCCTTAAAGGTGTTCTCAATTTTCCATTATCTGCAAATTTTCCTGAAAAATCAATTTCGCGCGTCTTATTTTCAATATTATCTTGTCTATTTACTTCCGCATCCCATTTTTGTGGATTATCAACATGTTGAACACGCGTATCAAGTATTTCGTTTTTCCGACAGGGTGGCACAGCCTCCTAATTTGTTTTATGGGCTGGTCCACCTCCCCGCCTTGTCAACGAAGTACCATATTTTCCCGTAAAAGTGTTTAATGTCTGGTAATTTTCTTTTTCTAGCGATTGATTCTTAGACAAATTATTATGGCTATTTGACAGCCTAGAAGTTAGTTGTGATCTCACTTTCTGGAATGCCCCAGCGGGCTTCTATTAGGCCTATCATGGTTCTTTTAAACTCTTGGTGATAACTTTCTTCTTTCTCTCTAGCTATTTTATCATTCTCCTTTTTTTGTTCTCTGGCTATTCTATCAGCCTCTTCCTTTTTTTCTCTAGCTATTCTTTCTTCCTTCATGAAATTTAATATTTGTTGTGTCATATCTATTTGAGTACTTTTTCTCGAGCTCCTGCTGGATCTTGATTCAACACTGTTCCTTCTACTCGGACTACTTTGATTCTGTTTGTCATTATTTCTTCTTAATTCATTTTCTGAATTCATTTGTTCCATATCTGTACTATCTCTATCCCGTAACTCCCCTTCATTTGGCACAGCCTCTGAGGGATGAGTTCGTCTTGTTTTTTCACATATTATTTCTTCCTTGTTTATTTCGTACCCTCTCATTTTACCGCGTATACTTCTCTCTGATTATATTATCTCTTATTCAATTAGTCAATGTTGGTAAGTTCAACAATTTTTCAAATAACCGGAATGTCTAGACTTCATTAGGGAATAACGACTTCTTTCACAACAAGCAGTTTTACGCGAGTGAAATATATCTTCAAAAAACGAATTAACAGGGGTTGGACGAGAATATAATCAGAAAAACCGCGCGAATATTCCACTAGTGAATTAGCTGGACTAATGTCAAACAGGGGAACTACCCTGTAAAACAAATCACGTATCCTCCCTGGATACTCGTACTCCAAATATAATCTCCTCCTGGGAAGATTACTCAATAGGACAGGTGCCTCCCACCTTCCTTGTCCAATGTGCGCATAAACTGACAAATTCTCCTAATTTGCCGTCCTCAATACTCTTATAACCTCCGTCACTGAAGATTATATCTAAGTCCGCCAATTCACTCAAATAATAGCCCAACTTTCAACGTTTTCTTATCTGTCTTTAAACCCTTTAATACTTTTAAATACGGAGATTCCCCCACTGCAAACTCAACTCATTAATTTCACGTTATTCTTTTTTATATTTGTCTAAAAAGGCACACAGCCCATTATAGACCTTCATAATTCTATTAATTAATTGCGTATTTTTGTCTTTTTGTATGTCACCACAATAGGCTACTTTCTAGGCCAAATTAACCCGTCTCTTCGAAAACGCAGAATTCTTTTACTACCAGTGTTGTTGATAGCTCTTTTTCTTGCTTATTGGATGGGTTGGTACCACCGGCACCACTTATTGGAGTGTAAGTACCGCTGGCACCACTTATTGGAGGCTTAACGTACGGGGGTCACCACTTTTAAAGGCAAAAATGGCGCAAAGAGTTGCTATGCCACTTACTGGAGGGGGAGATCCCTCATCGGCCCAAAATAGTGGGATTTCCGCGGTTACTCCAACGGTTCCGTATATACTAGCGTGATCGAATAGTGCCAGTGCCACCTTTAAAAGCGAAGGTTTACCGATAAGATTTATAACTATCTCTTTAGACTCAACCTAGGCTGAAAAGTTAAAAGAGTACATAGTATTAAAAACTCTTACTGTATTCACTACACGCTGTATAAAAAAATCTGAACTTAAAAAGGGAATTCTTTCTCCCAGCCTGTTCCGCTAGCCGCGTGTCTGCGACATGGGGTGCAGGTTGGTAAATGAATTCTTCCAGCCAATCCTAGGACTTGCTAACTTACTGTTCAACCTCCCTAACTGCGCAATTTCTTCCCTCGTGGCCTATTAACCGACTACGCAATTAAGAGGACCCAAAATGGCGTCACAAAATAAAAGGAAAATTAATATCATTACTCGGGGAAGGAAAATAATTAAGGGGCAAAAAGAAAGGAATCTGGGAGGGACATTTATCTAAACAAACTGGGACCAGGGTTCCAACAAATATGCTAATATTTTTCCCAAATACAAAAGAATACTTTAAAAATAAAGTTTGTCTTTTACCACTTGTAGTCTATGCACAGATAATTCATAAGAACGTCTAACCTTTCCATGTCTAACTGGAAGGAAATAATAAAGGGTGAAATATGCTGATATTTTTTTTCCAAAATACAAAAAGAATAATTTAAAACAAAGTTTGTCTTTTACCACTTGAAGTCTATACTCAGATAATTCCTAAGAACACCCTACCTTTCCATGTCCAAGTGAAAGGAAATAATAAAGGGTTAAATAGGCTAATATTTTTTTCCAAAATACAATATGAATAATTTAAAAATATAGTTTGTCTTTTACCACTTGAAGTCTATACTCAGATAATTCCTAAGAACACCCTACCTTTCCTTGACTAATTGAAAGGAAATAATAAAGGTTAAATATGCTAATAATTTTTTCCAAAATACAATAAGAATAATTTAAAAATAATTTTTTTCTTTTACCACTTTTAGTCTATAGACTGATAGACAGATGATGTTGATAATGGATCTATTCACTCTTATGTTTGAGTTTTGTGAATGTTATCCAGCTAATTTTGCAAAAAAGGGCATAAGAATGTACCCAATTAGCCCTTGGATCATCCTCATTAAAAATATTAGTTTTCATGAATTACGTACATTGTTTAATATTTCCACCTGCTAATAATGAAAAAATGGACAAAGGAATGTACCCAATGAGCCCTTCGATCATCCCCTTAGATCGTAGCAGTGGTATGCTCAGATGTATCGTGTTTGTTGCTAAGCTTAGCTAACAGTGCTATTTGAATAAAAGTTGCCCCCCCCCCCAAAAAAAAAGAGCGTAATCTTTTATTACCCCAAATTTACATGAGTGGCTCTCATTTCAATTAATAACTTTATTTATTTTATTTCAAATTGTCCTAAAAAATAAAACTTCACCGCAAATGTCCTTCTGAACTCGATCCGCAAAAATAATAAAAATATGAGAAAAAAGCTTAATATGAACAAAGTTTAAACTGTAGATTCATCTAAAATTTAATTTCTGCGTCTAAAGTTCGTGCATTACTTAGGAACGAAGAATAATTCAACGTTTCATAAACGTATTCAAACTGTTTAATCTAAACTGTTAATCTAGCTGTTTAATGTAGTCGGTCAAAAATGTGTTTGAAAATAGGTGTTTCGATGTGCTTAGTGTTTAAAAATGGTGGTAATTTTCTCTTTAGCATTGATTTTATTCCTGGATGTTTCCATGAATAGCTGAAGTGGAAGTGCCTAAGGTTATTAATTTTTAGAAGTCTTAATCAGGAATCATTTAGGTCATAGGGAACTTTTAAAAAGATAATGTTAAGCAATAAAGTTTCAGAATTGAATGTTTAATCTGTTTGATTGTCTAACTCTCGAAAGGTTAGGTCTCATATGACGTTCTGAAGACTTTTTTCTTACACATTTATAACTCTTAATGGAGCTTCTATATTGAAAATTGAAACTTGTGTATTATAGCGACCTAAACCTAGAAATTCTAACTTTTTCCTTAATTTTCTTTTAATATTGATTTTATTGCTGGATATCTGCATGAACAGTTGAAGTGGAAGTGTCAAAGGTTAGTAATTTTTAGAAGTCGTAATCAGGAATCATTTAGGTCGTGGGGAATCTTTAAAAATATAATGTTAAGCAAGAAAGTGTCAGAATTGCATGTTCAATCCGTTCGCTTGTCTAACTCCCCAAAGTTAAGGTCTTAAAGACGTTCTGATAACTTTTTTGTTACACATTTATAACTCTTAATGGAGCCTGCATATAGAAAATTGAAACTTTTGTATTATAGTGACCAAATCTAGAAATTTTAACTTTTTCCTGTCCAAATAACCCCTAAAATATCGCAATCGGTTTCGCCCAAATAATCCTCTAAAAGTAATTTCTGAAGGTTCCTTTGTGTATCGACAATTATGCACAGACATATTTAAATTCCCATGAAGCCTGTTGATTTATCTGTCATGAATTCTTACACAATCGAAGCTCTATACGTTCAACGCAGTTCCTGTCTCTATCATTTACACAACATCTTATTGCGCAAATTCAAGCTAATAATTCTCAGAAATCTGGTCTGATGTCACTCCCGGTAGTATTCAATGGACTTGTGGCTGTGATGTCTCTTCGTACAGTATTTCTAGCTCTGTGATTTGTCTAGAAAAAAGGAATTGTGGATGTGACGTCACTTCAAATCGGAGTAATACCCCTTCTCCTACTATAGCAGCCAGAGTTTTGCTAGGATTGTGTTATATAGTTTAGTTGAACGGGGTCGAGTTACAAGCACACCAATACAGGCACTAGCTTGACGATACTTGTTAGTGTCGGTGCTCATAAAAACCAATATGGTAATTTAGATGGTATGATAAGTATTTTGTGTTTAGATAGTAGGAAGATGTATGTATTTATTCGTTGACAAACTGCCTCCACTATGGCAGAGAGGGCTTTAAAGCATTGAGGACACAAATTTTTTGTTTGTGATTATCCTCTGATTATTTAAGATAAGGAGAACCATAATAGGCTCATATAATAAATACAAAATGGCAACTAAAAGAAATAACATCTAAACCTACGGGGCCTTTGAGACTTACACATATCAAAAACAACATAAAAAACAACAACACAAATACCAGAATCCAGTACAAATTTAATTGCACCGTCAATATACAGATACTAACATTTTAAATTTAATCGTTGGTTTAGTTGTAAAATGCTCGTCGTCCTCGCGGGTGACTGTTGTGCGAAGACTGCTCTATTCAGTTTTTTAGTTTCGTTTCAATGATTGAAATATTTATTATTTAAAGAAACATCGTATTTTATTAAAACTAGGAGAGAAGGAGTCTCCTAAAATATCTGCAAAGGCTGGATTTTTTAATCGACTTTATTTGGCATTGCGAACTAACTGTTGATGAAAAATCAGTGTAAAAAAATAACAGTAGAAATACTATTTTTGCAATATCAGTTTATTCGAAGATAAATAATACACAAATGCCTGAACTTTTAGCCAAATTTTGTATATCTATGAAGAACCATGTGCGCAGAAACACTGGGCAAAAATAGTGACATCAGGTGGTTTCATTTATTAAAATGACCGTGAGATGTGTGAACTACATTATCTTTTCTAATATGCTATTTTTCATTGCTTGTAAGCTTTATTAGTATCATTTTTTGCTCTTGTTGAGATTAGGACTAATAAAAAAGAAGAAAAAAACGCTTCGAAACACATTGTTTTTAATATTGCAAAAATGACACTTCAGCCCTTGAATTTTCAAATCATATGTAATGTTTCTAGAAAGGCATTGGGAACCAAATTATAACTTTCAGGCAATGTTTGGGGGAAGGAGTCAAGTGGCTCTTGAATTTGGACTTGAGAAAGGGGAGAGGATCAAAAGACAATTTACTTGTCCAGCTCATTGTGATAGCATCTGTGCAATATTTCGGCAATGGCTTGGGGGATCTAGTTGGAACTTTCAGGCACTGTCGGGGAGAAGAAGGGGGGAGTTCAGGCAAGGAATTTCTAAATTTTGTGCCGAAGGAGGGAAAGGGTTAAATAAATTTTTTCTCTTGTCCACAAAGAGTTTTCCACTGTAATATCCTATTATCACCTTTGTTCACTTTCTGTCGCCAGGTTGTAGAATGGCGTATCTGCAATATTTCGGGAAACGTCTCGGGGTATAAATTTGAAATTTACTGGGAGTCTAAAGGAGGGGGGTTAACTAATTTGACTTACGAGAAAGAGGATGTAGGTAAATCAAAAGTAACTATGTATATCCAGGTTGTCAAAATTTAATATGTACAACCTTTTAGGAACGGATCTGTGTATGGGGTTGAAACTTCAGCTAGTGTAGGAGAATGAAGTGGGGAGGGGCAAGTGGAAATTCAAATTTTGTATTGGGCTTAGAATGAAATGGTTACAGTAATTAACAGTTAAGTGGTGAGGTAAATCAAAAGACAATATATTCTGCCACGTTATCAAAATTTGCGTGTCTGCGCTATCATGGTAATGGCACAGTGATCATGTTAAGACTTTAAAGTTATTTTTTCGTTTTTTTTCGAGGGAGGGGAGGAATAGACCTAAAATCTTAACTTAGGGAAGGGTCAAAGAACAGCAAAACATATTTTGTCTCTATTCTGCCTAAAAACTATGGAGCTTTATGCCCCAGTAGGGCTAGAATCTATTCACGATGAAGCAGTAATGTAAATAATGAACACTATATTTACCCAGATTAACAAAATAGGATTTACGCAATATTTCAAGAACATTTGGGGAGATAGAGTTGAAACTTTCAGGAGGTGTTTTGGGTTTAATTGGACCTCAAATTTTGACTTCGGAGATGGAGTAGATCTAAATTTAACGACACTATGCATATTAAGGCTGTCAAACATGCATATAGGCAGTATCTTGGGAGCAGCTTTGGGGATTTTGTTTTAGATTTCAGGGAATGTGTGGGCCGGTTGTAATTATCTTGTATCCAGGTAATTAGTTACCATAATAGAATATCGGCAATATCTTGGGAGTAACTTTAGGGATGTAGTTCGAAATTTCAAGGAATTTGGGGGCCGCAGCGAGGCAACTTCATATTTTGCATCGGCAAGGGAATGGAAAAAATTGTTGTCACCGATCCATCTAAACGTTCTTTCACTCGATGCCCCATGGTAATTAGAGTTTTACATGTTTAGATAGTGAGTCAAGTGGGTCAAGTACACCTCGAATTTCGACTTAGGGAAGGAGCAGAGGCAAAAAACTATATACCGTACCCAAAATATTTAAATCGCATATCAGTGACATATTAGGAATAGCAGGTTTAAACTGAGCTTTGGGAACATTGGGAACATTGTGATTATTCAAGGGGCGGAAGAGACAAAGGACCCTCATGCTTGCATTTAAAGGGGAAGATATAGATTCTAAAAATGTGTCTTTGGTCCATATAATGTAAGTTTTTGAACTATTGGTCAAAGTGGAACTTTGAATCTACTCACTACTAATTTTGGTTGAAAACTTTGATTGAATATTTAAGTTTTGTTCAATATTGAAAATATATTAAATTTTTGATTCTCCAGCAAAAGAAAACTGAATTTTTTCTACAAATATTTAACCAACAATTAAACTATACCAATTAAAAACGAACACAATTTGGTTTTAGAAAACAGTTTTGAAATAAAGAGTTTTTCAAAGAAAAGTAAAGAGCCAAATTACAACCTATGACAGCCGAATAAAGTCGTGTAACAATTAAAAATTAGAACGAACAGAAATTACTACCAATGAGTAGACAGAACCCAAAAAGAATAATAATTAGAATAAATAATCACGTCAAAGATGAAGCTTACAAATACTGCTATAGGTGAACAAATAAATCTGCTCGTTTCAAGATCGACTTTCAACAGAAGTATGCATTATCTCTGTTTTTGACTTAATTATATTTTAATAAATAAATTCATTTACCGGTTTCGTTTACTCATTGATTGTATTTTCTGCTCGTTTTAACTTTTAATGGCTTTATTTTTTCTCGTTTTAGGTTTTAATGGGGCTCTTTAATTTCATTAAAAAATTGCTGATTTCTAAAATTGTTTTTATATATTCAATTTGTGGTAATATCTGTCCGTTCTAGGCTCTACTTAATTAAAAACTTTCATTTCTGTTTGTCTTAGGCTTCATTCATTCACCATTACTAATACCCTTTTTAAAGTTTGACTCAATTATTTGTTTTAATTTCTGTTTCTCTTATGTTTAATTTATTCATTTAGTATATTTTATTCGCTCTAAATATGACTGAATATATCGTTTTATTTTCGCTCATGTTTGGTTTTAGTACCGCTATTTCCTCTACTTTGAAACAGCTTCTATTTTGGAAACAATTTGTTAAATTAATCCAACAAAACCATGAGAGGTGCTCACCTTTGCTATTCTGGCAAAACTTTTAAAATGTTTTGTAAAACTTTTTAATTCTTGCGATTAATATGATATAACTGACTGAAGCCTAGATGGAAAAGAACACAATGTAATAAAAAGCACACTATTAAACAGTTGTATAAAAAGCAATAATGGTAGACATCTGACCCCAAAAAAAATTCGAAAGTTGTTGCAACAGGACCGATGAATAAGGGCAGAAGATTTCTTGCCCTTTCTAAAGGAATTACAAGAATAGATATTACAACAAGTAAGGTTGGGGAGCCACGACATCGAATCTAGAGTGTCATTCGTGCATTAAAGAAAATAAGTACCTATTTTTTATTTTGATTGCTGGAGGAATTTGATTGCTCTTTACTAGGTTACTGCTACTGTTTTATCCATGACAATATGCACTCTTTAGTAAGGTTTGGGCAGCCACAACGGCTAGAGTGTCATTTGTGCCTTAATGAAATTAAACACCTGTTTTTTTTTTGTTTTTTTTTTCTTTTATTGCTGGAGGAATTTGATTGCTCTTTACTGGGTTACTGCTTCTGTTTTACCATGACAGTATGTATTCCGAACAGTATTTTTATGTTTGTCATAACAGCTAAAAAAATAAATTAGGCACCACACAGAAACTCAAGTTTACTGGAAAGAAATGAATGACTTCTGAGAAGATATTAATTCACGACTTTCAATTTAGTTTTGTTAATTGAAGATATCTGTTTTTGTTACTGTTTTTTCTTGCTATTGAAATTCATCTAAACATGTAGAAAGCTGGTAACAAATTAAAATACATGTAACGTCAATTTGTAGTTTATGAAGAAGTCCAAATAGATCGCTGAAGCTTATTTTTGAATTAGTGAATCAGTCAATGATCAGCCCATTGATCTTCTATACATTGAAAGGATCGGATTTAAAAGGCAATAACATGCATGGAAGTAGAGTGGATGCTAGACTAATAAAATTGAAATGTCATTTAAAATTATATGCTCCATGTCATTCGAAGTCGTTATTATCATTTAACTCCATGTCTGCTGCTTCAGAAAAACCTGCTTCGTTAAACTCATTGACCGGCCTTCCTTCTTCAGGTAAACACCATTCTCGCTTCAAATTACTTTTATAACCTTCAGATGATGCGGTATGTTCTCTAGATGCTTTAATGCAAACTACCACTATGTTTTAATAATCTTTGTATACAACATACTGAACTCTTTTTGTGCTTTTATGGTGAAATGCACGAACGTTATGGCCATGGATACCCACAATGCTAAGACAAGCAATAATAGTTGAGCCATGTGTGATATAATCTTTAAGCAAGTGAGTTGGTATCCCAAGATAGCTTTTATTATTGGAACTCTCAATATTGGCATATACTTCGATTCTGAATTTTCTCAATGAAGAGAGAAAATTTAAGAATCGTTTCTAAATTTTTCCGTAGAAGATAGAAATAGTTATACTTCGATTCTGAATTTTTCCCCAAGAAGAGAAAAATATCAAATTTAATTCTTAGTTTTCTCAAAGAAGTGAAGAAAACTTCAGATTCTCTTCTGAATTTTTTCAATCCTATTCTGTTCTGATTTTTTCCATAAAAGATAGAAAAAAGTTATGCTTCGATTCTGAATGTTAACCATGAATAGAAAAAGTTCCACTTTAATTCCGAGTTTTCTCAAAGAAGTGAAGAAAAGATCAAGCTCTCTTCTGAATTTTCCCTCTTTGAACATTTTGGACATTTTGAATCTGTTCCATAAAATAATTCATAATATGCTCTCTTGATACTGTAGCTACTCTCTTCTCTTAGTTCGTTACCAGTAGAATAATCATTAATCCATGCTAAAAAAAATATCTGTGTAGTTGAATTTGTTCTGTGCAAAAGTGTTTTTTTTATTAATTTTTGATACTCAGTCATCAATTAATAGACTTATGAGTCTTCTAGTAGTATCTATGTCTCTGAAAGTTCCTTTTCTTAAATCTCCGACTTTTTAATAGACATTCTAAACGTTTGACGTACTAGCGTACCCTAAAAATAGACCAAGATGTGAAAAAAGATCCCCTTTAATTCTCAGTTTTCTCATAGAAGTGAAGAAATGTTCAACTTCTCTTCTGAATTTTCTTAAACAAGAGAAAAGCTTCCACTTTAATTCTGAGTTTTCTCGAATAACTGAAGAAAAGTTCAAGTTCTCTTCTGAATTTTCTCAAAGAAGAGAAAAGGCTCCACTTTAATTCTGAGTTTTCTCGAAGAAGTGGAGAAAAGTTCAAGTTCTCTTCTGAATTTTCTCAAAAGACGAGAAAAAAAAGTTACACTTGAACTCTGAATTTTCTCAATGGATAGAATACAAATTTCCAGTTCTGTTCTGAATTTTTCGTAGAAGACAGAAAAATGTTATACTTCGATTCTGAATTTTCCCTATGAACAAAAAAAGTTTCATTTTAATTCTGAGTTTTCTCAAAGAAGTGAAGAAAAGATCAAGTTCACTTCTGAATTTTCCCTCATTGAACATTATTGGACATTTTGAATCTGTCCCATAAAATAATTCATCATGTTCTCTCTTCATACTGTAGCTACTCTCTTCTCTTAGTTCATTACCAGTAGAATAACCATTAATCCATGCTAAAAAAAAAATCTGTGTAGTTGACTTTGTTCTATGCAAAAGTAATTTTTTATTAATTTTTGATACTCAGTCATCATTTAATAGACTTATGAGTCTGCTAGTAGTATCTATGTCTCTGAAATTTCCTTTTCTTAAATCTCCGACTTTTTAATAGACATTCTAAACGTTTGACGTGCCAGCGTACCCTAAAAATACCCCAAGAAGAGAAAAAATATCCAATTTAATTCTGAGTTTTTCTTATAGAAGTGAAGAAATGTTCATTTTCTCTTCTGAATTTTCTTAAACAAGAGAAAAGGTTCCACTTTAATTCTGAGTTTTCTCGAAGAATTGAACAAAAGTTCAAGTTCTCTTCTGAATTTTCTCATACAAGAAAAAAATGCTCCACTTCAATTTTGAGTTTTCTCGAAGAAGTGAAGAAAAGTTCAAGTTCTCTTCTTCAAGTTTCTCAAAAACGAGAAAGAAAGTTACACTTGAACTCTGAACGTTCCCAATAAATAGAATACAAATTTCAAGTTCTATTCTAAATTTTTCCGTAGAAGATAGAAAAACGTTATACTTCGATTCTGAATTTTCCCCATGAAGAGAAAAAGTTCCATATTAATTCTGAGTTTTCTTAAAGATTTGAAGAAAAGATCAAGTTCACTTCTGAATCTTTCCTCATTGAACATTTTTGGACATTTTGAATCGGTTCCATAAATAGTTCATCATGTTCTCTCTTGGTAGTGTAGCTACTCTCTTCTCTTAGTTCGTAACCAGTAGAATAATCATTAATCCATGCTTAAAAAAATCTGTGTAGTTGTATTTGTTCTGTGTAAAAGAATTTTTTCTATTAATTTTTGATACTCAGTCATCAATTTATAGACTTATGAGTCTGCTAGAAGTATATATGTCTCTGAAAGTTCCTTTTCTTAAATCTCCGAAATTTTTAAAAGACATTCTAAACGTTTGACGTGCTAGCGTACCCTGAAGATAATGACCACATAACAAAGTAATGCACAAATTATTTTTAATGAAATAACGATATTTAAAATATTAATATAAAAAATTTGTTACATACATTATTATACATTTTTGATATCATTGAACAACTTTGAACATTTTGAATCTGTTCCATAAAATAGTTCATCATGTTTTTTTTTAATACTGTAGCTATTGTCTTCTCTTAGTTCGTAACCAGTAGAATAATCACTGATTCATTTTGAGTCATTCGCAGTTTTTACTGGGGTGTCACCTACAGGTTCAATATGAGGTTCGTCTTTGGTATTATTGGGTTCATTGACTATATGATCAATGGTAGTAATAACGTTCACTTGTGCTTGATTTTTCATCAATTCGTCTTTATATTCATTGATAAGATTGTCTGCCAATGTCCTTTTAATTTGGCCTGTGATTTCACTGTCTATCGTCACATTATTTTTAAACAGATAACAGTTTTGGCACGTAGACAAGATATGATTAATGATATTTGTGCAGGAATGTGCATGCCTTCTTCTTGTCTTCTTTAGAATGCTAATACCAGAAAGATGACTATAGGATCTATAAACAGGTAATGTGCTACAACTAACAGTAGAAAGAAATTGTCCCCCATCATCGACAATTATTTTTATGTTTGCATTCTCTTTGAGCACTAACTTCTCTGGGAATGATACTCTCGCATACCACCCATTTGTACGATGGAAATTCTTGGTTACTCCAAAGGAATTTGGCTCCTCGCTGTCATGACAACGCACGCATACATTTCCAATAAGATCACCATTAATGCTTGTTTCATAGTTCAAATATTTCTCCTTATCAGCATTCAACCCAATGAAGATTTTATTATGTGCACACACCTTCTTCGAATATTTCATTTTTACTTTTTTGAAATATGAAAAAGGTGTTTATCCTTCCAATGTGTGAAAATTACTCATTTAATACATACAATAAGCTGGGTAATGTCGACAACCTGCCATAGAGTACCACTGGGACAACCACGTAGTGTCTAAGAGCAACCATAGAGCACAATTGATACAGCCTCATAAATAAAAATAATAAAAAAAAAGTTGAATAATTTTCCAAAAAATTCCAAGTCAGAGAAAAAAAAGTCCATAAAATTCCAAGTCAGAAAAAAAAGAAAAGTGCTACTACAATCATTATTTTTCTAACAGTAAAAGTCACGACTAAAACATCTATATCATTCTCATTTTGTATTTCAAAAATATTAAATGTGATTTTTTAAAAGTATATTTCATGTCATTTTAAGACATGTAAAAGAAGTTCAAAAAGTTTTCTATGTTTAAAAAAAATTTAAAAATAAAAATAAAAGTTAAAAAAAGTTAAAAAACTAAATTGAAAAAATTATAAAAAATAAAGTGGGAGAGGGGCCAAAAAGTTCGGTGGAGGGTGTATTGGGGTCCTTGGTAGCTGGGGTCCTTCGTCGTTGGCGTCCTTTGTGGTTGGAGTCCTTGATGGTTGATATATGGATGTTCAAGGGCTGTCGTATCATTGCCTAAAATGTATACGACTTTATTAATTTCGACTTTATGTATATTCCCAATACTACACAATATTTTATATTAACTACACTCCTCACTTGGTACTTGTGTATTATAGCGATCACACTAATACATTTAAAATTCCCACGTAGATTTCCTATAAAAGATTGAAAATCGATTTCATCCGACCCGAATAAAAATACGTATCTCTTAAGGGAGTCGTCATTCCAGATTTACCTATTGTTGGTATGTGATTAATATTTCAACCTTTTCACTCTCCGGAAATTTAAATAAAAAATTTATTCATATTATTTTTCATTTTGGATTTATAACCCCACCACTACTTGATTTCTAAGGATTGTTCTGTAAGCAATTAAAATTTAAACCCTTTCTCTTCAGAAATTTAAATAAGTATTCTTTGTGATATCCATGTACATGCAATAAATATGTGACATGTCCATGCAAGAATCATGTGACAAATTCCTGAAGACTCAATCTGTCATTAATCTGTGGTCTGTCAATTGGATTCTAACGCCTCTCTCTCTCTAAAGTAGGTAAAATACCTTCTCTTGGTGTTCTGGATGGTATCCAATTGTCTCCCAAATATGGACTCCCGGTAGGACCTTTACCCTTCCCACTACTGAAAATACTGTAAATAACAATCAGCTTAAGATAAAAATCTTCGTTAATCTTTTTTAATGAACGTAAAAAAAAATTCAAAATCTCGGAGGGTTGGGTTCGATTTTTTGTTCAGTGAAAATGCCCAAAAATTATTTTTCAAAATACAGAGGGTGGCATTTCTGGAGGGAGGGGGTTCTACCTGTTCTGTTACAGAAAAAGTATCATTTTCTTACTTGGAGACTTAACTTATATTGTTTGAATTTAGTGCTTCAGTCTTATGATTAGCCAGCTGATAACAAATACCAAAACGAGAATACGAGGAGTTCCATACGAAGGGGCCCCCCAAAAAAAATAAGAGAGTGATGCATGGGAGGCACTTCGGTCTAACTAAGTTAACGCTAGTACTTTGACTCTGATTCACGAGTTAAACTGAGATTTAAAAAGAAATATGAATCAAATATTTCTTTTCCTTTTTCCACTGCTAATACAATGGTTTGAAATAAACAAAACTTACCTAGAAGCTAAAGTAAGTTATTGTACGTGCTAAACACCCCCTTGGACTAAGACCAAATTAAAAGAAAGTTATTTCTTTTCCGGCATTACACTCAAGTTAATACATTGCGTGACAGCGGTTAACGTTGGGTGTAAAATTAGATTAGTCTCTAAACGAACCGTGAACATTTCCGATCAAGACATGACTAAAGCAATCTAGAGTTTACAAGATTCCCTCTTTATAAGCACTGGAGCAACTCCCCATTGAGATGAAATCAGAGAGAGGCAATAACATTCCCTAATATTCATGAATATTGGATGCTAAAGGAGTAAACAACAATTCTATACGTAAAGTCAACACTGATGTCGTTGTAATGTAGCAGATAATATAATATTTGCATTATATATGATGTATGATCATTGTAGTAGCAGCTATGATATTTCTAGCTTACACCGGGACTAAATTTAGAAATAAAATACTATGTGTCGTGAGAAAAAATGAATACAGAAAGTTCTTTTTTACTTTAGTAATTATTCTTGTTTGAAAATTGAAATAAACGTATGAATGAGGTCTAGAACTCACGCTTTAGTTAGGCAGCCCCTATATTACACATCATAGGCCCCCAAATGCATGGAGCTGACGCTTCAATTGGGTTGAAGAGACACCCATATATTATAAAACATAGGCACTTAGAG